>JASEVX010000002.1:58565597-58774551 GCA_031761405.1 Serripes groenlandicus
AATTAAATCCTTTCTCTCATAAAGATAACTTTAAAGAAATTATGGAAAAAGAAGATATTTTCCAAAATGGGCAATTTCTCCTCCACTTGCAATGATTGCAACTATTTATAAATACTATATACATTCTATTTTCTAGTTGTCACTTATTTTAGTCAGATAATTTTGTGACAGATGACTCTTAACCTATTACTGACAACATTAGAAGCCTGCTGTTTCAGATGACTTTTGAAAACATTGCAATATTTTCAATTTGTAAAAAATTTACTTCCAGTTTCCCAGATTTTTCAACTTGTTCATCTGTTGATTGTAAAGTAGACAACATTTGAAAGATCATGTGAAGTAATGGGTTAAAAAAGAACAACAATAACACTTGTTTACCTTTATTGAACAGCTGATTGCAGTGCAGAGTATTACTGTCCGGGCGAAGATTCCCAGCCGGATCCACCGAATACCATATGTCCTGCAGGTTCCTATTGTCTGTCGGGTTCTCCTGCACCAACATCCTGCCCTGTTGGCATCTACTTGATTTCTACAGGTCTTACACAAGCCAGTGACTGTGTTAACTGTACCGCCGGTAGGTAACACCCATTATCTGGGAGTCTTTATGCCCTTAACCTCCTCTCCCCTTCATTATTAACCCTTTTCCACATACAGCAAATCTGTAAAAGACGACGTTAAAAATATCTAGGCAAAAGTATGGTAAATCTCTATAAATGAAAACATAATTACTGAAAAAGTTGAAAATATTGCATGATTTGAGCAATTTCTCCTTTTGAGACAATGTTTTCAAGAGTCATGATCTCCTACAAAGGTATTGGAAGGCATATATATGAGGGAAAGGGTTAAAAGACCTCATCCAACTTGTAGACACATGCACATATACAGCAGATCAAAGGTATTGGAAGGCATATATATGAGGGAAAGGGTTAATAGACCTCATCCAACTTGTAGACACATGCACATATACAGCAGATCAAAGGTATCAGAAAGCGTCTATATGAGGGAAAGGGTTAATAGACCTCCTCCAACGTGTAGACACATGCATCAGAAAGCGTCTATATGAGGGAAAGAGTTAATAAACCTCATCCCACTTGTAGACACATGCACATATACAGCAGATCAAAGGTATCAGAAAGCGTCTATATGAGGGAAAGGGTTAATAGACCTCATCCAACTTGTAGACACATGCACATATACAGCAGATCAAAGGTATCAGAAAGCGTCTATATGAGGGAAAGAGTTAATAAACCTCATCCCACTTGTAGACACATATACAGCAGATCAAAGGTATCAGAAAGCATCTATATGAGGGAAAGAGTTAATAAACCTCATCCCGCTTGTAGACACATATACAGCAGATCAAAGGTATCAGAAAGCTTCTATATGAGGGAAAGAGTTAATAAACCTCATTCCACTTGTAGACACACATACAGCAGATCAAAGGTATCGGAAAGCGTCCATATGAGGGAAAGAGTTAATAAACCTCATCCCACTTGTAGACACATATACAGCAGATCAAAGGTATCAGAAAGCGTCTATATGAGGGAAAGAGTTAATAAACCTCATTCCACTTGTAGACACACATACAGCAGATCAAAGGTATCAGAAAGCCTCTATATGAGGGAAAGAGTTAATAAACCTCATCCCACTTGTAGACACATATACAGCAGATCAAAGATATCAGAAAGCGTCTATGAGGGAAAGAGTTAATAAACCTCATCCCACTTGAAGACACATATACAGCAGATCAAAGATATCAGAAAGCCTCTATATGAGGGAAAGAGTTAATAAACCTCATCCCACTTGAAGACACATATACAGCAGATCAAAGATATCAGAAAGCCTCTATATGAGGGAAAGAGTTAATAAACCTCATCCCACTTGTAGACACATATACAGCAGATCAAAGATATCAGAAAGCGTCTATGAGGGAAAGAGTTAATAAACCTCATCCCACTTGAAGACACATATACAGCAGATCAAAGATATCAGAAAGCCTCTATATGAGGGAAAGAGTTAATAAACCTCATCCCACTTGAAGACACATATACAGCAGATCAAAGATATCAGAAAGCCTCTATATGAAGGAAAGAGTTAATAAACCTCATCCCACTTGTAGACACATATACAGCAGATCAAAGGTATCAGAAAGCCTCTATATGAGGGAAAGAGTTAATAAACCTCATCCCACTTGAAGACACATATACAGCAGATCAAAGATATCAGAAAGCGTCTATATGAGGGAAAGAGTTAATAAACCTCATCCCACTTGTAGACACATATACAGCAGATCAAAGGTATCAGAAAGCCTCTATATGAGGGAAAGAGTTAATAAACCTCATCCCACTTGAAGACACATATACAGCAGATGGCTTTTGAAAACGTTGCAGCAAAAGAAGAAATTGCTCATAATGAGTAATTTCTACTTTTGCTGCAATATTTTCAATTCTGTTTATTGATTAAACTTTCATTAGTAGAGGTTTGATGTTTACAAAGTTGTCTGCTGCAGAATTTTTGTATGTGAGGGTTAACCCTTTCTCTCATACGACAATTCTGCAGCAGACGACTTTGAACATATTTTGTCAGATGGATAACCTATGACTAAAAGTGGAAAACATTGTGACAAAAGGAGAAATTGCACGTTCTGTGCAATTTCTTCTTTTGTCACTATGTTTTCAAAACGCCGTCTGCTTTAACCCTTTCTCTCATACGACAATTCTGCAGCAGACGACTTTGAACATATTTTGTCAGATGGATAACCTATGACTAAAAGTGGAAAACATTGTGACAAAAGGAGAAATTGCACGTTCTGTGCAATTTCTTCTTTTGTCACTATGTTTTCAAAACGCCGTCTGCGTTAACCCTTTCTCTCATACGACAATTCTGCAGCAGACGACTTTGAACATATTTTGTCAGATGGATAACCTATGACTAAAAGTGGAAAACATTGTGACAAAAGGAGAAATTGCACGTTCTGTGCAATTTCTTCTTTTGTCACTATGTTTTCAAAACGCCGTCTGCTTTAACCCTTTCTCTCATACGACAATTCTGCAGCAGACGACTTTGAACATATTTTGTCAAATCTCTATAATTGGATGGATAACCTATGACTAAAAGTAGAAAACATTGTGGCAATAGGAGAAATTGCTTGTTTTGAGCAATTTATTCTTTTGTCACTGTTTTCAAAAAGCTGTCTGCTGCAGATAGGCTGTAATTCTAGGTTTTCCTTTAAAAAATTAACTAATTTAAGAATACTATATGTTTTCATAAAAGGATATTTTTTAAAGCCATTGAATGGAAATAGTAAATGCAAACTAATTGCTTTGTCAACCCAGGGTCACATGGGTGGTAGGAATCTGCCGTGGTCGAGTGGTAAGCCTCTGGGATTTGAAACCGGGTGTCCCTGGTTCGATCCTCAGATGTGGCACGACGGGTCATGGTGGAGTAAAGCACATTTTCTAGCCTAATACTGGGTTTGTTTACCCAGGGATCATGAATAGTTGAGACAGTGGTGCAGAGGTAGAGCGTCGGCCTCTCGTATCAAAGGTCCCTGGTTCGAGTCCCGTGATGAGCGGGTCCTGACTTTGGGATTTTTCCACACAAACGGCGCGAGTACTGGTTAAGTCTCCAGGAAGCAGACATCGAGAGTGATTAATCTAAGCCAAAGGCTTGTTTCGCAATCGATGTAAAATAAATAAGTTTAAACTAACTAATAGTTGAACTGTTGCTGTTATATAACTGAAACAATGTTGAAAAAATTGTAAAACCAATAAAACAGTCACATGGGTGGTGAGTTTGGATCTCTACTTGGTTAACATTAATATTTAGATCAATTTCAAAAAAATAATGAGGCAAACGTCATTTCTCTAGATGGTTGAAACATTTCCCACATTTTTTACTCATCTGCTGCAGACAACTTTTCAAAACATCGTGACAGAAGGAGAAATTGCTCATAATAAACAATTTTTCCTTTTGCCACAATGTTTTCAATTCTATCCAATAATTATGCTTTCATTTATAGAGGTTTTCTATATTTTTCGTCTAGCTGTTTTTTTAAAGTCACCTTCTACAGAGTTAGTGTAATGTTGGAAAGGAATAAGAAGACTATACTTGATTTATTTTTTCACAAGTGTAGCTAAAGATTCAGTTGCACATTTTGTACGTCCAAAGTCTACTCATTATATCCAATACATTTTAACCATTTCCCATATACAGCCGCCCCTGCAGCAGGCGGCTTTTGAAAACATTGTGGCAAAAGGAGAAATTGGTTATCATGATTCCACAAATTTCTAAATATTGCTACAGAAGGAGAAATTGTTCAAGCCTTAACAAATTCTTCTTTTGTCACAATGTTTTCACTACTATCCAATAATTAAACTTTCAAAGTAACCTCCGAAAGATTTATTGTAATATTGGAAAGGTTATCTTCCCTTTCCCACAGACAGCAAATCAGCAGCAGACGTCGACTTTGTACACAAGGCTCAACCTACCCAACTGCCTGTGATAGTGGAAAGTACTGTGAAACCCCAGGCCTCGACAGGTATAGATTTGAAAGCTACATTTATTAGTCTATATAAGAAGGAGTAAACAGATCTTAAAATATCTCTCTTAATAATCAATTAGACCTTGGAATATATGCCCTATTGGCTATTACTGTCCACATGGCTCAACCTACCCAACTGCCTGTGATAGTTGAAAGTACTGTGGAACCCCAGGCCTCGCTGTACAGGTATAAATATGTATGCTACATTCACTAGTCTATATAAGGAGGAGTAAACAGATCATAAAATATCTCTCTTAATAATCAGTTAGACCTTTGTTGTTGGTACTCTATAGAAAAGTCTCTTTGTAAAAGCATTATTTTAAAGGGAAAAATTCCTCAAATTCTATACAAGTTCTAAGTGTTACATTGAGCAAACTTGCAACATTGATGCATCTATTGATGCTTACTTGCTCTGTTGCTTCAGATGCTGAATTTGAATAGGAAGTTTATTATTGAAACATGGCTGTTATGTAGATGAACTTTGTAATTAATGAATACCTCTATGATTTTGTTTGTTATTAATCCAGGGGTTGTCAGTTTGATCCTAGGTTGGCAAACTTTCTTTCCAACGTTTGACAAAAGTCACTGTGACGAGCGTCATTCGTCTTTCACAAATGGGCTGACTTTGTGGAAAAGCAGCCCGTTGCTTGGAAAGTATTTTGTATGGAGTACTGGTGTGAGAAAGCTAGGAAGCACATGATTTGGCATTAAGCTCCAATCAATCTATCAATTGTTATTACACAGGAAACTGTACTGATGGTTCCTATGGCACCAACACAAGCGACACATCCACACAGAATGACTGCCCTGTGGGCCACTACTGTCTGGAAGATGATCAGCCCACTGCATATCCAGCCGGCACTTTCTCCAACATCATTCTTAATGATGAGGCCAGAGACTGCACCAACTGTACAGCTGGCAGCTACCTTGGAGGTAAGATATGGGTTCTTTATGGGTATTGAGCATTCATCTTATTGGAAAAGTCTCTTACAATAAAACTGTAACACATGTGCAATTTAGAGTATAGTCCTTTTGATATAAAGTAGAAATCATTGTTGGAAAAGGAGAATTTAATAATTTTGAGCATTCTCATTTTCCCACAGTGTTTTTTCGAAATTTGTATCCTGCAGAAGCATCTAAAGTTGTCTCTATCAGGTAAAGGGTTAACCAAAGATTTAAATAAGACACTGATGTATTTTAAAAGCAGAACAAGCAGATAGCTTGCACATCTCTGTTGCCATATAATAATGAGTGACATTCTCTTCAGCATTGTCTTTAACCCTTTCCCATATGAAACAAATCTGTAGACAACTTAGTTATTGTCGCAAAATTGTCCTGATATCCTACTGTCATAAAATATGCTTGATGACTTATTGTCATAAAATATGTGATAACTTATTAAAATAAAATATGCGATGACTGATTGTCAAAATCATTGTCATAAAATTCGGGATGACTGATTGTCATAAAATATGCCTGATGATGGGATTGTCATAAAATACACAATGACTTATTGTCATAAAATATGCCTGATGACTTATTGTCAAAATATACAGGATGACTGATTGTCATAAAAAACGGGATAACTGATTGTCATAATACACAGGATGACTGATTGTCATGATATACAGGATGATTGATTGTCGTAATATATGGGATAACTTATTGTCATAAAATACGGGATGACTGATTGTAATAAAATACGGGATGACTGATTGTCATAATATACAGGATGACTGATTGTCATAAAATACGGGATAACTGATTGTCATAATATACGGGATGACTGATTGTCATAATATACAGGATGACTGATTGTCATAATATACGGAATAACTTATTGTCATAAAATACGGGATGACTGATTGTCATAATTTACGGGATGACTTTGTCATTAAATACGGAATAACTGATTGTCAAAATCATTATCATAATATATCGGATGACTGATCGTCATAATATACGGGATGACTGATTGTCATAAAATACGGAATTACTGATTGTCAGAATTATTTTCATAAATTTTAGGATGACTGATTGTCATAAAATACAGGATGACTGATTGTCATAATATACACGATGACTGATTGTCATAATATTATAATATATAGGATGACTGATTGTCATAATATACGGGATGACTGATTGTCATAATATACAGGATAACTTATTGTCATAAAATACGGGATGACTGATTGTCATAAAATACGGGATTACTTATTGTCATAGTATACGGGATGACTGATTGTCATAATATACAGGATAACTGATTGTCAAAATCATTGTCATATTATACGGGAGGACTGATTGTCATAAAATACGGGATGACTGATTGTCATAAAATACGGGATTACTTATTGTCATAATATACGGGATGACTGATTGTCATAATATACGCGATGACTGATTGTCATAGAATACGGGATGACTGATTGTCATAAAATTTAGACTACAGTCCTTTTGATATATATTAGAAATCATTGTTGGAAAAGAAGAATTTAATCATTTTGAGCAATTTCTCATTTTCCCACAATGTTTTCGACATTTGTACCCTGCAGAAGCATCTAAAGTTGTCTATGTCAGGTAAAGGGTTAACCAAAGAATTGGATAAGACACTGATGTATTTTAAATGCAGAACAAACAGATACTAGCTTGCACAAAGATGGACAGTAGGAGTAAACATGTTTAAAAATGTTATGCACTTATTGTATTTTCTCGTTATCGAAGGACTATAACGGCATAACACAAAAGGGGCCTGACTTGATTTGTTGTCATCTGCAAAGGAAGACGGATACAGTAATACTGTTTAAAAATGATGAAACTCGTCGCCTTAAGCTTCTCAATATTGTGTTGTCTGCAAAGATTGACGATATAGTAAAACTGTTTAAAAACTATGTCGCCTAAAGCACCTCAATGTTGTGTTGTCTGCAAAGATGGTCGATATAGTAAAATTGTTCAAAACCTAGGTTACTGGTTGTCTAAGGCGCCTCAAAAATTTGTTGTCGCCAAAGATGGACAGTAGTAGTAAACATGTTTAAAAATGTTATGCGCTATTTGTATTTCCTTATTATCGAAGGACAACGGCGATATTACAAAAGGGGCTGACTTAGTCTGCAAAGATGGTCGATATAGTAAAATTGTTCAAAACCTAGGCCTGACTCAATTTGTTGTCATCTGCAAAGGATAGATACTGTAAAACTGTTTGAAATCTATGAAACTCGTTGCCTTAAGCGCCTCAATATTGTGTTGTATGCAAAGATGGACGATATAGTAAAAAAGTTTTAAAAAATATTGCGTCTAAAATGCCTCAATGTTGTGTTTATTGTATTTCCTCGTTATCGAAGGACTATAACAGCGATAACACAAAAGGGGCCAGACTCGATTTTCTGTCATCTGTTAAGAAGGAGAGATACTGTAAAACTGTTTAAAAACGATGAAACTCGTCACCTTAAGCGCCTTAATATTGTGTTGTCTGCAAAGATGGTCGCTATAGAAAAACTGTTCAAAACCAAGGTTACTGGTTACCTAAGTTGCCTAAGTCACCTCAATAATTTATTGTCTGCAAATATGGACAGTAGCAGTAAACATGTTTAAAAATGTTATGCGCTAATTGAATTTCCTCGTTATCGAAGGACTAACACAAAAGAGGCCTGACTTGATTTGTTGTCATCTGCAAAGGTAGACAGATACAATAATAATGTTTAAAAACGATGAAACTCGTCACCGTAAGCTTCTCAATATTGTGCATGTTGTCTGCAAAGATGGACGATACAGTTATTATTATTGAAGGACAACAGCGATATCACAAAACTGTTCGAAACCAAGGTTACTGGTTGCCTAAGAAGCCTCAATGTTTTGTTGTCTGCAAAGATTGACAGTTGCAGTAAAAAAAATAAAAAAAATGTTATACACTGATTGTATGTCCTCATTATTGAATGACTATAATTTGCACGATAGCACAAAAGGGGCCTGACTCAATATTGTGGTGTCTGCAAAGGAGGACAGATACAATCAAAACTGTTTAAAAGCTATGAAACATATCACCTTAAGTGCCTTAATGTTGTGTCATCTGCAAAGATGGATGGATACAGTAAAAATGCTTAAAAACTATGTCACCTAAAGCCCCTCAATGTTTTGTGTCGTCTGCAAAGATGGACAGATACAGTAAAACTGTTCAAAACCTAGATTATGAACAGCCTAAGGTGCCTCAATGTTGTGCCGTCTGCAAAGATGGACTATACAGTAAAAATGTTTTAAAACTATGGCGCCTAAAGTGCCTTAATTTTGTGTCTTTTGCAAAGATGGATGATACAGTTAAAATGCTTAAAAACTATGGCGCCTAAATGTTGTGCTGTCTGGAAAGATGGAAGATACAGTAACAATTATTAAAAACCATCTCACCCTAAGCACCTCAATGTTAAATCGTCTGCATATATGGATGATACAGTAAAAATGCTTAAAAACTATGGTGCCTAAATGTTATGCTGTCTGGAAAGATGGAAGATGCAGTAACAATTATTAAAAACCATCTCGCCTAAAGCACCTCAATGTTAAATCGTCTGCAAATATGGACGATACAGTTAAAATGTTTAAAAACTATGGTGCCTTAAGAGCCTCAATATTGTGTTGTCTGTAAAGATGTACAGTAGTAGTAAACATGTTTAAAAATGTTATGCGTTATTGTATTTCCTTATTATCGAAGGATAATGGCGATATCACAAAAACTCAATTTGTTGTCGTCTGCAAAGGATAGATACTGTAAAACTGTTAAAAATCTGTGAAACTCTTTGCCTTAATATTGTGTTTTCTGCAAAGATGGACAGTAGTAGTAAACATGTTTAAAAATGTTATGTGCTAATTGTATTTCCTTATTATCAAAGAACTAGAATAGCGGTATCACAAAAGGGGCCTGACTCAATTTGTTGTCGTCTGCAAAGGATAGATACTGTAAAACTGTTAAAAATCTATGAAATCGTTGCCTTAATATTGTGTTTTCTGCAAAGATGGACAGTTGAGTAGTAAACATGTTTAAAAATGTTATGCGCTAATTGTATTTCCTTGTTATTGAAGGACTATAACGGCGTAACACAAAAGGGTCCTTACTTGATTTGTTGTCATCTGCAAAGGAAGACAGATACAATAATACTGTTTAAAAACAATGAAATTCGTCGCCTTAAGCTTCTCAATGTTGTCTGCAAAGATGGTCGATATAGTAAAATTGTTCAAAACCTAGGTTACTAGTTGCCTAAGGCCCCTCAATAATTTGTTGTCTGCAAAGATGGACAGTAGTAGTAAACAAGTCATGTTTAAAAATGTTATGCGCTAATTGTATTTCCTTATTATCGAAGGATAACGGCGATATCACAAAAGGGGCCTGACTCAATTTGTTGTCGTCTGCAAAGGATAGATACTGTAAAACTGTTAAAAATCTATGAAACTCTTTGCCAAAAATGGACAGTAGTAGTAAACATGTTTAAAGATGTTATGCGTTAATTGTATTTCCTTGTTATCGAAGGACTATAACGGCATAACACAAAAGGGGCCTGACTTGATTAATTATGTCTCCCCCTGTATACAGGGGAGATATATTGTTTTTGTCCTGGGCGTCTGTCTGTCTGTCCTTCTGTCCGTCTGTCCGAAATCGTGTCCGCTCCATATCTCCAAGACGGCTTGAAGGATTTTCATGAAACTTGGCTCACATGTTCACCTCATCAAGGCGACGTGCAGAACCCGCGTCTCGACAATATAGGGTCAAGGTCAAGGTCACGCTTGAAGGTCAAAGGTTTGAGGCTTTATTTCGTGTCCGCTCCATATCTCCCAGACGGCTTGAAGGATTTTCATGAAACTTATGTCACATGTTCACCTCATCAAGGCGACGTGCAGAACCCGCGTCTCGACAATATAGGGTCAAGGTCAAGGTCACGCTTGAAGGTCAAAGGTTTGAGGCTTTATTTCGTGTCCGCTCCATATCTCCCAGACGGCTTGAAGGATTTTCATGAAACTTGGGTCACATGTTCACCTCATCAAGGCGACGTGCAGAACCCGCATCTCGACAATATAGGGTCAAGGTCAAGGTCACACTTGAAGGTCAAAGGTTTGAGGCTTTATTTCGTGTCCGCTCCATATCTCCGAGACGGCTTGAAGGATTTTCATGAAACTTGGGTCACATGTTTATAGGTTGGAATGTTTTGAGAGATTTTGACAGATATTTGAGGGGAGACATCTGTTTTTTGCAAAAACAATTCTAGTTGTCATCTGCAAAGGAAGACAGATGATACAATAATACTTTTTAAAAATGATGGAACTCGTTGCCTTAAGCTTCTCAATATTGTGTTGTCTGCAAAGATTGACGATATAGTAAAACAGTTTAAAAACTATGTTGCCTAAAGCACCTCAATGTTGTCTTGTCTGCAAAGATGGTCGATATAGTAAAATTGTTCAAAACCTAGTTTACTGGTTGCCTCATGTGCCTCAATAATTTGTTGTTTGCAAGGATGGACAGTAGTAGTAAACATGTTTAAAAATAATATGTGCTAATTGTATTTCCTCATTATAGAAGGACTATAATAGCGATATCACAAAAGGGGCCTGACTTGATTTGTTGTCATCTGCAAAAGAAAGACAGATACAATAATACTGTTTAAAGACGATGAAACTCGCTTAAGCTTCTGAATATTGCGTTGTCTGCAAAGATGGATGATATAGTAATACTGTTTAAAAATTATGAAACTCGTCGCCTTAAGCTTCTCAATATTGTGTTGTCTGCAAAGATGAACGATATAGTAAAGCTGTTTAAAACCTATGTCGCCTAAAGCTTCTCAATATTGTGTTGTCTGCAAATATGGACGATATAGTAAAAATGTTTAAAAACTATGTTGCATAAAGCACCTCAATGTTGTGTTGTCTGCAAAGATGGATGATATAGTAATACTGTTTAAAAATTATGAAACTCGTCGCCTTAAGCTTCTCAATATTGTGTTGTCTGCAAAGATGAACGATATAGTAAAGCTGTTTAAAACCTATGTTGCCTAAAGCTTCTCAATATTGTGTTGTCTGCAAAGATGGACGATATAGTAAAAATGTTTAAAAACTATGTTGCATAAAGCACCTCAATGTTGTGTTGTCTGCAAAGATGGTTGATATAGTAAAACTGTTTAAAAACTATGTTGCCTAAAGCACCTCAATGTTGTGTTGTCTGCAAAGATGGACAGTAGTAGTAAACATGTTTAAAAATGTTATGAGCTAATTGTATTTCTCGTTATTGAAGGACTATAACAGCGATATCACAAAAGGGGCCTGACTTGATTTGTTGTCGTCTGCAAAGGATAGATACTGTAAAACTGTTAACAATTTATGAAATTCATTGCCTTGAGAGCCTCAATATTGTGTTGTCTGCAAAGATGGACGATACAGTAAAACTGTTTAAAAACTATGTCGCCTAAAGCACCTCAATGTTGTGTTGTCTGCAAAGATGGATGATATAGTAAAACTGTTTAAAAGCTATGTTGTCTAAAGCACCTCAATGTTGTGTTGTCTGCAAAGATGGTCGATATAGTAAAAAATTTCAAAACCTAGGTTACTGGTTGCCTAAGGCGCCTCAATAATTTGTTGTCTGCAAAGATGGACAGTAGTAGTAAACATGTTTAAAAATGTTATGCGCTAATTGTATTTCCTCTTTATCGAAGAACAATTCTATGTCGTCTGTTAAGAAGGAGAGATACTGTTTAAAAACGATGAAACTCGTCGCCTTAAGCTTCTCAATATTGTATTGTCTGCAAAGATGGACGATACAGTAAAAATGTTTAAAAACTATGTCTCCTAAAGCTGCTCTAAATGTTGTGTTGTTTGCAAAGATGGTCGCTATAGTAAAACTGTTCAAAACCAAGGTTACTCAGGTTGCCTAAGGCGCCTCAATAATTTGTTGTCTGAAAAGATGGACAGTAGCAGTAAACGTGTTTAAAAATGTTATGCGCTAATTGTATTTCCTCATTATTGAAAGACTATAATTTGCACTGTAGCACAAAAGCGGACTGACTTAAGTTTGTGTCATCGGCAAAGGAAGACAGATACAATAATACTGTTTAAAAACGATGAAACTCATCGCCTTAAGCTTCTCAATGTTCTGACTTCTGCTAAGATGGACAGTTGCAGTAAAAATGTTTAGAAATGTTATGCGCTAATTGTATTTCCTCGTTATCGAAGGACAATAATTTGCGCGATAGCACAAAAGGGGCCTGACTCAATTTAGTGTTTTCTTCAAAGATAGACAGATACAGTAAAAAATGTTTAAAAACTAAGTAACTGGTTGCCTAAAGCGCTTCAATGTTGTATCCTCTGCAAAAATGGACGAATACAGTAAAAACAAAATAAAAACTAAGTAGCCGGTCGCCTAAAGCGCCTTAATGTTTTGTTGTCTGCAAAGATGGACAGATACAGTAAAAAAAAATGCGCTTTTTGTATTTCCTCTTTATCAAAGGACTTTAAGGGCGATGACACAAAAGGGGCCCGACTTAATTTTCTGTCGTCTTCAAAGATGGACAGATACTGTAAATCTGTTAAAAACTAAAGCACTTCAATATTTTGTTGTCTGCAAAGATGGATGAAACAGTAAAAATATTTAAAAACTATGTCACCTAAATAACCTCAATGTTGTGTCGTCTTCAAATATGGACGATACAGTTAAAATGTTTAAAAACTATGGCGCCTAAAGCACCTAAATGTTGTGGCGTCTAGAAAGATGGATGATACAGTAAACATGATAAAAAAACTATGTAGCTTAATTAAAAGCCACTCAATTTTGTGTCGTCTGTAAAGATGGACAATACATTAAAAATGTTTAAAAATTATGTCACCTATAGTGCCTCAATGTTGTGTCGTCTGCAATTATGGACGATACAGTAAAAATGTTTAAAAACTATGGCGCCAAAAGCACCTAAATGTTGTGTTGTCTAGAAAGATGGATGATACAGTAAAAATGTTTAAAATCTATGTTGCCTAAAGCGCCCAAATGTAGGACTATACAAAAAAATGTTTTTAAACTATGGCGCCTAAAGCACCTCAATTTTGTGTCTTTTGCAAAGATGGATGATACAGTTAAAATATTTAAAAACTATTGCGCCTTAAGCGCCTATATGTTGTGTCATCTTGAAAGATGGACGATACAGTTAAAATGTTTCAAAACTATGTAGCTTAAAGTGCCTCAATGTTGTGTCCTCTTCAAAGATGGACAATACATTAAAAATGTTTAAAAATGATGTCGCCATGTTGTGTCATCTGCAAATATGAAAGATACAGTAAAAATGTTTAAAAACTATGGCACCTAAATCGCCTAAATGTTGTGTCATCTAGAAAGATGGATGAAACAGTAAAAATGTTTAAAAATTATGGCACCTAAAGCGCCTTAATTTTGTGTTGTCTGGAAGGATGGATGATACAGTAAAAATGTTAAAAAACATATGTCACCTAATTTACTTCAATGTTGTCTTGTTTGCAAAGATGGACAATACAGTAAATGTAATTAAAAACTGTCGCCTAAAGTGCCTCAATGTTGTGTCGTCTGCAAAGATGGAGGATACATTAAAAAAGAAATAGAACTATGTCGCCTAAAGTGCCTCATTGTTGTGTTGTCTGGAAAGATGGACGATACAGTAAATATGTCCAAAAAATATGGAGCCTAAATGTTGTGCCGTCTGGAAAGATGGATGATATAGTTAAAAATGTTTAAAAACTATGGCGCCTAAAGCTCCTAAATGTTGTGTCATCTGCAAAAATGGACGGATACAGTAAAAATGTTTAAAAACTATGTCGCCTAAAGCACCTCAATGTTGTGTCGTCTTCAAATATGGACGATACAGTTAAAATGTTTAAAAACTATGGCACCTAAAGCACCTAAATGTTGTGGCGTCTAGAAAGATGGATGATACAGTAAACATGATAAAAAAACTATGTAGCTTAATTAAAGCCACTCAATTTTGTGTCGTCTGTAAAGATGGACAATACATTAAAAATGTTTAAAAATTATGTCACCTATAGTGCCTCAATGTTGTGTCGTCTGCAATTATGGACGATACAGTAAAAATGTTTAAAAACTATGGCGCCAAAAGCACCTAAATGTTGTGTCGTCTAGAAAGATGGATGATACAGTAAAAATGTTTAAAATCTATGTTGCCTAAAGCGCCCAAATGTAGGACTATACAATAAAAATGTTTTTAAACTATGGCGCCTAAAGCACCTCAATTTTGTGTCTTTTGCAAAGATGGATGATACAGTTAAAATATTTAAAAACTATTGCGCCTTAAGCGCCTAAATGTTGTGTCATCTTGAAAGATGGACGATACAGTTAAAATGTTTCAAAACTATGTAGCTTAAAGTGCCTCAATGTTGTGTCCTCTTCAAAGATGGACAATACATTAAAAATGTTTAAAAATGATGTCGCCATGTTGTGTCATCTGCAAATATGAAAGATACAGTAAAAATGTTTAAAAACTATGGCACCTAAAACGCCTAAATGTTGTGTCATCTAGAAAGATGGATGAAACAGTAAAAATGTTTAAAAATTATGGCACCTAAAGCGCCTTAATTTTGTGTTGTCTGGAAGGATGGATGATACAGTAAAAATGTTAAAAAACATATGTCACCTAATTTACTTCAATGTTGTCTTGTTTGCAAAGATGGACAATACAGTAAATGTAATTAAAAACTGTCGCCTAAAGTGCCTCAATGTTGTGTCGTCTGCAAAGATGGAGGATACATTAAAAAAGAAATAGAACTATGTCGCCTAAAGTGCCTCATTGTTGTGTTGTCTGGAAAGATGGGCGATACAGTAAATATGTCCAAAAAATATGGAGCCTAAATGTTGTGCCGTCTGGAAAGATGGATGATATAGTTAAAAATGTTTAAAAACTATGGCGCCTAAAGCTCCTAAATGTTGTGTCATCTGCAAAAATGGACGGATACAGTAAAAATGTTTAAAAACTATGTCGCCTAAAGCACTTCCATGTTGTGTTGTCTGCAAAGATGGACTATACAGTTAAAATGTATGTCACCTAAAGCGCCTCAATGTTGTGCTGTCTGCAAAGATGGACTATACAGTAAAAATATGTAAATTCTATAGCACTTAAAGCGCCTGAATGTTGTGTTGTCTGGAAAGATGGACGATACAGTAAAAGTGTTTAAAAATTATGCCACCTAAAGTGCCTGAATGTTATGTCGTCTGCAAAGATGGACACATACATTAAAGAGGTTTAAAAACAATGCCACCTATGTATATAAAACACCCAAATTTTGAGTCATCTACAAAGATGGAGTTTAAAATGTATGTCACCTAAAGTACCTCATTGTTGTATTTTTGCAAAGATGGACGATACAGTAAAAATATTTAATAACTATTTTGCCTAAAGCACCTAAATTTTGAGTCGTTTACAAAGACGGACGGATACAGTAAAAAGGTTTAAAAACTATGCCGCCAAAAGCACCTAAATTTTTAGTCGTCTACAAAGATGGACGTTACAGTTAAAAGGTTTAAAATCTATGGTGCTTAAAGCGCCTCAATGTTGTATCTAAAAATGTTTAAAAACTATGTCACCTAAAGCACCTATACAGGATGATACAGTTAAAATATTTAAACGCTATGTCACTTAATTAATTAATTAAATCGCCTCAATGTGTGGAATCCGCTGTGGTTGGATGGTTAGCGTCGGGTATTTCGAAACCGGGTGTCCCATAAAACAATATACATTCATTCATTCATTCAATGTTGTGTCTTCTGGAAAGATGGATGGATACAGTTAAAATGTTTAAAAGCTATGTGGCATAAAGCGCCTCAATGTTGTGTCATCTGCAAAAATGGACAGATACTGTAAACATGTTTAAAAACTATGCCACCTATATTGCACCTCAATATTGTGTCATCTGCAAAGATGGACGATACATTAAAATTTTCAAAATCAAGGTTACTGGTTGCCTAAGAAGCCTCAATGTTGTGTTGTCTAGAAAGATGAACAGTAGTAGAAAAAATGTTTAAAAATGTTATGCGCTAATTCATTTTCCTCGTTATCAAAGGAGTATAATTTGCTTGATAGCACAAAAGGGGCCTGACTCAATTTTGTGTTGTCTGAAAAAGAGGACAGATACACTAAAACTATGAAACTAGTCGCCTTAAGCACCTATGTTGTGTCGTCTGCAAAGATAGATGGATACAGTAATAATGCTTAAAACTATGTCACCTACAGCGCCTGAATGTTGTGTCGTTATCAAAGGACTATCACAAAAGGGGCCTGACTTATATGTTGTCATCTGCAAAGGAAGACGGATACAATAATACTGTTTAAAAACGATAAAACTCGTCGCCTTAAGCTTCTCAATATAGTGTTGTCTGCAAAGATGGACGATATAGTAAAACTGTTTAAAAATGGATGGATACAGTTAAAATGTTTAAAAACTATGTGGCATAAAGCGCCTCAATGTTGTGTCGTCTGCAAAAATGGACAGATACTGTAAACATGTTTAAAAACTATGCCACTTATGCGCCTCAATATTGTGTCATTTGAAAATATGGACGATACAGTAAAAATGTTTCAAAAACTATGTCGCCTAAAGCACCTCAATATTGTGTCATCTGCAAAGATCTGACATGTTGTGTTGTCTAGAAAGATGAACAGTAGTAGAAAAAATGTTTAAAAATGTTATGCGCTAATTCATTTTCCTCGTTATCAAAGGACTATAATTTGCTTGATAGCACAAAAGGGGCCTGACTCAATTTTGTGTGTCACCTACAGGGCCTCAATGTTTTGTGTCGTCTGCAAAGATGGACAGATACAGTAAAACTGTTCAAAACCTAGATTATGAATAGAGTAAGGCGCCTCTATGTTTTGTCCGCAATGATGTACAGTAGCAGTAGAAATGTTTAAAAAATTTATGCACTAATTGTATTTCCTTGTTATTGAAGGACTTTAATTTGCCCGATAGCATAAAAGGGGCCTGACTCAATTTGTGTCGTCTGCAAAGGAGGACAGATACACTAAAACTATGAAACTCGTCGCCTTAAGCAACTCAATGTTGTGTCAAAATGGACGGATACAGTAAAAATAATTAAAAACTGAGTAACTGGTTGCCTAAAGCGCTTCAATGTTGTGTCCTCTGCAAAGATGGATGGATACAGTAAAAAATGTTTAAAAACTAAGTTACTTGTTGCCTAAAGCGTCTCAATGTTTTATTGTTTGCAAAGGTGGATGGATAAAGTAAAAAAAAAAAAAATTGTCATGCGCTTATATAACAATATTGTATTTTCTTGTTATCGAAGGACTGTTGTGTTGTCTGCAAAGATGGTCAATATAGTAAAATTGTTCAAAACCTAGGTTACTGGTTGCTTAAGGTGCCTCAATAATTTGTTGTCTGCAAAGATGGACAGTAGTAGTAAACATGTTTAAAAAAGCACCTCAATGATTTGTGTCGTCTGCAAAGATGGACAGATACAGTAAAACTGTTCAAAACTTAGATTATGAACAGCTAAGCCGCCTCAATGTTTTGTTCACAAAGATGTACAGTAGCAGTAGAAATGTTTAAAAAATGTATGCACTTATTGTATTTCCTTGTTATCGAAGGACTTTATATATATAATTTGCCCAATAGCATAAAAGGGGTCTGACTCAATTCTGTGTCGTCTGCAAAGGAGGACAGATACACTAAAACTATGAAACTCGTCGCCTTAAGCACCTCTATGTTGTATCATCTGCAAAGATGGACGGATACAGTAAAAAAAACAAAAAAAACTGAGTAACTGATTGCCTACAGAGCTTTAATGTTGTTTGCTCTGAGAAGATGGATGGATACAATAAGAAATGTTTTAAAACTAAATAACTGGTCGCCTTAAGCACCTCAATGTTTTATTGTCTGCAAAGATGGACGGATACAGTAAAAATGTTTAAAATTGGCATGTGCTTATTGTATTTTCTAGTTATCGAAGGACTATAACGGCGATTATACAAACGGGGTCTGACTCGATTTTCTGTCGTCTGTTAAGAAGGAGAGATACTGTAAAACTGTTTAAAAACAATGAAACTCGCCTTAAGCTTCTCAATATTGTGTTGTCTGCAAAGATGGACAATACAGTTAAAATGTTTAAAAACTATGTCTCCTAAAGCTGCCCAATGTTTTGTTGTTTGCAAAGATGGTCGCTATAGTAAAACTGTTTAACAACTATGTTGCATAAAGCACCTCAATGTTGTGTTGTCTGCAAAGATGGTCGATATATTAAAAACTTTAAAACCCTATGTTACTGGTTGCCAAAGGCGCCTCAAAATTGTGTTGTCTGCAAAGATGGACAGTAGTAGTAAACATGTTTAAAAATGTTATGCGCTAATTGTATTTCCTCGTTATTGAAAGACTATAATTTGCGCTGTAGCACAAAAGGGGCCCGACTCAAGTTTGTGTAGTCTGCAAAGGAAGACGGATTCAATAATACCGTTAAAAATAAAAATGATGAAACTCGTCGTCTTAAGCTTCTCAATGTTGTATCGTCTGCAAAGATGGAAGGATACAGTAAAAATGTTTAAAAACTTAGTAACTGGTTGGCTAAAGCGCCTCAATGTCGTGTTGTCTGCAAAGATGGAAGGATACAGTAGAAATGTTTAAAAATGTCATGCGCTAATTGTATTTCCTCGTTATCGAAGGACTATAACGGCGATGTCACAAAAGGGGCCTTACTTAATTTGTTGTCATCTGCAAAGGACAGATACTGTAAAACTGTTAAAAATCTATGAAACCGTCGCCTTAAGCACCTCAATATTGTGTTGTCTGCAAAGATGGACGATACAGACAAAAAAGGTTTAAAAGCAATGCCACCTATATATATATAAAGCACCCAAATTTTGAGTCTACAAAGATGGACGATACAGTTAAAATTTATGTCACCTAAAGTACCTCAATGTTGTGTCGTCTGCAAAGATGGATGATACAGTAAAAATGTTAAAAATCTAAGGTGCTTAAATCGCCTGAATGTTGTATCTAAAAATGTTTAAAAACTATGTCACCTAAAGCACCTGTACAGGATGATACAGTTAAAATATTTAAAAGCTATGTCACTTAATTATGTCTCCTCCCTCCGGAGGAGACATATTGCTTTTGCCTGCGCCGTCTGTCTGTCTGTCTGTCCGTCTGTCTGTCAGGGCGTCCACATTTCTTGTCCGGCCTCTATCTCACAACTCCTAGGCCACATTTCTATGAAACTTCACAGGAGTCATTGGTACAACGTCTAGTTGCGCATATTACGAGGGCGTTTAATTTGACCTACTTTTGGATGAGTTATTGCCCTTTCTTAAAATTGCCATTTCATTCTTGTCCGGCCTTCATCTCACAACCCCTTTGCCACATTTCTATGAAACTTCACAGGAGTCATCGGTACAACGTCTAGTTGTGCATATTACGAGGGCGTTTAATTTGACCTACTTTTGGATGAGTTATTGCCCTTTTTTTAAAATTGCCATTTCATTCTTGTCCAGGGCGTCCACATTTCTTGTCCGGCCTTTATCTCACAACCCCTTGGCCACATTTCTATGAAACTTCACAGGAGTCATCGGTACAACGTCTAGTTGCGCATATTACGAGGGCGTTTAATTTGACCTACTTTTGGATGAGTTATTGCCCTTTCTTAAAATTGCCATTTCATTCTTGTCCGGCCTTCATCTCACAACCCCTTTGCCACATTTCTATGAAACTTCACAGGAGTCATCGGTACAACGTCTAGTTGTGCATATTACGAGGGCGTTTAATTTGACCTACTTTTGGATGAGTTATTGCCCTTTTTTTAAAATTGCCATTTCATTCTTGTCCAGGGCGTCCACATTTCTTGTCCGGCCTTTATCTCACAACCCCTTGGCCACATTTCTATGAAACTTCACAGGAGTCATCGGTACAACGTCTAGTTGTGCATATTACGAGGGCGTTTAATTTGACCTACTTTTGGATGAGTTATTGCCCTTTCTTAAAATTGCCATTTCATTCTTGTTCCGGCATTCATCTCACAACCCCTTTGCCACATTTCTATGAAACTTCACAGGAGTCATCGGTACAACGTCTAGTTGTGCATATTACGAGGGCGTTTAATTTGACCTACTTTTGGATGAGTTATTGCCCTTTTTTTAAAATTGCCATTTCATTCTTGTCCGGTCTTCATCTCACAACCCCTTTGCCACATTTCTATGAAACTTCACAGGAGTCATCGGTACAACGTCTAGCTGCGCATATTACGAGGGCGTTTAATTTGACCTACTTTTGGATGAGTTATTGCCCTTTTTTTAAAATTGCCATTTCATTCTTGTCCGGCCTTCATCTCACAACCCCTTTGCCACATTTCTATGAAACTTCACAGGAGTCATCGGTACAACGTCTAGTTGCGCATATTACTAGGGCGTTTAATTTGACCTAATTTTGGTTGAGTTATTGCCCTTTTTTTAAAATTGCCATTTCATTCTTGTCCGGCCTTCATCTCACAACCCCTTTGCCACATTTCTATGAAACTTCACAGGAGTCATCGGTACAATGTGTTGTTGCGCATATTACGAGGGCGTTTAATTTGACCTACTTTTGGATGAGTTATTGCCCTTTTTTTAAATTGCCATTTCATTCTTGTCCGGCCTTCATCTCACAACCCCTTGGCCACATTTCTATGAAACTTCACAGGAGTCATCGGTACAACGTCTAGTTGCGCATATCACGAGGGCGTTTAATTTGACCTAATTTTGGTTGAGTTATTGCCCTTTATTTAAAATTGCCATTTCATTCTTGTCCGGCCTTCATCTCACAACCCCTTTGCCACATTTCTATGAAACTTCACAGGAGTCATCGGTACAATGTCTTGTTGCGCATATTACGAGGGCGTTTAATTTGACCTACTTTTGGATGAGTTATTGCCCTTTTTTAAAATAAATCACTAACTGACAAAATACAGTCAGCCAGACAAATACCCCTTGGGGGAGACATATGTTTTTCCCAAAAACAACCTCTAGTTAATTAATTAATGTTGTGTCTTCTGGAAAGATGGATGGATACAGTTAAAATGTTTAAAAACTGTGTCGTATACAAAAATGGACCGATACAGTAAAAATGTTTAAAAATGTCATGCTCTTATTGTATTTCCTCGTTATCGAAGGACAAGAATGGCGATAACACAAAACGTGTCCAACCTGATTTTCTGTTGTCTGCAAAGAAGGACAGATACTGTAAAAATGTTCCAAAACTATGAAACTCGTCGCCTTAAGCTTCTCAATATTGTGTTATCTGCAAAGATGAACGATACAGTAAAAATGTTATATATACGGCTATAAATACGTGCTGGGCCCCCTTTGGGAACAAGGCTACATAAATATTGTCTTTTGATTGGTTAATTTTAAAATCCGTTCTACGTCATGGTGTGTTTTAAGCGATTTAGACACATCTGGTTTAAATGTGTATACATTATCAGTTGTTAATTCCTGATTACATAACTGTGTATACCGAGAACCTAATTAAGCGACATGGCATGTGACTGATGATTTACAGCGTCCGATAACTTGGCGAAGTCAACTTTGCATTGATCGAGTGAATGGGCAAAGTCTGACAATTTAAGGCGACCACTTCGCTCAAGTCACCCCTAGCTAGAGCCCTGTAAAAATGTTTAAAAATCACCTCAATATTGTGTGGTCTGCAAAGATGGATGATACAATTAAAATTTATGTCATCTAAAGTACTTCAATGTTGTGTCTTCTGCAAAGATAGTAAAAATGTTTAAAAACTGGTGCCTTAAGCGCCTAAATGTTGTGTCTTCTAAAAATATGGACGTTTATGTTTTTAGATCACCTGAGCCGAAGGCTCAAGGTGAGCTATTCTGATCACTTTTTGTCTGTCGTCCGTCGTCTGTCGTCCGTCCGGCGTTAACTTTTAGCTTTAAACATCATCTCCTCCCAAACTCCAAGGACAATTTCCGTGAAACATCACAGGACTGTTCCTCTGGTTGGCCTCTTTCAAATTTGTTCAAAGATTTAAATTCCATTGAGAACTTTGGTTGCTTTAAAAATCTTCTCCTCCGAATCTGCCTGTCAGATTCAAATATAATTTGGTAGAAATGTTTATTGGGTGACCCAGTTTCAAATTTGTTCAAGCCATACTGATTGGTCGAAAAACATGGCAGTCAGGCGGCATCAAAAAAGGGGCAAAATGACAAAATTTGAAAATTCCATTTTTATGCAAATGCTTGTCTGATTTTAAGAAAATATAATACGAATCTTACTGTAATGAACCTCTATTTAATTTGTTTAAGCCGTTTTGATTGGTTACACAATCATAGCAACCAGGCGTCATCACAAAAAGGGTAAATTGAACTTTTAGCTACAAATGACAACCATCTCCTACCATTCCAATAGACCAATTACCACAAAACATCACAGGAATGTTCCTTTGGTGGTCCTCTTTCAAAATTGTTCCAAGATTAAAATTCCAATGAGAACTTTGGTTGCTGCGGCATCAGAAAGGGGACAAAATGTCCAAACTTTAAAAATCTTCTCCTCCGAATCTGCCTGTCAGATTCAAATATAATTTGGTAGAAATGTTCCTTGGGTGACCCTCTATAAAAATTGTTCAAGCCATACTAATTGGTCGAAAAACATGGCAGTCAGGCGGCATCAGAAAAGGGACAAAATTTGAAAATTCCATTTTTATGAAAGTGTTTGTCTGATTTTAAGAAAATATAATACAAATCTTATTGTAATGATCCTCTATTTAATTTGTTTAAGCCCTTTTGATTGGTTACACAATCATATCAACCAGGCGTCATCACAAAAAGGGTAAATTGAACTTTTAGCTACAAATGACAACCAACTCCTACCATTCCAATAGACCAATTTCCACAAAACATCACAAGAATGTTCCTTTGGTGGTCCTCTTTCAAAATTGTTCAAAGATTTAAATTCCATTGAGAACTTTGGTTGCTGCGGCATCAGAAAGTGAGAAAAATACCCAAATTTTAAAATCCTTTTCCTCCATAATCTACTTGTGCGATTGCAAGATAATTTGGTAGAAATGTTTCTTAAGTGACCCTCTAAATAAACTGTTGAAGCTTTATTGATTTCGTTGAAAAACAGGGCAGCAAGGCGGCATCAGGAAAGGTGCAAAATGACAAAAACTTTATAATTCCATTCTTATTAAAGTTCTTGTTAGATATATAAATGGCCTTTACTGATAAGCTGTTTCTTGAGAAGTGTCCACTCCTTTCAGTTTCATTTGCACTCCCTGATAAAAAATTTCCAGATATTTGCAGTTAAATATTTGCTACTAATTTACTATTAGTTAGGTGATCGATTTAGGGCCATCTTGGCCCTCTTGTTTAAAAAAACTATGTCGCCTAAAGTGCCTAAATTATGTGTCGTCTGCAAAGATGGACGATACAGTAAAAATGTTTTAAAACTATCTCACCTAAAGTACCTCAATGTTTGGTTGTCTGCAAAGATGGACGATACAGTAAAAATGTTTAAAAGCTATGTCACCTAAAGTACCTCAATGTTGTCTCCTTTGCAAAGATGGACGATACAGTTAAAATGTATGTCACGTCACCTAAATTACTTCAATGTTGTGTTGTCTGCAAATATGGACTATACAGTAAAAAGATTAAAAACAAGGGTGCCTAAATGTTGTGTGGTCTGGAAAGATCGATGATACAGTAAAAATGTTAAAAAAAATATGTCACCTAATTTACTTCAATCTTGTCTTGCAAAGATGGACGATACAGTTAAAATGTATAAAAACTATGCCGCCTAAAGTGCCTCAATGTTGTGTCGTCTGCAAAGATAGTGATACAGAAAAATGTTTAAAAACTATGTAGCTTAAAGCACCTCAACTTTGTGTTGTCTGTAAATGTGGACGATACAGTTAAAATGTATGACACCTAAAGCACCTCAATGTTGTGCCATCTGCAAAGATGGACTATACAGTAATCTTTTTTTAAAACTATGGCCCCTAAAGTGCCTTTATTTTGTGTCTTTTGCAAAGATGGATGATACAGTTAAAATGCTTAAAAACTATGGCGCCTAAATGTTATGCTGTCTGGAAAGATGGACTATACAGTAAAAATGTTTAAAAACTATGGCACCTAAAGCGCCTAAATGTTGTGCCGTCTTGAAAGATGGACGATACAGTAAAAAATGTTCAAAACCGAGGTTATATATACTGGTTGCCTAAGGCGCCTCAATAATTTGTTGTATGCAACGATGGACAGTAGTAGGAAACATGTTTTAAAATGTTTTGCGCTAACTGTATACTTCCTTATTATCGAAGGACGACGGCGATATCACAAAAGGGGCCTGACTCAATTTGTTGTCATCTGCAAAGGATAGATACTGTAAAATTGTTAAATATCTATGAAATTTGTTGCCTTAAGAGCCTCAATATTGTGTTGTCTGTAAAGATGGACAGTAGTAGTAGACATGTTTAAAAATGTTGTGTGCTAATTGTATTTCCTCGTTATCGAAGGACTAACACAAAAGGGGCCTGACTTGATTTGTTGTCATCTGCAAAAGAAGACAGATGCAATAATACTGTTTAAAAACGATGAAACTCGTCGCCTTAAGCTTCTCAATATTGTGTTGTCTTTAAGATGGACGATATAGTAAAACTGTTTAAAAGGATAATGGCGATATCACAAAAGGGCCCTAACTCAATTTGTTGTCGTCTGCAAAGGCTAGATACTGTAAAACTGTTAAAAATCTGTGAAAAATAATTTGTTGTCTGCAAAGATGGACAGTAGTAGAAAACAAGTCATGTTTAAAAATGTTATGCGCTAATTGTATTTCCTTGTTATCGAAGGACTATAACGGCATAACACAAAAGGGACGTGACTTGATTAATTGTCATCTGCAAAGGAAGACAGATACAATAATACTTTTTAAAAATGATGGAACTCGTTGCCTTAAGCTTCTCAATATTGTGTTGTCTGCAAAGATTGACGATATAGTAATACAGTTTAAAAACTATGTTGCCTAAAGCACCTCAATGTTGTGTTGTCTGCAAAGATGGTCGATATAGTAAAATTGTTCAAAACCTAGTTTACTGGTTGCCTAAGGCCCCTCAATAATTTGTTGTTTGCAAAGATGGACAGTAGTAGTAAACATGTTTAAAAATAATATGTGCTAATTGTATTTCCTCATTATAGAAGGACTATAATAGCGATATCACAAAAGGGGCCTGACTTGATTTGTTGTCATCTGCAAAAGAAAGACCGATACAATAATACTGTTTAAAGACGATGAAACTCGCTTAAGCTTCTGAATATTGTGTTGTCTGCAAAGATGGATGATATAGTAATACTGTTTAAAAATGATGAAACTCGTCGCCTTAAGCTTCTCAATATTGTGTTGTCTGCAAAGATGAACGATATAGTAAAGCTGTTTAAAACCTATGTCGCCTAAAGCTTCTCAATATTGTGTTGTCTGCAAAGATGGACGATATAGTAAAAATGTTTAAAAACTATGTTGCATAAAGCACCTCAATGTTGTGTTGTCTGCAAAGATGGTCGATATAGTAAAACTGTTTAAAAACTATGTTGCCTAAAGCACCTCAATGTTGTGTTGTCTGCAAAGATGGTCGATATATTAAAAACTTTAAAACCCTAGGTTACTGGTTGCCAAAGGCGCCTCAAAAATGTGTTGTCTGCAAAGATGGACAGTAGTAGTAAACATGTTTAAAAATGTTATGAGCTAATTGTATTTCTCGTTATTGAAGGACTATAACAGCGATATCACAAAAGGGGCCTGACTTGATTTGTTGTCGTCTGCAAAGGATAGATACTGTCAAACTGTTAACAATTTATGAAATTCATTGCCTTGAGAGCCTCAATATTGTGTTGTCTGCAAAGATGGATGATACAGTAAAAATGTTTAAAAACTATGTCGCCTAAAGCACCTCAATGTTGTGTTGTCTGCAAAGATGGATGATATAGTAAAACTGTTTAAAAACTATGTTGTCTAAAGCAACTCAAATGTTGTGTTGTCTGCAAAGATGGTCGATATAGTAAAACATTTCAAAACCTAAGTTACTGGTTGCCTAAGGCACCTCAATAATTTGTTGTCTGCAAAGATGGACAGTAGTAGTAAACATGTTTAAAAATGTTATGTGCTAATTGTATTTCCTCTTTATCGAAGGACAACGGTAATATAACACAAAAGGGGCCTGACTCGATTCTATGTCGTCTGTTAAGAAGGAGAGATACTGTTTAAAAACGATGAAACTCATCGCCTTAAGCTTCTCAATATTGTATTGTCTGCAAAGATGGACGATACAGTAAAAATGTTTAAAAACTATGTCTCCTAAAGCTGCTCAATGTTGTGTTGTTTGCAAAGATGGTCGCTATAGTAAAACTGTTCAAAACCAAGGTTACTCAGGTTGCCTAAGGCGCCTCAATAATTTGTTGTCTGAAAAGATGGACAGTAGCAGTAAACGTGTTTAAAAATGTTATGCGCTAATTGTATTTCCTCATTAATGAAAGACTATAATTTGCGCTGTAGCACAAAAGCGGACTGACTTAAGTTTGTGTCATCTGCAAAGGAAGACAGATACAATAATACTGTTTAAAAACGATGAAACTCATCGCCTTAAGCTTCTCAATGTTCTGACTTCTGCTAAGATGGACAGTTGCAGTAAAAATGTTTAGAAATGTTATTCGCTAATTGTATTTCCTCGTTATCGAAGGACAATAATTTGCGCGATAGCACAAAAGGGGCCTGACTCAATTTAGTGTTTTCTTCAAAGATAGACAGATACAGTAAAAAATGTTTAAAAACTAAGTAACTGGTTGCCTAAAGCGCTTCAATGTTGTGTCCTCTGCAAAAATGGACGAATACAGTAAAAACAAAATAAAAACTAAGTAGCCGGTCGCCTAAAGCGCCTTAATGTTTTGTTGTCTGCAAAGATGGACAGATACAGTAAAAAAAAAAAATGTCATGCACTTTTTGTATTTCCTCTTTATCAAAGGACTTTAGGGGCGATGACACAAAAGGGGCCTGACTTAATTTTCTGTCATCTGCAAAGATGGACAGATACTGTAAATCTGTTAAAAACTAAAGCACTTCAATATTTTGTTGTCTGCAAAGATGGATGAAACAGTAAAAATATTTAAAAACTATGTCACCTAAATAACCTCAATGTTGTGTCGTCTGCAAATATGGACGATACAGAAACTATGGCGCCTAAAGCACCTAAATGTTGTGGCGTCTAGAAAGATGGATGATACAGTAAACATGATAAAAAAACTATGTAGCTTAATTAAAGCCACTCAATTTTGTGTCGTCTGTAAAGATGGACAATACATCAAAAATGTTTAAAAATTATGTCACCTATAGTGCCTCAATGTTGTGTCGTCTGCAATTATGGACGATACAGTAAAAATGTTTATAAACTATGGTGCCTAAATGTTGTGTTGTCTGGAAAGATGGATGATACAGTAAAAACGTTTATAAACTATGGTGCCTAAATGTTGTGTCGTCTGTAAAGATGGACGATATAGTTAAAATGTATGTCACCTGAAGAACCTCAATGTTGTGTCGTCTAGAAAGATGTACAGATACAGTAAAAATGTTTAAAATCTATGTTGCCTAAAGCGCCCAAATGTAGGACTATACAATAAAAATGTTTTTAAACTATGGCGCCTAAAGCACCTCAATTTTGTGTCTTTTGCAACGATGGATGATACAGTTAAAATATTTAAAAACTATTGCGCCTTAAGCACCTAAATGTTGTGTCATCTTGAAAGATGGACAATACATTAAAAATGTTTAAAAATTAAGTCACCTATCGTGCCTCAATGTTGTGTCATCTGCAAATATGGAAGATACAGTAAAAATGTTTAATCAAAGCACTGAAAGTGCTCACAGCAAGGGGCTAACTGCAGATAACATTTGGACATGGATTTACCGATCCCAAAAGTCTAACTTGAACACTTTACACTAGCAATTTGTTAGTTAGCACATTATATCCATATATTAAATGATAAAGGAGTAAAGCTAAACACTGTAAACACAGTATGATGGTCTATCGATATACTAAAAGTTGGCATACACATGCGCATCTGCTATCTGGATAGTTTCTGCTTAGCACACCTCCTGGTTTACAATGGATTTTTAGCCGTGTCTTTTTTTAATGCAATTAACACATATACATTTCATATCAAAATCACAATAACCTATTAATGATAATTATATTGAGAGTCCAATTTTACTTTCAAAGCAGAAATAAAATCCTGTGTTATCTACATTTTCTTCAGCGTGCAATGACTGAAATATTGTTAAAAGCGACGTAAAACATCATACACACGATTTAATCATTTCTTAGTGTTTCACAACGCATAGGTGAATAGTTTTAAATGCATTGCTTTTGAATTCATTTTAAATCCCAACATTTTGAAAGAGTTTATTGCAGGGGTGTTAAATGACAATTGCACCACTGATATCGGCAATTTATAAGACAAAAATTATTATATTTTTCAACAAAAAAAAAAATCTGCCCAGAGCGGGAATCGAACTCAAGTCTCCCGTTTCACGGCTCAACATGCTAACCGCTACGTTACACGGCCACTTCGATGAAATTCCTTTATAACATAATTATAAACCTATACACGAGTTAGCGAAATATTTAGTATTGAAACGTTTTATCTTGATAAAAAACAAATGTCATTTAAATAATTTGTTTTATAACTGGGACTTGACTATCTTATTCCGTCTGCTGGGGTTGTTCAGGTTAATTTTGGTTGAGAATTTGATGTATTTATCTAGGAATCTAAAATGAAATACTCTAGTACTTAGATTCCAGATTAACGTTTCAGCTGATAATACATTTTATTTGAAAGGATTTTTGGAAATTACGACGCGTGGGCTCACTTGCACATTTATCGTATATATGTTATATTTTGGCAACTGTTTATTTTATTATCATTTAAATAATTTGAATGTTTGAGTATATATGTTATCATTGGGACTCATTTATCTTAAATTGTTTTTGAGTCGGAATCGAAAAGTTGCCTTTACTCCATTCGATTTATAATATTTAGGAATTACCAATGAACTTTACGCGCGATCAAGTATGTTGAACGCGTAGAAATACATTTTAGTTATTAATCATGTAATTCATATGTTTTAACATAACATGTTTTCGAGTTATTCCTTTTGGGTTAGTGATGTCAAATCAAATCAATTTTCGGCTTCATATGTCAACAAGTTACCGCATTTTGATTTTTAGACAGGAACTATTGGCAGTTCAAGATGACCAACATGGAAATTAGCTGGCAACAGTCATTTCATTTTTAACAAAATATTCCACAAATCATCCACTTTCATTGACATTATGTACGATCTGCAACCACCAATGCATCTATATGAAGTCGAGATGGTGTTCAGAAACGGAGAGCTGATGTAGAAAGACAGATGTGAAGTAATTCCATGCCAATATCGTAAAACGCCTGTCTAGATTCCAGTCTCATAATGATGCGTCGTTTTCAAAATTAGCTACTATAGCAATTGGCTCTAAAGAGCCCCTTGCTAAAAACTATGGCACCTAAAACGCCTAAATTTTGTGTCATCTAGAAAGATGGATGAAACAGTAAAAATGTTTAAAAATTATGGCACCTAAAGCGCCTTAATTTTGTGTTGTCTGGAAGGATGGATGATACAGTAAAAATGTTAAAAAACATATGTCACCTAATTTACTTCAATGTTGTCTTGTTTGCAAAGATGGACAATACAGTAAATGTAATTAAAAACTGTCACCTAAAGTGCCTCAATGTTGTGTCGTCTGCAAAGATGGAGGATACATTAAAAAAGAAATAGAACTATGTCGCCTAAAGTGCCTCATTGTTGTGTTGTCTGGAAAGATGGGCGATACAGTAAATATGTCCAAAAAATATGGAGCCTAAATGTTGTGCCATCTGGAAAGATGGATGATATAGTAAAAAAAATTTAAAAACTATGGCGCCTAAAGCGCCTAAATGTTGTGTCATCTGCAAAAATGGACGGATACAGTAAAAATGTTTAAAAACTATGTCGCCTAAAGCACCTCAATGTTGTGTTGTCTGCAAAGATGGACTATAAAGTTAAAATGTATGTCACCTAAAGCGCCTCAATGTTGTGCTGTCTGCAAAGATGGACTATACAGTAAAAATGTGTAAATTCTATGGCACTTAAAGCGCCTGAATGTTGTGTTGTCTTGAAAGATGGACGTTACAGTAAAAGTGTTTAGAAATTATGTTACCTAAAGTGCCTGAATGTTATGTCGTCTGCAAAGATGGACACATACATTAAAGAGGTTTAAAAACAATGCCACCTATGTATATAAAACACCCAAATTTTGAGTTGTCTACAAAGATGGAGTTTAAAATGTATGTCACCTAAAGTACCTCAATGTTGTGTTTTTGCAAAGATGGACGATACAGTAAAAATATTTAATAACTATTTTGCCTAAAGCACCTAAATTTTGAGTCGTTTACAAAGACGGACGGATACAGTAAAAAGGTTTAAAAACTATGCCGCCAAAAGCACCTAAATTTTTAGTCGTCTACAAAGATGGACGTTGCAGTTAAAAGGTTTAAAATCTATGGCGCTTAAAGCGCCTCAATGTTGTATCTAAAAATGTTTAAAAACTATGTCACCTAAAGCACCTATACAGGACGATACAGTTAAAATATTTAAACGCTATGTCACTTAATTAATTAATTAAATCGCCTCAATGTTGTGTCTTCTGGAAAGATGGATGGATACAGTTAAAATGTTTAAAAGCTATGTGGCATAAAGCGCCTCAATGTTGTGTCATCTGCAAAAATGTTCAAAACCAAGGTTACTGGTTGCCTAAGAAGCCTCAATGTTGTGTTGTCTAGAAAGATGAACAGTAGTAGAAAAAATGTTTAAAAATGTTATGCGCTAATTCATTTTCCTCGTTATCAAAGGACTATAATTTGCTTGATAGCATAAAGGGGCCTGACTCAATTTTGTGTTGTCTGCAAAGGAGGACAGATACACTAAAACTATGAAACTCGTCGCCTTAATCGCCTCTATGTTGTGTCATCTGCAAAGATAGATGGATACAGTAAAAATGCTTAAAAACTATGTCACCTACAGCGCCTCAATGTTGTGTCGTCTGCACAGGAGAACAGATACACTAAAACTATAAAACTAGTCGCCTTAAGTACCTCTATGTTGTGTCATCTGCAAAGATAGATGGATACAGTAATAATGCTTAAAAACTATGTCACCTACAGTGCCTCAATGTTTTGTGTCGTCTGCAAAGATGGACAGATACACTAAAACTATGAAACTAGTCGTCTTAAGTACCTCTATGTTGTGTCATCTGCAAAGATAGATGGATACAGTAAAAATGCTTAAAAACTATGTCACCTACAGCGCCTCAATGTTTTGTGTCGTCTGCAATGTTGGACAGATACAGTAAAACTGTTCAAAACCTAGATTATGAAACAGCCTAAGGTGCTTCAATGTTTTGTCCGCAAAGATGGTACAGTAGCAGTAGAAATGTTTAAAAAATTTATGCACTAATTGTATTTCTTTGTTATTGAAGGACTTTAATTTGCCCGATAGCATAAAAGAGGCCTGACTCAATTTGTGTCGTCTGCAAAGGAGGACAGATACGCTAAAACTATGAAACTCGTCGCCTTAAGCACCTCAATGTTGTGACAAAATGGACGGATACAGTAAAAAAAAAAAAAATTAAAAACTGAGTAACTGGTTGCCTAAAGCGCTTCAATGTTGTGTCCTCTGCAAAGATGGATGGATAGAGTAAAAAATGTTTAAAAACTAAGTTACTAGTCGCCTAAAGCGCCTCAATGTTTTATTGTCTGCAAAGATGGACGGATACAGGTAAAAAAAAAAAAAATTGTCATGCGCTTATATAACAATATTGTATTTTCTTGTTATCGAAGGACTGGTGTGTTGTCTGCAAAGATGGTCGATATAGTAAAATTGTTCAAAACCTAGGTAACTGGTTGCCTAAGGCGCCTCAATAACTTGTCTGCAAAAATGGACAGTAGTAGTAAACATGTTTAAAAATGTTATGTGCTAATTGTATTTCCTCGTTATGGAAGGACTATAACGGTGATATCACAAAAGGGGCCCGACTCAATTTGTTGTTATCGGCAAAGGATAGACTGATACTGTAAAACTTTTAAAAATCTATGAAACTTGTTGCCTTAAGTGTTGTCTGCAAAGATGAACAGTAGTAGTAAACATGTTTAAAAATGTTATGAGCTAATTGTTTTCCTCATTATCGAAGGACTATAACGGCGATATCACAAAAGGGGCCTGACTTGATTTGTTGTCATCTGCAAAGGAAGACAGATACAACAATACTGTTTAAAAACCATGAAACTCGTCGCCTTAAGCTTCTCAATATTGTGTTGTATGCAAAGATGGACAGTACAGTTAAGAACATCTTGAAATTGACAAATTTACCGTTCACGCTCCGCTCCGTTCCGCTCCGCTCACGTTCCAATCCGCTCTCAAAGCGTTCACTCATTCATAACATTGTGATTGCTTTTTCCTGTTCCGTTCAGATTTTCGATCAAAATCCGTTCAACGATTTGATTGGCTTAAATTAATTTCGTTTCGTTTATATATTTTTTTAGTTCACCCTAAATATCAACAAACGATCTAGAGTTTTTTCAGCACAATCGTTAGTAGCAAATCGTATTACGAAAATGATCATATTAATAATATTTGTTACATTCTAATTCAATCGAATACTTGAGTGTCTTATAAAACAAAAGTTTAGTATACAAATATGACTTTTAATAAAATAGTTTCGGAAAATAATTATCGGATAGTTGTTGCAACCGTTTAATTAGCGAATGATTGGATTTTTGCAATCATTATGATTGTTTCGTTCAGAGCGCAAAATTCCGTTTCGCTCATAAAGCGTTCCAACTTCGTTCCAATCACGCTCACGATCCAATCACGTTCAGCTCAGATTGTCAATTTCATGATATTCTTAACTGTAGCAGTAATCATGTTTAGAAATGTTTTACGCTTATTGTATTTCCTTATTATCGAAGGACAACGGCGATATCACGAAAGGGGTCTGACTCAATTTGTTGTCGTCTGCAAAGGATAGATACTGTAAAACTGTTAAAAATCTATGAAATTCATTGCCTTAAGAGCCTCAATATTGTGTTGTTTGCAAAGATGGACAGTAGTAGTAAACATGTTTAAAAATGTTATGTGCTAATTGTATTTCCTCGTTATCAAAAGAACTATAACGGCGATATCACAAAAGGGGCCTGACTTAATTTGTTGTCATCTGCAAAGGAAGACAGATACAATAATACTGTTTAAAAACCATGAAACTTGTCGCCTTAAGTTTCTCAATATTGTGTTGTCTGCAAAGATGGACGATACAGTAAAACTGTTTAAAAACTATGTCACCTAAAGCACCTCAATGTTGTGTTGTCTGCAAAGATGGTCGATATAGAAAAATTGTTCAAAACCTAGGTTACTGGTTGCCTAAGGCGCCTCAATAATTTGTTGTCTGCAAAGATGGACAGTTGTAGTAAACATGTTTAAAAAAGCACCTCAATGTTTTGTGTCGTCTGCAAAGATGGACAGATACAGTAAAACTGTTCAAAACCTAGATTATGAACAGCTAAGCTGCCTCAATGTTTTGTTCACAGAGATGGACAGTAGCAGTAGAAATGTTATTATGCACTTATGGATTTTCTTGTTATCGAAGGACTTTAATTTGCCCGATAGCATAAAAGGGGCCTGACTCAATTTTGTGTCGTCTGCAAAGGAGGACAGATACACTAAAACTATGAAACTCGTCGCCTTAAGCAACTCTATGTTGTGTCATCTGCAAAGATGGACGGATACAGTAAAAATAAATAAAAACTGAGTAACTGATTGCCTAAAGAGCTTTAATGTTGTTTGCTCTGCAAAGATGGATGGATACAATAAGAAATGTTTTAAAACTAAATAACTGGTCGCCTTAGGCACCTCAATGTTTTATTGTTTGCAAAGATGGACGGATACAGTAAAAATGTTTAAAATTGTCATGTGCTTATTGTATTTTCTAATTATCGAAGGACTATAACGGCGATTATACAAAAGGGGCCTGACTCGATTTTCTGTTGTCTGTTAAGAAGGAGAGATACTGTAAAACTGTTTAAAAACGATGAAACTCGTTGCCTTGAGCTTCTCAATATACTGTTGTCTACAAAGATGGACAATACAGTTAAAATGTTTAAAAACTATGTCTCCTAAAGCTGCCAAATGTTGTGTTGTTTGCAAAGATGGTCGCTATAGTAAAACTGTTCAAAACCAAGGTTACTGGTTGCCTAAGGCCCCTTAATAATTTGTTGTCTGCAAAGATGGACAGTAGTAGTAAACATGTTTAAAAATGTTATGCGCTAATTGTATTTCCTCGTTATCGGAAGACTATAATTTGCGCTGTAGCACAAAAGGGGCCTGACTCAAGTTTGTGTAGTCTGCAATGGAAGACAGATTCAATAATACCGTTTAAAAACGATGAAACTCGTCGCCTTAAGCTTCTCAATGTTGTATCGTCTGCAAAGATGGAAGGATACAGTAAAAATGTTTAAAAACTTAGTAACTGGTTGGCTAAAGCGCCTCAATGTCGTGTTGTCTGCAAAGATGGAAGGATACAGTAGAAATGTTTAAAAATATCATGCGCTAATTGTATTTCCTCGTTATCGAAGGACTATAACGGCGATGTCACAAAAGGGGCCTTACTCAATTTGTCATCTGCAAAGGACAGATACTGTAAAACTGTTAAAAATCTATGAAACCGTCGCCTTAAGCACCTCAATATTGTGTTGTCTGCAAAGATGGACGATACAGACAAAAAAGGTTTAAAAACAATGCCACATATATATAAAGCACCCAAATTTTGAGTTGTCTACAAAGATGGAAGATACAGTTAAAATTTATGTCACCTAAAGTACCTCAATGTTGTGTCGGCTGCAAAGATGGACGATACGGTAAAAATGTTTAAAATCTATGGTGCTTAAAGCACCTGAATGTTGTATCTAAAAATGTTTAAAAACTATGTCACCTAAAGCACCTGTACAGGACGATACAGTTAAAGAGGCCTTTAAAGAGCCTCAATATTGTGTTGTCTGCAAAGATGGACGATACAGTAAAAATGTTTAAAAACTATTGCGTCTAAAATGCCTCAATGTTGTGTCATCTGCAAAGATGAACGGATACTGTAAACATATTTAACAATTATGTAACCTAAAGTGCCTCAATATTGTGTCATCTGCAAAGATGGATGATACGGTAAAAATGTTTAAAAACTATTGCGTCTAAAATGCCTCAATGTTGTGTCATCTGCAAAGATGAACGGATACTGTAAACATATTTAACAATTATGTAACCTAAAATGCCTAAATGATGTGTTGTCTGCAAAGATGTACAGATACAGTAAAACTGTTCAAAACCGAGGTTACTGGTTGTCTAAGAAGCCTCAATTTTGTGTGTCATCTGCAAAGATGGACAGATACAGTAAAAATGTTTTAAAAACTATTGCGCCTAAAATGCCTCAATGATGTGTCGTCTGCAAAGATGGACGGATAGAGTAAAACTGTTTTGTAAGTAACTGGTTGCCTAAAGTGCCTCAATGTTGTGTTGTCTGAAAAGATGAACAGTAGTTATAGTAAACATGTTTAAAAATGTTATGTGCTAATTGTAATTTCCTTATTATCGAAGGATAATGGCGATATCACAAAAGGGGCCAGACTCGATTTTCTGTCATCTGTTAAGGAGAGATACTGTAAAACTGTTTAAAAACAATGAAGCTTGTCGCCTTAAGCTTCTCAATATTGTGTTGTCTGCAAAGATGGACGATACAGTAAAACTGTTTAAAAACTGTCACCTAAAGCGCCGCTATGTTTTGTGTTTTCTGGAAAGATGAACGATACAGTAAAAATGTTATATACAGCTATAAATACGTGTTGGCCCCCTTTTGGAACGATGCTACATAAATAGTTTCTTTTGATTGGTTGATTTGAAGATTAGTTCTTTGTGTATGCAATAAGTGTATTCACGATGGGTTGATTGGACAATCGGTTCTACGTCATGGTGTGTTTTAAGCGATTAGACACATCTGGTTTAAATGAGTACATTATCAGTTAATTGTCAATTCCTGATTACATAACTGTGTATACCGAGAACCTAATTAAGCGACTGATGGCGTGTGACTGATGATTTACAGCGTCCGATAACTTAGGACGAAATTGTCGGCGAAGTCAATTTTGCTTTGATCGAGTGAATGGGCAAAGTCTGACAATTTAAGGCGACCACTTCGCTCAAGTCACCCCTAGCTAGAGCCCTGTAAACATGTTTAAAAGCTATGTCTCCTAAAGCACCTCAATGTTGTGTCTTCTGCAAAGATGGATTATACAATTAAAATTGATGTCATCTAAAGTACCTCAATGTTGTGTCTTCTGCAAAGACAGTAAAAATGTTTAAAAACTATGGCGCCTTAAGCGCCTAAATGTTGTGTCGTCTGCAAAGATGGACGATACAGTAAAAATGTTTAAAAGCTATGTTGCTTAAGTACCTCAATGTTGTCTCGTTTGCAAAGATGGACGATACAGTTAAAATGACTGTCACCTCAATTACCTCAATGTTGTGTTGTCTGCAAATATGGACTATATTTAAAAAAACTAAAAACTGGCGCCTAAAGCGCCTAAATGTTGTGTCGTCTGGAAAGATGGATGATACAGTAAAATTGTTCAAAAAACTGTCACCTAAAGTACTTCAATGTTGTCTCGTTTGCAAAAATGGACCATACAGTTAAAATATTTAAAAACTATGTCGCTTAAAGAGCCTCAATGTTGTGTCGTCTGGAAAGTTGGACGTATACAGTAAAAATGTTCTAAAATTATGTCACCTAAAGCGCCTCAATGTTGTGTCATCTGCTTAGATGGACAGTTGCAGTAAAAATGTTTAGAAATGTAATGCGCTAATTGTATTTCCTAGTTATCGAAGGACAATAATTTGCGCGATAGCACAAAAGGGGCCTGACTCAATTTTGTGTTGTCTGCAAAGATGGACAGATACAAAAACTAAGTAACTGGTTGCCTAAAGCGCTTCAATGTTGTGTCCTTTGCAAAAATGGACGGATACAGTAAAAAAAAAAAATTTCATGCGCTTATTGTATTTCCTCTTTATCAAAGGACTATAAGGGCGATGACACAAAAGGGGCCTGACTCAATTTTCTGTCATCTGCAAAGAAGGACAGATATATGTAAATCTGTTAAAAACTTAAGCACAGTTAAAATGTTTAAAAACTAAGCAAAACTAAAGTGCCTCAATGTTGTGTCGTCTTGAAAAATTGACGATACAGTAAATATAATTAAAAACTATGTCACCTAAATGTTGTGTCATTTGGAAAGATGGTTAATACAGTAAAAATGTTTAAAAACTGTCGCCTAAAGCACCTCAATATTGTCTCATTTGCAAATATGGACGATACTGGAAAAATGCTTAAAACCTATACTGTTTAAAGTGCCTCAATGTTGTGGCATCTGCAAAGATGGACGATGCAGTAAAAATGTTTAAAAACTACGTCATCTAAATAACCACAATGTTGTGTCGTCTGCAAATATGGAAGATACAGTAAAAATGTTTAAAAACTATGGCGCCTAAAGCACCTAAATGTTGTGTCGTCTAGAAAGATGGATGATACGGTAAAAATGTTTAAAAACTATGGCGCCTAGATGTTGTGTCGTCTGTAAAGATGAACGATACAGTAAAAATGTTAAAAAACTATGTAGCTTAAAGCCACTCAATTTTGTGTCATCTGTAAAGATGGACGATATAGTTAAAATGTATGTCACCTAAAGTACCTCAATGTTGTGTCGTCTAGAAAGATGGACAGATACAGTTAAAAAATTTAAAAACTATGTCACCTAAAGCGCCTCAATGTTGTGCCGTCTGCAAATATGGACTATACAGTAAAAATGTTTTTAAACTATGGCGCCTAAAGCGCTTCAATTTTGTGTCTCATGTTGTGCCGTAAAAATGTTTAAAACTGGCACCTAAAGTGCCTAAATGTTGTGTCGTCTAGAAAGATGAATGATACAGTAAAAATGTATAAAAACTATGTAGCTTAAAGCACCTCAATGTTGTGTTGTCTGTTAATATGGACGATACAGTTAAAATGTATGTCACTAAAGTACCTCAATGTTGTGGCGTCTAGAAAGATGGACAGATACAGTAAAAATATTTAAAAACTATGGCACCTAAAGTGCCTAAATGTTGTGTCGTCTAGAAAGATGAATGATACAGTAAAAATGTATAAAAACTATGTAGCTTAAAGCACCTCAATGTTGTGTTGTCTGTAAATATGGACGATACAGTTAAAATGTATGTCACTAAAGTACCTCAATGTTGTGGCGTCTAGAAAGATGGACAGATACAGTAAAAATATTTAAAAACTATGTCACCTAAAGCACCTCAATGTTGTGCTGTCTGCAGAGTTGGACTATACAGTAAAAATGTGTTAAAACTATGGCGCCTAAAGAGCCTTAGTTTCGTGTCTTTTGCAAAGATGGATGATAAAGTTAAAATGTTCAATAAAAAATGTTGTGCTGTCTGGAAATATGAACAATACAATAAAAATTATTAAAAACCATCTTACCATCTGACTACCTCAATGATAAATCGTCTGCAAATATGGACGATACAGTTAAAAAAATTAAAAACTATGGTGCCTCAATGTTGTGTTGTCTGGAAAGATGGAAGATACAGTAAAAATGTTTAAAGACTAATGCGCCTAAATGTTGTGTCATCAGCAAAGATGGATAACACAGTTAAAATGTTTAAAAACTATGATGCCTAAAGCATCTAAATGTTGTGCCATCTGCAAAGATTGACATTACAGTTAAAATGTTTCAAAACTTTGTAGCGTAAAGTGCCTCAATTTTGTGTCGTTTGCACAGTGGACTATACATTAAAAATGTTTTAAAATGATGTTGCCTATAGTGCCTCAATGTTGTGTCTTTTCTGCAAATATGGACATTACAGTAAAAATGTTTAAAAACTATGGCGCCTAAAGCGCCTAAATGTTGTGTCGTCTAGAAAGATGGACAGTAAAAATGTTTAAAAACTATGGTGCCTAAATGTTGTGTCGTCTGGAAAGATGGATGATACAGTTAAAATGTATGTCACCTAAAGTACCTCAATGTTGTGTCATCTAGAAAGATGGAGTAAAATACAAAATTACTGTCATAATGATTGTCATAAAATATGGGATTACTGATTGTCATAAAATATGGGATTACTGATTGTCATAAAATATGGAGTGACTGATTGTCATAAAATACGGAATGACTGATTGTCAAAATCATTGTCATAATATATGAGATGACTGATTGTTATAATATATGGGATGACTGATTGTCATAAAATACGGGATGACTGATTGTCATAAAATACGGGATAACTGATTGTCATCGGGATGACTGATTGTCATAAAATTCTGATAACAGAAAGACCATCAGTCATTGAGGATAGATGCGAGATACATGCTACAATTACCCTCGTTTTAATTGCGAATCAACACCGTTTCAAGCCAGCACTATGGCTACAACCACTCTATGCGAAAACAATACTCGTGAAAATAAAATAATTGGGGTTCACGTAGCAAGTAAATTGTGTATAAAGGCATCACGGTTATGAAACAAAGGGTAGTTACTTCTTACCTTTAAAATAATCAAAGGAAAATGGGACGTCATGCATTATGCAAGGAAGAACTCGCTCTGTGAAGATGGTGACCATCATTTCAAACACAATCGAATGAGGCTGAAACTTGGTTTCCACATCCTCTACTTTCACTTTAAATAGGGGTAATAAAACATGAATTTAGTACAGAAAAGGTACAAATAAAGTATGTGTGATGTACTTAAGATGCCTTTAAGGCTCGTTTAAAGAGACATTCGGCTATATTCACTTTTCTTGATGTTGATGTTCGGAAACAAATGTGCGCCATCTGGGAAAGAGGCTGGTATTATCGATGAGTTTGGTGTTGCCCGCACCAATAAACATTCCTCAAACTCATACACTAATAAACTGTACTGTCCAGCTAAGGCGCAACTGATGTTTAACTTTGAAATAAAGATACATGCACAGTTGATCATAAATTGTAATGGTATTCTTGTTTTTGACAGTTTTAATTCCCTAAAGTGGGGTCTATAGTCTGGCGTGAAGGGCTAAAATATGAAAAATGAACAAATATTAGTATGTACTATTATTAATATGAAGCATTCGAAAGGAACAATAAGGGAAATGGTAGACAAACAGCAAAAGTCAATGTTGGCTTTCGAATAGGTATATTCTCAACACCAACCAGATATGAAATTGGTTGCCTAAAGTGCCTCAATGTTGTGTCGTCTGCAAACATGGACTGATAGTTTGATGTGATTCAAATTTCTAATGATATGTTATGCGCTAATTGTATTTCCTCGTTATTGAAGGATTATATTTTGTGGGATAGCACAAATGGGGGCCTGACTAAATTTTGTTTCGTCTTTAAAGATGGACAGATAAAGTAAAACGGATAAACTATGAAACTCGTTGCTTAAGCTCCTCAATGTTATGTCGTCTGCAAAGATTAACAGATACAGTGATGCAATTTAAATTTCTTATAATATTTTATGTGCTAATTCTAAATTCTTGTTTTCGAAGGACTATAATTTGCTAAATTTTGTGTTGCCTGCAATGATCGACAGATACAGTAAAACTGTTTAAAAACTTTGAAACTCGTCGACTAAAGCGTCCCAATATTGTCTCGTCTGCAGAGATGGACGGATACAGTAAAACTGTTTAAAAACTATAAAACTGCCTAAATGTTGTGTTGTCTGCAAAGATGGACGAATACAGTAAAAGTGTTTTAAAACTGAAATCGGTTGCCGTGAGGGCCTCAATGTTGTGTCATTTGCAAAGATTGACTGATACATTGATGCAATTCAAAAGTTTTATATGTTAGGCACTAATTGTATTTCCTCGTCATTGAAGGACTATAATTTGTTGCGATAGCACAAAAGGGGCAGGACTCATTTTTGTGTCGTCTGCAATAATGGTAAGATACAGTACAACTGTTTAAAAACCATGAAACTTGTCGCATTATGCGCCTCAATGTTGTGTCATATGCAAAGATGGACTGATACATTGATGCTATTCAAATTTCTTGTATGTTATGAGCTAATTGTATTTCTTCATTATTGAAGGACAAATTTTTGCGATAATGTACGTCCCTTGCGGCCATCTGGGAAAGAGGTTTGTATTATTGATGAGTTTGGTGTCCAGCTTAGGTGCAACTGATGGTTAACTCTGAAATAAAGATACATGCACAGTTGAACATAAATTGTAATGGTATTCTAGTTTTTGACAGTGCTATTTCCCTAAAGTGGGGTCTAGTCTGGTGTGATCGGCTAAAATATGAAAAATGTACATATATTGGTATATACTATAATTTATATGAAGAGTTTGAAAGGTAGATAAACAGCAAAAGCCAATGTTGGCTTTCAAATAGGTCTATTCTTAACACCAATCAGTAACCATTGTGCAACACGCATACTGAACTACACTAACATAATTGCACAAACTATACAGAGATGCATAAAGCTGCAAATTCTGTGGCAGAGGCTTTTACCAAATTGAATAATGAGAGTATTAAGGAAATAAGGTAAACAATAGAAGCTGATAACAAAACTTGTCGTGAAAGACCCTAAGTCATTGAGGATAGAGGCAGATATGTGCGACAAAAACCCTCTTTTCAGTTGCGAATCAACACCGTTTCAAGCCGGTACTATGGCTACAACCACTCAATGCGAAAACAATACTCGTGAAAATAAAATAATTGGGGTTCACGTAGCGTAAATTATGTATAAATGCATCATGGTTGCGATAGAAAGGGGAGCCACCTCTTACCTTTAAAATAATCAAAAGAAAATGGGGTGTCATGCATTATGCAAGAAAGAACTCGCTCAGTGAATATGGTGACCGTCATTCTGAACACATTCGATCTAGGCAGAAACTGTGTTTCCAAATCCTCTACTTTTACTTTAAATAGGGGTAAAAAACATGAATTTAGTACAGAAAAGTACAAATAAAGTAATTAAGATGTACTTAAAGATGCATTTGAGGCTCGTTTAAATAGACATTCGGGTATATTCACCTTTCTTGATGTTGATGGTTCGGAAACAAGTGTGCGGCCATCTGGGAAAGAGGCTGGTATTATCGATGAGTTTGGTGTTTCCGGCACCAATAAAAAATCCCCCAAACTCATACACTAATAAACTATGCTGTCCAGCTAAGGTGTAACTGATGTTTAGTTTTGAAATTAAGATACATGTACAGTTGAACATAAATTGTAATAGTATTCTAGTTTTTGACAGTTTTAATTCCCTAAAGTGGGGTCTAGTCTGGTATGATTGGCTAAAATATGTACAAATATTAGTATGTACTATAATTTATATGAAGAGCTCGAAAGGAAACATAAGGGAAAGGGTAGACAAACAGCAAAAGCCAATGTTGGCTTTCAAATAGGTCTATTAATTTATCAACACCAATCAGTAACCATTGTGCAACAGGCATACAGAACTGCACTAACTTCATTGCACCAAATTGAATAATGATGGTATTTAAGGAAATAAGGTAAACAATAGAAGCTGATAACAGAAAGACCGTCAGTCATTGAGGATAGACGGAGATACATGCTACAATAACCCTCTTTTCAATTGCGAATCAACACCGTTTCAAGCCTTCACTGGCTTAGTACCAACCACTCTATGTGAAAACAATACTCGTAAAAATAAAATAATTTGGGTTCACGTAGCAAGTAAATTATGTATAAAGGCATCTCGGTTGCAAAACAAGGGGGACTTACCTCTTACCTTTAAAATAATCAAAAGAAAATGGGGTGTCATGCATTATGCAAGAAAGAACTCACTCAGTGAATATGGTGACAGTCGTTTTGAACACAATCGATCTAGGCTGTAACTGGGTTTCCAAAACTTCTACTTTCACTTTAAATAGGGGTAGAAAACTTGAATTTAGTACAGAAAAGTACAAATAAAGTAATTAAGATTTACTAAAAATGCCTTCGAGGCTCGTTTAAATAGACATTCGGGTATATTCACCTTTATTGATGTTGAATGTTCGGAAACAAATGTACGTCCCTTGCACATCCTCTACTTTCACCTTAAATAGGGGTAAAACGTAAATTTACTACAGAAAAGGTACAAATAAAGTATGTGTGATGTACTAAAGATGCCTTTGAGGCTCATGTAAATAGACATTTGGGTATATTCATCTTTCTTCATGTTGATGGTTCGGAAACAAATGTACGTCACTTGTGGCCATCTGGGAAAGAGACTGGTATTATCGATGAGTTTGGTGTTGCCCGCAGCGGCGCAGCCATATATATTACCCAACCTCATACACTAATAAACTGTACTGTCCAGCTAAAGTGCAATTGATGTTTAACTCTGAAATAAAGATACATGTACAGTTGAACATAAATTGTAATGGTATTCTAGCTGTTGACCATGCTAATTCCCTAAAGTGGGGTCTAGTCTGGCGTAAACGGCTAAAATATGAAAATTGTACATATTTTGGTAATAACTATAATTTATATGAAGCGTTCGAAAGGAACAATAAGGAAAAGGGTAGACAAACAGCATAAGTCAATGTTGGCAATAGAAGCTGATAACAAAACTTGGTGAGAAAGACCCTAATTCATTGGAGGATAGAGGCAGATACGTGCGACAATAACCCTCTTTTCAATTGCGAAATTCGACACCTTTTCAAACCGGTACTATGGCTACAACCACTCAATGCGAAAACAATACTCGTGAAAATAAAATAATTATGGTTGGCGTAGCAAGTTAATTATGTATAAATGCATCACTGTAGCGATAGAAAGGGGAGCCACCACTCCTACATTGCCTACACCAATAAAAATCCCCCGAACTCATACACTAATAAACTGTACTGTCCAGCTAAATTGCAACTGATGTTTAACTTTGAAATAAAGATACATGCACAGTTGATCATAAATTGTAATGGTATTCTACTTTTTGACAAGTTTTAATTCCCTAAAGTGGGGTCTAGTCTGGCGTGATCGGCTAAAATATGAAAAATGTACATACATTAGTGTCCGAAAGGAACCATAAGGGAAAAGGTAGACAACCAGCAAAAGCCAATGTTGGCTTTCAAATAGGTCTATTCTCAACACCAATCGGTAACCATTGTGCAACACGCAAACTGAACTGCACTTTCATAATTGCACCAACTATTACAGAGATGCATAAAACTGAAAATTATGTGGCAGAGGCTTTTATCAAATTGAATAATGAGAGTATTAAGGAAATAAGGTAAACAATAGAAGCTGATAACAGAAAGACCCTCAGTCATTGAGATACATGTTACAATAACCCTCTTTTCAATTGCGAATCAACACCGTTTCAAATCGGCACTATCGCTACAACCACTCTATGCGAAACAATGCTCATGAAAATAAAAATTATGGTTCACGTAGCAAGTAAATATGTATAATTCAAGGTTGCAAAACAAGGGGGAGTTACCTCTTACCTTTAAAATAATCAAAAGAAAATGGTATGTCATGCATTATGCAAGAAAGAACTCGCTCTGTGAAGATGGTGACCGTCATTTTGAACACAATCCCATTAGGCTGAAACTTGGTTTCCGCATCCTCTACTTACACTTTAAATAGGGATAATAAAACATGAATTTAGTACAGAAAAAGTACAAATAAAGTATGTGAAATGTACTAAAAGATGCCTTTGATGCTTGTGTAAATAGAACTTCGGGTATTATTCACCTTTCTTGATGTTGAATGTTCGGAAACAAATGTACGTCCCTTGCAGCCATCTGGGAAAGAGGCTGGTATTATCGATGAGTTTGGTGCTGCCCCACCAATACAAATCACCAAACTTAAACACTATAATTAATTGTACTGTCCAGCTAAGGTGCAACTGATGTTTTAAACACTGAAATAAAGATACATGCACAGTTGAACATAAATTGTAATTGTATTTTAGATTTTGACAGTGCTAATTCCCTAAAGTGGGGTCTAGACTGGCGTGATCGGCTAAAATAGGAAAAATGTACGTATATTGGTATGTACTATAATTTATATGAAAAGTTTTAAATGTAGACAAACAGCAAAAGCCAATGTTGGCTTTCAAATAGGTATATTCTCGACATCAAACAGTAACCATTGTGCAACATGCATACTGAACTGCACTAACATAATGCACCAACTATTACATATGCAAAAAACTGCAAATTCTGTGCCAGAGGCAAAAACCAAATTGAATAATGAGAGTTAAGGAAATAAGGTAAACAATAGAAGCTGATAACATATAGACCCTCAGTCATTGAGGATAGATGGGAGATACATGTACATGCTACAATAACCCTCTTTTCAATTGCGAATCGACACCGTTTCAAGCCGGCACTATGGCTACAACCACTCTATGCGAAAACAATACTGGGGAAAAGAACATAATTAGGGTTCACGTAGCAAGTAAATTATGTATAAATGCATCACAGTTGCGATAGAAACGGGAGCTACCTCTTACATTTAAAATAATCGAAAGAAAATGGGGTGTCATGCATTATGCAAGAAAGAACTCGCTCAGTGAATATGGTGGCCGTCCTTTTGTACACAATTGATCTAAGCTGAAACTGGGTTTCAAATCCTCTACTTTCACTTTAAATAGGGGTAGAAGACTTTAATTTAATACAGAAAAAGTACAGATGTACCTGGGATGACTTAAACGTATTCAGGATGTACTAAAGATACATTTGAGGCTTGTTTAAATAGACCTTCTCGTATATTCACCTTTCTTGATGTTGATGGTTCGGAAACAAATGTGCGGCCATCTGGGAAAGAGGCTGGTATTATCAATGAGTTTGGAGCTAATTGCCTAAAGTGGGGTCCAGTTTGGCGTGAATGGCTAAAATATGAAAAATATACATATATTGGTATGAACTATAATTTATATGAAGATTTTGAAAGGAACCATAAGGGAAGAGGTAGAAAAACAGCAAAAGCCAATGTTGGCTTTCAAATAGGTCTATACTCAACACCAATCAGTAACATTGTGTAACATGCATACTGAACTACACTAACATAATTGCACCAACTATTACAGAGATACAAATTATTTGGCAGAGGCTTTCATCAAATTGAATAATTAGAGTATTAAGGAAATAAGGTAAACAATAGAAGCTGATAACAAAAATATTGGTCAGAAAGACCCTAAGTCAATCATGTTCTGCAAACATGAAGGCCGACACACCAGTTGGGCAGGAAGATTAATGGAATGAAAAGGCTGCTCTAAATATCTCAGGATCTAAAATTAACACATTTTACTGGTTATGGTGACATTAAAGGGCATATACTGGTGTAAATAAATGTCAGTAGAACACTGTTATTATTTTAACAGACTTGAGACATCTTGCTAATTCTACGAAGAGACGGGTTCATAAAGCCCCATAAAGCCCCATTCACTAAGACAATGTTTCCATTTAGCAAGTCAAACTTGAAAAATCACTCAGTAAATGCAGGGTGTTTGGGTGAGCTGAGATCATGAGTTTCGTGTGTACCTGTTTAGTCCTATTTCTCAATTGAATACTTCCTGCCACAAATACGTGAGACTCAAAACTTGATGTAGAAATACTGAAAAGTTGCATTATTTTATTCTGAGGTATAGTGAGAACTTGGGCAAAAAAAATTGTTTTAACATCAACCCAAAAATGTGAACCACATTCGCACGTAATTTTCGGGGTCGCATTCGTGGACAAATTCATAAGTTGAACAAAGGCTATGCTAATTCTGTCCTCACAAAATGCAGTCAGCTACATTCAAACATAACCAGGGGTTACTCTGTAGTGAAACAGCTGGTTTGTACACATATTTATTTATCAATATTTCAAAAGATAGTGCTATACATAAGACAACTTCAGCTTTGTTTCCCACATTTCAGTCGGTATGACACAGTCGGGGTAGATATTTTCTTGGCTAAAATTACCTCCTAAACATCTACCCTATATTAAGTGGCTTATCTTCCTCTGACAATTTATTTCTGACGACTCAACACTCAGTTGAAACAGTGAAAATAATTATTGCACAGGTGGGTAATGGATTGGTCCGGACCCAATATAGTCCTACACTGAACCATTTTAGCCAACCTGCGCACATAAAACATTTTTGATTTGGGCTCATGTGGAAAACTGACGCGCATTCTGCCATACCTAATAGCTGAATGATCATATGAGCCCCTTGTCCACTCCAGGCAACCAGTTTCATCATTTACTAAGCATTCTGAGTTCAGTCTGACTCGTATGGTATTCCAGAAAGCGTCCATTATTGCAGACGATACAAAAGTGACTTTCATATTCCTTGTTATCGAAGGACTATGAGCTGCACACTAGAACAAAAGGGGCCTGACTCGATTTTGTGTTGTCTGCAAAGATGGACAGATACAGTAAAACTGTTTTAAAACTATGAAACTAGTCACTTAAAATGTCTCAATTTTGTGTCGTCTGCAAAAGATGGACACATACAGTAAATACAGTAAATCTGTTTTAAAACTATGAAACTGATCGCCTAAATTCCTCAATTTTGTGTCGTCTGCAAAGATCGACACAAAAGGTTAATTTGTTTCAAAACTATGTAACTGGTCGCCTAAAATGCCTCAATTTAGTGATGACTGTAAAGATTGACACATTCAGTAAAACTATTTCAAAACTATGTAACTGGTCACCTCAAATGCCTCAATTTAGTGTCGACTGTAAAGATCGACACATTCAGTAAAACTATTTCAAAACTATGTAACTGGTCACCTCAAATGCCTCAATTTAGTGTCGACTGTAAAGATCGACACATTCAGTAAAACTATTTCAAAACTATGTAACTGGTCACCTCAAATGCCTCAATTTAGTGTCGACTGTAAAGATTGACACATACAATAAAACTATTTCAAAACTATGTAACTGGTCGCCTAAAATGCCTCAATTTAGTGTCGACTGTAAAGATTGACACATACAATACAACTATTTCAAAACTATGTAACTGGTCACCTCAAATGCCTCAATTTAGTGTCGTCTGCAAAGATTGACACATTCAGTAAAACTGTTTCAAAACTATGTAACTGGTCGCCTAAAATGCTTCAATGTTGTGTCCTATGCGAAGATGGACACATAGAGTATTACTGTTTCAAAACTATGTAACCTACTGTCTAAAATGCCTCAATTTAGTGTCGTCTGCAAAGATGGACACATACAGTAAAACTGTTCAAAAACTATGAAACTGGTCGCCTAAAATGCTTCAATCTATTGTCGTCTGCAAAGATAGACAGATGAGTAAAACTGTTTCAAAACTATGAAACTGGTCGCCTAAAGTGCCTTAATGTTGTGTTGACTGCAAAGATGGACACGTACACAGTTTATAAAACTGTTTCAAAACTATGAAACTGGTTTCCTAAAATGCCTCGGTACAATGCCTAAACCTAGGAGTGTGACCATTTCTGAGAACATGTGACATGTTAAAGCCTAAATGTATTTTGTGATTCAATTCTCTTATAATATGTAATGCATCATTCTATTTCCTTGTTATCGAAAGACAATAGGATGCGCGCTATAGCACAATAGGGACCTGACTCAATTATGTGTAGTCTTCAAATATTGACAGATACAGTAAATTTGTTTAAAAACTTTGAAACTGGTCGCCTAAAATGCCTCAATTTTAGGTCGTCTGCAAACATGGACACATACATTAAAACCGTTTAAAAACTATGTAACTGCATGGTTGCCTAGAATCACTCCATTTAGTGTCGTCTGCAAAGATGCACACATACACTAAAACTTTAAAAACTATGTAACTGGTCACCTAACATGCCTAGATACAATGCCTAAACCTTTCACCATTTCTGTGAACACTTAACATAGTAAAGCCTAAATGTATGGTGCTATTCAAATTTCTCCATTTTGTGTCGTCTGCAAAGATTGACAACTACAGTAAAACTGTTTCAAAACTATAAAACTGGTTGCCTAAAATGCCTCAATGTTGTGTTGTTTGCAAAGATGGACACATACAGTAAAACTGTTTCAAAACTATGGAACTGGTCGCCTAAAATACCTCGATGTTGTGTGGTCTGCAAAGATGGACATGTATAGTAAAACTGTTTCAATACTATGAAACTGTTCGTCTAAAATGCCTCGGTACAATGCCTAAACCTAGGAGTTTGACCATTTATATTAACACTTGACATAGTATAGCCTAAATGTATGGTGCGATTTATATTTCTTATAATATGTATTGCGTTCATTTTATTTCCTTGTTATCAAAGGACTATGGCCCCTTTTGTGCTAGAGCAAATCTTATTCTCAATTTTGTGTCGTCTTCACAGAAGGACCGATACAGTAATTATGTATAAAAACTATGGATGGAAATGGTCCTTTAAAATGCCTCAATGTTGTGTCGTCTGCAAAGATGGACACATTCAGTTAAACTGTTTCAAAACTATAAAACAAACTGGTCGCCTAAGATGCCTCAATTTAGTGTCAACAGCAATAATGGACACAAACAGTAAAACTATTTCAAAACTATGAAACTGGTTTCCTAAAATACCTTGGTACAATGCCTAAACCTAGGAGTGTGAACACGTGACATAGTAGCCCAAATATATTGTGCGAAAAAAAAAATCTTATAATAATCATTTTATTTCCTTGTTATCGAAAGACTATAAGATGCGCGCTAGCACAAAAGGGGCCTGATTCAATTTTGTGGAGTCTTCAACTATGGACAGATACAGTAAATCTGTTTAAAAACTATATGAAAATGGTCACCCATAATGCCTCAATTTTGGGTCGTCTGCAAAGATGGACACATACAGTAAAACTTTAAAAACTATATAACTGGTCGCCTAGAATTACTCAATTAATTAAGTAGTATGCAAAGATTCAAAACTATGAAATGCATCAAAATGCGTTAAGGGAAAGGGTTTAAACGTTTCTTAGAACCATTTGTGACTCTTGATCGATCAATGTAGATCCAGATACAGATTTATGCGGATTCTCACAATGATCTGAGACTACACTGGTCGCACATGCTAATTGCCTTAAGCACCTCTATGTTGTGTCATCTGCAAAGATGGACGGATACAGTAAAAATGTTTAAAAACTGAGTAACTAGTTGCCTTAAGCGCTTCAATGTTGTGTCCTCTGAAAAGATGGTCGATATAGTAAAATTTTTCAAAACCTAGGTTACTGGTTGCCTAAGGTGCCTCAATTATTTGTTGTTTGCAAAAATGGACAGTAGTAGTAAACGTTTTTAAAAATGTTACGTGTTAATTGTATTTCCTCGTTATCGAAGGACTATAACGGCGTAACACAAAAGGGGCCTGACTTGATTTGTTGTCATCTGCAAAGGAAGACGGATACAATAATACTGTTTAAAAACGATGAAACTCGTCGCCTTAAGCTTTTCAATATTGTGTTGTCTGCAAAGATGGACGATACAGTAAAACAATTTAAAAACTGTGTCGCATAAAGCACCTCAATGTTGTGTTGTCTGCAAAGATGGTCGATATAGTAAAATTGTTCAACACCTAGGTTACTGATTGCCTTAGGCGCCTCAATAATTTGTTGTCTGCAAAGATGGACAGTAGTAGTAAACATGTTTAAAAATGTTATGCGCTAATTGTATTTCCTTGTAATCGAAGGACTATAACGGTGTTACACAAAAGGGGCCTGACTTGATTTGTTGTCATCTGCAAAAGGAAAACGGATACAATAAAACTGTTTAAAAATGATGAAACTCTTCGCCTAAAGCACCTCAATGTTGTATTGTCTGCAAAGATGGAAAATACAGTAGAAATGTTTAACCTTTTCCCTCATATACGACAATTCTGCAGCAGACGACTTTGAACATATTTTATCAAAATATAGAAAATCTCTAAAATTAAATGGATAACCTATGACTAAAAGTGGAAAAAAATTGTAATGAAAGGAGAAATTGCTTGTTTTGAGCAATTTCTTCTTTGTCACTTTGTTTTCAAAAAGCTGTCTGAAGCTGAGGCGTCAGAAAGCGTCTATATGAGGGAAAGGGTTAAAAATGGCATGCGCTAATTGTATTTCCTTGTTATTGAAGGACAACAGCGATATCACAAAACTGTTCGAAACCAAGGTTACTGGTTGCCTAAGAAGCCTCAATGTTTTGTTGTCGGCAAAGATGGACAGTTGCAGAAAAAAAATAGAAAATGTTGTGCACTAATTGTATTTCCTCGTTATTGAAGGACTATAATATGCGCGATAGCACAAAAGGGGCCTGACTCTATTTTGTGGTGTCTGCAAAGGAGGTCAGATACAATAAAAACATAAATTTAAAAGCTATGAAACTAGTCGCCTTAAGCGCTTCAATGTTGTGTCATCTGCAAAGATGGATGGATAGAGTAAAAATGCTTAAAAACTACGTCACCTAAAGCGCCTCAATGTTTTGTGTCGCCTGCAAAGATGGACAGATATAGTAAAACTGTTCAAAACCTAGATTATGAACAGCCTAAGGCTCCTCAATGTTTTGTCCGCAAAGATGGACAGTAGCAGTATAAATGTTTAAAAAAATTATGCACTAATTGTATTTCCTTGTTATCGAAGGACTTTAATTTGCCCGATAGCATAAAAGGGGCCTGACTCAATTTTGTGTCGTCTGCAAAGGAGGACAGATACACTTCAACTATGAACCTTGTCGCCTTAAGCAATAAATAAAAACTGAGTAACTGATTGCCTAAAGCGCTTCAATGTTTTATTGTCTGCAAAAATGGACGGATACAGTAAAAATGTTTAAAATTGTTATGCCTTTTTGTATTTTCTAGTTATCGAAGGACTATAACGGCGATTATGCAAAAGGGGCCTGACTCGATTTTCTGTCGTCTGTTTAGAAAGTGATGTGTAAATGTAAGAAGACAACAAGAAGAAAGTCTCAAGTTTATGTCTGAAGATGGAAGTGGAGTCGGAGTCGGGGGATCAATCTAGTCCATCAAAACAGAGGAGAACAATGTCTGATAACGTCAAGCAAGGTCTGAGCGATGTTGATGCATCAGAGGAATTATTAGGTTGTCAAAGCACAGAATCATCTCAAGGTGACAATGAGTCAATTGAACTAGACAGTGAGGACGAGAACATAAATCATCCAAAAGATGTTGACCAAATCAAATTAGAAAATGGGGTTCACAATGCAAATAGTGACAAAATAAGTTCTGTGAAAAAAGAACTAAATGATGGGGAAATCTCTTAATATGAAATCTCAAATGAATCTCGGACTTTAGGTCCAGGTTCATGAAAAAGATCTTCCAGTTCAAGGAATCATCGCTTACCAGATTTGTCCATTTTGGATGAAATATTCAATTAAATTATGCAAATTTGATATTTATTTCTGGGGTTCGGGGGGTACAATATTCGTAAGCTCTGGATTGAAAATGACCAAAGAACCATCCAAGTAGAGCATAGGCCCTCATGGGCCTCTTGTTAAGTTATATTACTGCATTTCCTGGTTAAGCTACCAGTACTACTGGTCCATTTATCCTGACACCAGCCTGTCAGTCGTTATTCTAGCCCATTTTAGCTTGTCTATTGTGATACCCTTGGCATCACCGTCATAAAACTAAAACCTGACCTCATAACTCAACATGAAGACGGTAAGGCCGGATTATCGGCAATTTGACGTTGAAAATCGACAAACCAAGTTCAAGGTCAAAGTAACCATAGAAATCAATAGAACTTGTTACTGGTTACCTTCAGGCAAAGTTTCAAGTTTGTAACCCTTTCCAGTGCTGAGATTTTGCCTCAACCTGAAACTTTAACCAAATTGTTGACAGACAGACAGACGGACATCGTTAATCTATAGACCGGAATTGCAAGAGCAATCCGGCCAAAAAACGTTCAACATTTTAAATGAAACTTGGTACACATGCTCCTAGGAACAATACACATGTGTATAGCATTCGCATAATTCTGGCTTTAATATTTATTTAGTAATGCTCCTTTTTCGGCTTAGAAAAAAACAACGAGTGTTGACGTCACTCTGCGGCGCTTTTTTTAAAGCCTTTAGTATGACCTGGGAGGGGATCAAACCAGCGACCTACCACACTGAGGTGGACACTCGACCACTACACCACCAAATAGTCACCATGAGTAATTCAATAAAAAAAATCTTGACTTGTATCCATTGGATTTAACGCTTTCGCACATACAGCCGCTTTCTGACGCCTCGGCTGCAGAGGAAAACGAGAAATTTCACCTTTTGCCTAAAAGCTTTCAACTCTGTTCATTAATTAAATTTTCATTTTTTTAGAAAGTTTCCATACTTTTGCTTAGTTAGATGTTTTCAATGTCGTCTGCTACAAATTTGATGCATGTAAAATCTGTAGTATATCTGGATATAAAGGTTGTAAAGACTCGAACCTAAAGTCAACATAACTTGAAATAAAGTTTATTCAATTAAAACCTAGAAACAAAAACAATTTAGTACATGTATACATGTACGTAGTTATCATAGTTTTACATGTCTTCCTATACTTTTCTATTAAATTATAGATCCACATGTATCCAATCCTTTCCCACAGTGACATATAACAAATCTGTAGTAGATGACTTTGAAATCATAGGGACACAATTATGGAAACTCAATCAATGAAAATATGATATTTGAATAATAAGATTTTTTTTTGCAAAATATAAGAAATCTGAAGCATAGGACTGAAACCGTAAGTGTAAAAATATAATCAAAGCGCTGATAGCACTAATGAGCGAAGTACCTTCATTGATGTTGACGCTTTAACTCTGAAAACCAGCATGACAATAAGTATAAGACCTGTCTTAGGTTCAACACATAAGAAACAAATGAATTCTGTGTTACAAAAAAAATCCTTTCCCTCATACGGCAATTCTGTAGCAGACAACTTTGAACATATTTTTTACAAAAAATGGAAAATCTCTATATTTTAATGGAAAACATAAGACTAAAAGTTGAAAACAGAGTGTCAAAAGGAGAAATTGCACGTGTTGTGCAATTTCTCCTTTTGTCACTATGTTTTCAAAAATCCGTCTGCTGTAGATGCGTCAGAAAGCGTCTATATGAGGGAAAGGGTTAAACTTTCTATGACTAATTTGTGTGTGCAATGCAGATCCTGATCGGAATACGCAGATGCGCTAATTGACCTTAAAGAATTTGAGTATCTGTCCATTCGCAGTAAATAATGCAATAACACTACCTTGGTATTATCATGGATAAGTGTATTGTTGTTGAAACAATTTGACTTTATACATGAATGTAACACATTTTTCATCTTATTTGCATCAAAATATATGGACTTACCCTTATTGTTGAAAGTGCTACTTTTGATACAAAAAAAGGTTATGCAAAATATTATATTATCCTTGTGTATGTTTATCCGAAAGACATTAATTAAACCTTAATTCAAAACACAGAGGAAAGGAATAAAGGAAGAGACCATTTATTCATGCCCTGTATGACCGCTCTCTGAACTTATTGAGCGAGAATCAGTTATATAATCGAGATAGTAACAGGAGACCTCATAACCGTTTATGATATCTGATAGTTTTACAACTTACTTACCCTTTTTCTCTAAACCGAAATTAGAAGCCGGCGAATTGGAACATATCCAAACAAAAATATGGGAATAATAAGTTTTAACTGAATAAAGCGGGAAGCGTTGGCACAATGATTTTCAAGTGTTCTGCTTAATTTCCCCTAATACAGGGACAGTGTTATACACTGTCCCTGCCTAATAACATGAACGCAGATAAGTGGCGGAAAATGGTATAAGAATAGCTGTAGAAAAGTGTGATATCCAGAATATTGAATTAATTTTCATGCTACAGGTTTGAGACATTGTGTAAAAGGGAGGAATAAGTCATTTTGAGTAATTGTTACATTTTCTAGAAAAGTTTTCAAAATTCAACCGCTTGCTTTGTGTCGTATTCTATCATGTAAAGGGTGAACACTGACAGTTCATTAATGAAAACGTTCGAAGCCTGCCATTTCAAAGTGTTCCTCGGAGTTGATCAGTTTTCTGTGTATATACATTATGATATTATAAAACGTTGTTTAAAGTGACTGGGTGACTAGTCTACAGTGTGATAATATTGAATGAAATCAAAAGTATTTGACATTGTACATATTGATAACAATCTAGTCCACAGTGGAATTACTTTTTGAACTCATTCATGAGGAAGGCGGACTCGGGCAAAAAGGCCTGTCGAAAGTAGTGCGATGCGAATGAAAGCCAATCAAATGAAGTAATCTCAAATCCTTCCGCGGTTGAGAGTGGTTGCAGCTTTAAGTTGGATTTTCGAAAGCAGGCATGCTATGAGCTTTCGGATCGCTTCGCGACCCTTCGCTCAAAAACTGTTCATAAATGAAAGTATGATTATAAAAAATAAATAAAATCGTGGCACAAGGAAAAACTGCTCATATTGAGCAATTTCTCCTTTTGCCACAATTTTTAGCTCCACTGGCTGAAAGCCAGTCGAGCTTATGTCATGGCGAATTGTCCGTCGTGCGTGCGTTAACCTTTTCCTTTAAACGACTTCTTCTCTCTAACCACTGGGCCAATTTGGTTGAAACTTCATAGGAAGCATTCTCAATATCATCTCTTAAATTCCTTCAAATGTTTTGATCCATCCATAATTCTGGTTTCCATTGCAACCGAAAGAAATAAATAGTGAAAACTTAAAAAATCTTCTTCTCCGAAAGTGTCGGGCCGATTTTCAAATAATCTTGTAGAAATGTTCATTGGGTGACCCTTTATTAGATTCCTTCAAGAAATGTTGATTGGTTGGAAAACATGGCCGCCAGGGGGCAGGGCTATTTTGACTTATATAGCTATAGTGAAAACTTAAATAATCATCTTCTCCGAAATTGTTCAGCTGATTTTCAAATAACGTTGTAGAAATGTTCATTGGGTGACCCTCTATCAGATTCCTTTAAGCCATGTTGATTGGTCGAAAAACATGGCCGCTAGAGGGCGGGGCTATTTTGCCTTATATGACCATAGTGAAAACTTAAAAAATATTCTTCTCCGAAAGTGTTGAGCAGATTTTCAAGCCAGGTTGATTGGTAAAAAAACATGGCCGCCAAAGGGCGGGGCTATTTTGCCTTATATGGCTAAAGAGAAAACTTAAAAAATCTTCTCCTCCGAAAGTGTCTGGCTGATATTCAAATAATTTTGTAAAAATGTTCCTAGGCTGACCCTCTGTCAGTATCCTTCAAGCCATGTTGATTGGTTGAAAAATATGGCCGCCAGCGGTCGGGGGGCTATTTTGCATTATATGGCTATAGTAAAAACTTAAAATATCCTCTCCTCCAAAAGTGTCGGGCCGATTTTCAAATAAGCTTAATCATTTCAACCACCATTTAAGCCATGGTGGTTGGTAAAAAACATGGCCACCAGGGGGCAGGGCTGTTTGGAGATTTGATTTGTACGTTATGGCCGTGGAGCGATACTAGGCCTCTTGTTTCAAAAGTCTTCTGCTGGAGAGGCGTCAGAAACCGTCTCTAAACGTGAAAAGGGTTTAGCAGAAATGTGACCCCTTACATAACTTGTTCCTGTCATATTAACTGGTTGAAAAAGGCAGTTGCCAGGTGGCATCAGAAAATGGCTGATATATTTGCTTCTTTACCATAATGCTGGTGATCGATAAAGGATCATCTTGGCCCTCATGTTTTAACCTCGTTCATCATAAATTGATTCCTTGATTTTCTGAAGGTAATTACTTTACTATTTTCTGTTCGTACTAGTAGACGACAGCAATACGAATTCCGAACATGTTTTGATCATGTAAAAACATGACATTAACATTTTTATCGTCTAGTCAATTACTTATAAATCATTTTTAGCTCGACTATTCGAAGAATATGAGAGCTATACTACTCACCCTGGCGTCGGCGTCGGCGTCGGCGTCGTCGTCGGCGTCGGCGTCCACGTCACACTTTGGTTAAGGTTTTGCATGCAAGTTCTTAAATACTACATGTATTGCATTGAAACTTTCTACAACCCTACCAAATCATCACACCAATGTAGATTATCAAGTTAGATAACTCTATCCTGCATTTTATGCAAGTTATGGCCCTTTTTTACTTAGAAATTCTGGTTAAAGTTTTGCGTGCAACTAAAGTAAGAGTCCATATCTCAGTATTTAATTGATGCATTGTATTGAAACTTTATACAGCACTACCCAACTATCACACCTATGTAGATTATCAAGTTAGATAACTCTATCCTGCATTTTATGCAAGTTATGGCCCTTTTTTTACTTAGAAATTCTGGTTAAAGTTTTGCGTGCAACTAATTTAAGAGTCCATATCTCAGTATTTACTTGATGCATTGCATTGAAACTTTCTACAACCCTACCCAACTATCACACCTGTGTAGATTATCATCTAAGATAACTCTATCCTGCATTTTATGCAAGTTATGGCCCTTTTTTACTTAGAAATTCTGGTTAAAGTTTTGCGTGCAACTTAATTAAGAGTCCATATCTCAGTATATACATGATGCATTGCATTGAATCTTTATACAACCCTACCCAAGTATCACACCTATGTAGATTATCAAGTTAGATAACTCTATCCTGCATTTAAGGCAAGTTATGGCCCTTTTTTTACTTAGAAATTCTGGTTAAAGTTTTGCGTGCAACTAAATTAAGAGTCCATATCTAAGTATTTACTAGATGCATTGCATTGAAACTTTCTACAACCCTACCCAACTATTACACTTATGTAGATTATCAAGTATGATAACTCTATTCTGCATTTTATGCAAGTTATGGCCCTTTTTTTACTTAGAAATACTGGTTAATGTTTTACGTGCAACTTAATTAAAAGTCCACGTCTCAGTATATACTTGATGCATTGCATTGAACCTTTGTACAACCCTACCCAACTATCACACCTATGTAGAATATCAAGTTAGATAACTCTATCCTGCATTTTATGCAAGTTATGGCATTTTTTTAACTAAGAAATTCTGGTTAAAGTTTTGCGTGCAACTAAATTAAGAGTCCATATCTCAGTATTTACTTGATGCATTGCATTGAAACTTTCTACAACCCTACCCAACTATCACACCTGTGTAGATTATCAAGTATGATAACTCTATCCTGCATTTTATGCAAGTTATGGCCTTTTTGGACTTAGAAATTTAAGTTAAAGTTTTGCAACTACATTTATAGTGTAATCTCAGTAACAGCTTGAAAAATTGTATTGAAACTTTATACAACCTTTCCCAATTGCACAACTATAAACACAACCAATTAAGATAACTCTATCCTGTATATGGTTCAAATTGTTGCCCTTTTTTCACTTAGAAATTATGGTTAAAGGTTTGCATGCAACTACATTAGAGTCCATTATCTCAGTAACTTAAATAAGCGGTGGAATAGTCGAGCACGCTGTCCTCCGACAGCTCTTGTTTATGGCCAAAGTATGCTCTTTAATTTTTGTTTATAATTATCTTATGTTTTTTCGTAAATAGGTAGCACCTATAGATATAATAAAATGTTTCTTACTTGTGACGCAACATTGCATGACACAGAAGTTTTGTTCTTACCTGCGGGGCATACTACTTTGATACCCACTTCCACTAACAACTGATATACGATGCGGTGCTGAATTAATTAACCTTTTTTAGGCACTTTTCGACGCATTTGTAGCAAGCGCCTTTTGAAAACATCGAGGAAAAAGGAGAAATCGCTCATGATGAGCAATTTCTCTCTTTCCACAATGATTTTAACTCGTTATACCCCCAAAAAACAAAGTTTTCGGGGGTATATAGGAGTCACTGTGTCGGTCGGTCGGAAGCCATATTTTGTCCGGCCCATATCTTAACCATGCATCATAGGATTTGAACGAAACTTCATAGGATGACACAACACATTGAGAGGAAGTGCGGTGTACAGGAACCATAACTCTATGTTATCTAAATACAGAGTTATTGCCCTTTGTTACTTTTTCAAGCTGTTGAAAGCGGCGTTAAACTCCAAACAAACAAACAAATTGTTACTTTTTCTTGTCCGGAGAATTACTAAATAACAAACAGATGGAATCTAATAAAACTACATACAATGGTAGAGCATAATGAGAGGAAGTGCAGTGTACAAGAACCTTAACTCTAATTTACATAATTACAGAGTTATTGCCCTTTATTACTTTTTCTTATTCGTAGAGTCTTGTCCAGAGCATAACTTTAAAACAAATTGTTGGAATTTAATAAAACTTCATAGGATGATATAACACATTGAGAGAACGTGCGGTGTACAGGAACCATAACTCTATTTTATCTAAATACAGAGTTATTGCCCTTTGTTACTTTTTCTTGTCCGGAGTATTACTTAATAACTAACAGATGTAATCTAATAAAACTGCATACAATGGTAGAGCATACTCAGAGGAAGTGCAATGTACAAGAACCATAACTCTAATTTACATAATTACAGAGTTATTGCCCTTTGTTACTTTTTCTTGTTCGTAGAGTCTTGTCCAGAGCATAACTTTAAAACAAATTGGTGGAATTTAATAAAACATCATAGGATGATACAACACAATGAGAGAAAGTGCGGTGTACAGGAACCATAACTCTATTTTACCTAAATACAGAGTTATTGCCCTTTGTTACTTTTTCTTGTCCGGAGAATTACTTAATAACTAACAGATGGAATCTAATAAAACTGCATACAATGGTAGAGCATAATCAGAGGAAGTGCAGTATACAAGAACCATAACTAATTTACATAATTACAGAGTTATTGCCCTTTGTTACTTTTTCTTATTCGTAGAGTCTTGTCCGGAGCATAACTTTAAAACTGATTGTTGGAATTTAATAAAACTTCATAGGATGATACAACACATTGAGAGGAAGTGTGGTGTACAGGAACCATAACTCTATTTTATCTAAATACAGAGTTATTGCCCTTTGTTACTTTTTCTTGTTCGTAGAGTCTTGTCTGGAGCATAACTTTAAAACTAATTGTTGGAATTTAATAAAACATCATAGGATGATACAACACATTGAGAGGAAGTGCGGTGTACAGGAACCATAACTCTATTTTACCTAAATACAGAGTCATTGCCCTTTGTTATCCAAAAATGAACAAAACAAGAATAACCCGATCCATAACATTGTCCTTTTAAGGTGGGGTTTCTAAATATTTCACAACCTTTCCTATCAGGGCGGCGTTTGGGTGTATTAATCACATTCAGTGATAGTTCTAGTTTCAATTATTAGGCTTTCACATTTATATCTATATATTTATATTATAAGTATCTATTAATAGGCTCTCGAAAAGACAACTCGTATTCATCTGTTGACAAACTGTATTTAGATTAGCTCCCTTGGATAACATTGCACCATGACTAAAAGAGCCGTTCGTGGGAAATTGTAGAAAGTTTGTTTGCATTAGTGGAAATTGTTGGTTCCGTCGAGACTGTCAACACGAGATTACAGATGCTTGTAACAAGCGTCTGTAAGTTATGAGAGAACAGTGTAAACCACAACTATGATTTTCACCCGAATATGGTAGCAATGGCTTTAAATCCCCCCCCCCCCTTTTCCACATACAACACATATGTATCAAACGACTTTGATAACATCTTATCAAAAATGAGAAAAATCTCCATTAATGAAATTCTAATTGTTAAATAGAGTTCAAAACATTGTGGCGAATGGTGAACTTGCTCATTATGAACAATTGCACGTTTGCCACACTGTTTTCAAAAAGTCGTCTGCTGCAGAGGCGTCTATATGTGGGAAAGGGTTAAGAACATGAACTTCTCCGGGAATACAGGACTTCAAAGGTTGTTTGAAAAACTGTCGGACGACCAAGAATGGAAAAACTTTGGTATGGACAGGGACACTAACTAGTAGTGATCACACATTCCGGTAGTATACTTTACGATCGGCGCGTCCAACGTAACGGTTTTCCCAGGTATGTATATAGTAAATATAAGCATGTAAGAACCTTCGTATGGATCAAACATTCCGATAGTATACCTTTCTATTGGCGCGTCCAACGTTACGGTTTTCCCAGGTTAGTAAATATAAGCATGGAAGATCCTTCGTATGGATCAAACATTCCGATAGTATACCTTTCTATTGGCGCGTCCAACGTTACGGTTTTCCCAGGTTAGTAAATATAAGCATGGAAGATCCTTCGTATGGATCAAACATTCCGATAGTATACCTTTCTATTGGCGCGTCCAACGTTACGGTTTTCCCAGGTTAGTAAATATAGGCATGGAAGATCCTTCGTATGGATCAAACAGTCCGATAGTATACCTTTCTATTGGCGCGTCCAACGTTACGGTTTTCCCAGGTTAGTAAATATAAGCATGGAAGATCCTTCGTGTGGATCACACATTCCAATAGAATACCTTTCTATTGGCGCGTCCAACGTTACGGTTTTTCCCAGGTATGTAAATAATCTGTATAAGCATGGAAGATCCTTCGTATGGATCCCACATTCCGATAGAATACTTTTCTATTGGCGTGTCCAACGTTACGGTTTTCCCAAGGTATGTAAATAATCATGGAAGATCCTTCGTATGGATCACACATTCCAATAGTATACCTTTCTATTGGCGCGTACAACGTTACGGTTTTCCCAGGTATGTATATAGTCTATATAAACATGGAAGAACCTTCATATGGATCACACATTTCAATAGTATACTTTTCTATTGGCGCGTCCAACGTTACGGTTTTCCCAGGTATGTATATAGTCTGTATAAGCATGGAAGAACCTTCGTATGGATCCCACATTCCAATAGTATACTTTTCTATTGGCGCGTCCAACGTTACGGTTTTCCCAGGTACGTAAATAATCTGTATAAGCATGGAAGAACCTATGAATCACACATTCCAATAGAATACTTTTCTATTGGCGCGTCCAACGTTACGGTTTTCCCAGGTATGTATATAGTCTGTATAAGCATGGAAGAACCTTCGTATGGATCACACATTCCAATAGTATACTTTTCTATTGGCGCGTCCAACGTTACGGTTTTCCCAGGTACGTATATAGTCTGTATAAGCATGGAAGAACCTTCGTATGGATCACACATTCCAATAGTATACTTTTCTATTGGCGCGTCCAACGTTACGGGTTTCCCAGGTACGTATATAGTCTGTATAAGCATGGAAGAACCTTCGTATGGATCACACATTCCAATAGAATACTTTTCTTCTGGTTTTCCCAGGTATGTATATAGTCTGTATAGTTAAGTCTGTCCATGGGGAAAATGAACCAGACTGCATTTCTAAACAGTGTTGGCTCACATATGCTCCGTCTTCACACGTTGACAGGCGCTCCCGACCAGCCTGTGTAAGTAAAAGTTGAACAGTGTAGGTCTTGATCAGACTGTGCACATGTTAATTCAGGGTCTACGCTATTCTCTAAAAGGCAAACTAGAGCCCTTTCGCCACGGACGGGCTAATTTAGTATACACCCGTATTTAACCCATTTATATACATATAGTACGTGTTTAACGAAAATAGGTGATGTATATACTTAACCCTTATGCGTTACCTGATATTTAAGTCATTTCAATTTGAATTGGAAATAGATTAAGAATGGATAGAGTTGTTTTTTTCTAGATGCAAATTTAAATATTTAAGAGCGTGTACATGATCCTACTAAAAGTTGATACAATTTCCCTTACGAAATCATATGTTGCAGATGCGTCAAACGACAGTACTGTGAGGAAAAGGTTAAAAGTTTAAAATCAGCGATTGGTGACGTTTTTATACTAAGGTACACAATACTATTAAATTCACTGGATATTATATACAAAATACAATAGTAGTATAACTTATAAAGCGATGTTATCTTTATTAAAATAAATTCACTTTGTAAAATAAGTTTGCTTAGCCCCAATTCATTTAAGTTTGAATATGGGATACTGAAATGTGACTGGATTAAAACATTACATGTAAGTGAGTTCTATATGTTTTGTACACGATTGACTGATACCGGTACTGTTAATTAAATGTTGTTTCAAACATAACGATGATATCTTTATCAAAATATCTTTTATTTTTGTCCCCCAAATAACCTAAATTTGAATGCGGGATACTGAAAAAGTAACTGGATTAATACACTAGGTGGGTTTCATGTTGTTCACATTGTTTATTAGATCGAACGATGTATAAGTTGTAACTATACTTGGGACTAATGATTTTACATATGTTGCCATTAACATATGTATTTGCTTTATTGCGATCACTACTACTGTTTAACACTTTCCCACACACAAACAATCTGCAGCAGACGACTTTGGAAACATATTTTCAAAACTGAAAAATCTTCATAAATGACAGTTTAATTATTAAATTGAGTTGAAAACATTGTGACAAATGGTGAAATTGCTCATCATTTCACATTTCACATTTGCCACATTGTTTTCAAAAAACGTCTGCTGCAGAGGCGTCAGAAAGCCTCTATATGAGGGAACGAGTTGACGTATTTGGTATAGAACGGTCGGAACCGAAAAATCGAAGCCTCCAACTTATTTAGACTTGATTTCATTTCATTTACAAGGTCAGATAGGTTTCAAAGTCGTCTGCTGCAGACTTGGTGATGGCGAGAAAGTGTTCATGACGCTAGATTGATTGATTGATTGATTAGGGTTTAACGCCGTTTTTAACAATTTATCAGTCATATCACGGCGGCCAGTTCACCTACTCATGTATTTCCTGGTTTTCTCGCACAAGTTATTCACAGCCGGGATTCGAACTCACAACCCCTGGATTTACAGCCCGCGTCGTTACCGACTGAGCTACCGGGACTTGTCTCATGACGTTAGATGGCAGAAGTATATTAACTTCACACATTCATAAGAAGAACAAACATGTTTATACATGTAATATTTCATTAGATCAGTATTTCGTATAATTGCTTGCACAACGAGGTTAAAGTAAGAAGGTCTCGAGCATTTCCCTGTAATCAAAACTGTTTTTATTCATAAGAGACCAAATAACCGAGTCCTTTGTTGCCGTATCAGATGAACAAAGTGTACAAAACAGTCTTATCGAACTTAACCCTTTCAGCGCCAAAGGCAATATTGAGCTTTTTGCAATCAATACAGATTCAGGTGAGTCAGCTCGTAACGAGCTGTCTCACCTGAAATCTGCATCGTTTGGCTGTGAGCTATAAAAATATTCCAAAAATCCTATAACATGGAAATAGAGTCGTCCGAGTTTGAACATGGAAGAGTCTACTTTAAACAATTCGGCGCTGAAAGGGTTAACTTGAATGGGCCTACACTAAAGGATTAGACGAGTCAGTTCATGGGAAAAGGTACATGTTGGCATTTCTGAACATTGTAGGTTCAGATCAGTCTGTACATCTGTCAACATGACAGAAGCTCATAACAGCCGTCTCGCGAGAAATCCAACATTGTGGACTCTGCATAAAGTATCGACCCGGATCAGCCTAAGCATGCCGCGCAGGGTAACCCAGATATAAACTTTTCACCTCCTGTGGATTTTCTGTTTCATGAGTCATTACTCTATACCTCTATCCCCCTGAGACGGAATGTGTCGGACCGGATCAGTCTGCGCGGACTGCGCAGGCTGATCTGGGTCGATACATTACGCAGAGGCCATAAAGTTGGTTTTCTCGCGGGACGACTCATATGTTGATAGTTGATAGTTCGATCAGACTGTTCGGATACAGGATGCACAGACTGATCTTGATCTGCACTTTTCCCAAAATAAATTTTATTTTTATAATTTTGAAATATTTGGCTCGATTTTCAAACCCTTACCCCGATAAATTCGTTAATTCACTCTACTATTGTTAATTAACCTTTTCATACATGCAGACGAATTTTAAAAAAACCATTGTGTCAACAATTGAGATTTGCTAATACCGGATAGACAATTCTCCTTTTGCCATGATGCATTTAATCTCTATTGAATAATTTAACTTTCATTTACAGAGATTGTCCTTATTCTATTTTCAAAACCGTCTGCTACTGATTTCCATTCACGTATTTTGGAAATGATAAATGATATATCCAACATAGACGTAACTCTGTATTGTAACATGATGTAGAAAGGAACGCTTTGGAATTCAACACAACAATACAATGTAGATAGCGTAACAATACACCAAACATTCCGACACTGAATATGGTGTACGATTATACTGACTATCCTACTAGAAGCAGGGTAAAATGTTCACTTTCTAAATACATAAAAGGTCTATACGGTTACCGGATTTTAACATATCAGAGGAATTATGTAACGTAAGGTTAATTGAGAGATAGTTTTTGAAATGAAATAATATAGTGGGAAAAGGTAAACAAAACTCGATCTTCCTTTTCTCGCCATGTTTTCTAAACTCGTCTACTGCAGATAGGCAACTTGCGTGTGTGAAAGGGTGCCAAAACTATATACATAAAGAATAGCTTCACATAGTGCGATATGGTTAAAAACCATATCGCACTATGTGAAGCTATTCTTTATGTATATAGTTCAATAGGTATAAAAAATATTTTTTTTCTTCAAAAAAAGCGTCAGATGCAGATGCGTCTAATTTTCGTCTGCATGATGTAAAGGGTTAAAATGGCCAAATTCAATTTCATTTTTCTTATAGCAAAAACGTATAAAAAGAAATTTGAAAGATTTCAAAATGATCGTTAATATCCAATCTGTGAAGGTCGAAGTTTTTATTTTCACATTAAGTATACAAATCGTTCGAATTAATCAATAACGAAGAGATAAAACTGTTTATCCTCCGAGCTAATATCATGTGGATAGTGTTACATTTCGGAAACCGAATAACAACAATGCTATTAAAGTATTAACCCTTTCCCCCCATGTATACTATATTGGACTTCTAGGTAGAAGACGATTTTTGAAAATATGTGGTTAAAGGAAAATATTACCAATGTTTACCTTTTGTCACAATGTTTTTAAGTTTTGTTTTAAATCATTCATTTATTTACAGAAATATTAACATAGTTTGACTTGATGTTATTTTAGTCGTCTGCTGCAGATTTTTCGTCTGTGGGAGAGGATTCAACAAATATAAATGTTCCAGGTCGGATGAAAAATGGATTTTATGTCACCTGCGCACAGTGAAGATTCAGACAAACATGCGTAAACAGAGTCCCGCTAGAGCACTATATACAAGGTGCATCGCTTGGTGAATCTACTGACTACAATCTAGAAGTCTAGTCCCTTCAGTTGTACTTCTATCCTCCTCTATGTCATGCCACAACGGAAAACAACTACATGTACATTATCCATATCATTTTCTCCTTTGTCACGGCTGAGCCCCGATAGCAAGTCCACTGTTATATAAACGCAGAGTCCGTCCCGCTAGACCACTATATATAAAGTGCATAGCTTGGTGAATCTACTGAATACAATTTAGAAGTTGTACTTCTATACTCCATTATGTCATGCCACAACGGAATACAACTACATTTACATTGTTCATTCTATATATTCTTTTTTCTTCGTGTCACGGCAGAGCATTCACCGTCCGTCTATATATAAAGTGCATCGCTTGGTGAATCTTCTGACTACAATCTCGAAGTATAGTCCGTTCGGTTGTATTTTAACCTCCAGTATGTAATGCACAACGGAATGCAACTCCATGTACATTGTACATTCTATATATTCTTATTTCTTCGTGTCGATGCGGAGCACATGTAGCTCAGTCGGTACCGACGAAGGCTGTCAATCCAGGGGATGTGAGTTCGGATCCCAGCTCGGTAAACAGTATTTCCTACGTTTGACAAAAGCCATTGTCACAAGCGTCTTTCGTCTTTTACCAATGGGCTAACAGTCTATGTTGAAAAGCAGCCAGTTGTTTGGAAAATATGTTTTGTGAAGTACTGGTGTGACACAGCTAGAAAAACACATGAGCAGGTGAACTGGCCGTCGTAATATGACTGAAAAATTGGTAAAAACGGCGTTAAGCCCCAATCAATCAATCAATCAATCAATCAATGCTTCGTGTCCCATCTATAAATATGTATCCATTTCCTACATGCAGACACACTTTATCGCAAATGTTGTGGACACAACTTCAAAAGATTGAGGAAAAAAGTAAATTTGTTCATACTTGGCAATTTCTTCTCTCGCCGTTTTGTCATTACATATATTCCGTATTTATTACTACACTAACTTACATGCATATATATTTTCCATATATCTTTGTTTACACGTTTTCAGAGTCGTCTGCTGCAGACTTTTTATATATAGTAAAATGGTAACTATTATAGCCACTTCATCTTTACAATCTTAGCATGTACATATGTATATGGCAATTTTTCAAATTAAAATGTAAAAAATGACAAAGTTTTTTGATAATTGATGAAAAGAAATTAAAATTTTCGTACAAATCTTTGGAACATTATCTTCTTTGTCAATATATGCATAAACCAATTAATTTCAGTTGTCATTTGTATTTTATCTAACTTTATGTTTGATGAAATTGATCAAATGCAAATATGTATATTATGATGTACATGCATTTTCACCCAATTTGTGATTTGTTTTATGAAACGACACAAAGTGGAATAAATTGAACACGTTTTAAATTTGATGCAATTATAGGGGCGTCGTGGTTTAATACAGTGGCCTCGAGCATGGGAAACTTCGAAAACATGGTTTAACTTTAACCATTCAGGAATTCTGGAACAATTCTGTCTTTTGAAAACAGTGTCGCAGCATTTCTGATTGATCCTAGGAGGTGCTGCTTCACTATTTTCTTGGTATGATATTATCACTGGTTTGGGCTTTTCATAATTAACACTTAAGTATTTATGTATGTCGAAACTGACAATACATACATGAATTAAGTGTAAAACCGGCGATATCTCGAACCACAGGCGTCCGAATTTCTGCGGAAATTATAGCCCGAATCGAGCGAGGAGGTAAAGTGCCGTTGCAGACCTTGTCATTATTATTACACTATATGGACGTATAGAGGGGCTATTTATAGTAACACGTGCGAGATTCCCCAAATTACCATTTGTTATTTATTATCATTGTTATCAAAGCGTATAGACAATATAGAGAGACTCTTTGAGTATTTTAACGAGGTATTGTGTGATTTACCGCATTTTTTGCTGCAATAGAAATTCGAACGCCTGTGATCGCAAGTCCACTGTAATATCATGTTAATAATTTCGAGCAATACAAAAAGCTTGAACGAATAAATGGCGAACAGTTACAACATTGTCTGATTAGAACGAATAAATGGCGAACAATGTTCTCTCTTACGCTTTATGTGTGACCGATGACAAAATATCTTCCATCGTAAAGTGAAGACAGCGAATAGACAGTTAAAACATACATGCTAATCTGATTATTAACTATGTATATAAAGGTTTCATTTGTCCTGCTCTGTATGAACATTATTATTCATTTACGTACTATTTTTACATTTGAAAAGGTATTATTAAACTTGACCATATATACACAAAATGATCTCATGTCTGAAATATCCAAAACAATTATAAACGGATTCAGTCGATTTATTTGTGAGTCAAACTTAATTAGAACTTAATATTTATCCAACCACATTTATCACTACATGGCTTTTCCGAAAATTGTTTGTTTTCTTTTTTTCCTTTACGAAATTCATGTTAAACTGTATGTTGCTTTAAACATGTATGAATGTTTTACGCAATACTTTTTTTATTATTATTATTTTTATATTATATTAGCCTATACAGCACATAAGGAGTAAACGACCAATCGTTATAAAATGCTGTGCTGTGATTGTAAAAAGAAGAAACAGAAGATACTTCTTCAACGACAGCAGACTGTCCAACAGGAAGAAATGTTCCGCGTGGAACTTGAAGATGTAAGTTCATGTATACGTCTGCAATTTGTGTGCCCTATTAGTGTAAACATATTTAGGGTGAAGCTGTAATCTGTCAGTATATACGTGCATTGTCCTTGTGCACCTTTAGCGTCAATTCGTGTGCACCTTTAGTGTATACATCCTCAGAGTGAAGCTTGTTTGAATCTGTTAGTACATACGTACATAATTCGTGTGCACGTTTAGTGTAGAAATCTTCAGAGTGAAGCTGGAATCTGTCAGTATATGCGTACATAATTCGTGTGCACTTTTAGTGTAGAAATATTCACAGTGAAGCTGGAATCTGTCAGTATATACATAATTTGTGTGCCCTATTAATGTAGAAATATTCAGAGTGAAGCTGGAATCTGTCTTAAAGAGGACTACGTTTTGCTCTTATATAAACCATTCGGTCCGTTTCCGGTATCAAGATAATTGGTCTATTTAATTACAAGCTGCAGATCAAAGGTCATCCCGCATGTGACACTATCCATGAAAGTTGGTTGAACAAAATCTAAGCGGAGTAGTCTTTCTTTTCAAGAGGTGACCCACATGCTAGCATGGTTTGTATATACCAATATGTCCGTTAACCCTTTCCAACACAACGCTTCTTGTTTACGCTTCTGCTGCAGATGCCTGTTAACATAGATTGTGACTAAAGGAAAGATTTGCTCATAATGATCAATTTCTGATCTTGCAACAACGTTTTTAACTTTTTGTGTCACTGCGTAGCATGGTAGGCACTTAGGTATTACTTTTTTTTGTCCGGCGTCTGTCCGTCCGTCCGTCTGTCTGTCCGTCACACTTTCGTCACACTTTCAATGAGCAGGTGCAGGTGACACACGTGCTCCGCGGAGCACTCCATTATAGTTTCAGTAGGTATACATTCATTCAAGAGGTTTTCCCTATCTTTATATAGTTGTAGTCAAAGAGGTCTGCTGCTGAATTGTTGTTTGCGGCGATAGGTTAACTATTTCAGCGACGAATTGTTTAAAGTAGACTCTTCCATGTTCAAAATCGGGCGTCTCCATTTCTCATGTAATAAAAGTTTGGACTATTTTGATAACTAAAAGGCAAATGATGCTGATTTCAGGTGAGACAGCTCGTTAAGAGCTGACTCACCTGAATCAGTATTGTTTGCAAAAACCTCAATATTGCCTGTGGCGCTGAAAGAGTTAACATCTGAATGCTATAAAAAATATAAGCGAATATTAATTAAATATTATTTAAATATTTTTTTTTCTTTCTCTAGCTATTCGAAAAGGTAAGAACAATTTCTTAACAAACATACGCATGAACGTTTTTCTAGGAAAACAAACCTTAATGTAATTATTACACAACTAAACACATAGTATCGATCCAGATCAGCCTGCGCAGTCCAACCCGTGCCAACATATTCCGTCTCAGGTGGATAGAGGTATAGTGTAATGATTCCTGAAACAGAACATCCACAGCTGGCGAAAAGTGTCTGTTTGGATTAGCCTGCCCGGCATGCTTAGGCTGATCCGGGTCGAAACTTTACGCAGAGTTCACAATGTTGTTTCTTTCGTGAGACGGCTCATATGTTAATTGAAGTATTCACGGTTCGCGTAAATATCTGAACTGAACGCGAAATACAATTTCTAAAGGTCAGGATTCAGCAATTGTAATGGTGTTTTCCGCGTGTAAGTCCGGTAACTGCCTATATTCTTTACCACCATTTTACAGCACGGGAACCAGGGTGTTGAGATCCAGGAGCTACAAGAGGCCCTGGAAGAGACCGAGATCGTTGACGTCATACCACGTAAAAAGATAATGACGTTGCTGGTAAAGGCGGATATAGATAGAAATTCGTTCATCACCTACACGGAATTCATAGAAATGGTAAGTTATATTGTTGCCAAATAGCTCTCTAGGTCTACCCTATTACACATGAAGACACATATGTGGCAAAAGGCGAAGTTACTCATACCAAGCAATTTCTCTTATTTGTTCTCAACAGTTTCACCTCTATTCAACAAATGTTCTCTCATTTGAGATGTTCAATATTTTAACCGACATGTTTTCTAAGGTATATGCTGTGAATAGGTTTTTGGAACCTTTAGTCCAGGATAGCAAACCAAGGTTCAGATTGATATGAACAAGATTTCGCCTTCGCGCCCTTGCATTCACAATGGAATGTTGGTTTTTGGACAGAAGCTAAAAGAAAAACCTCTGTTACTAGTTGGAATGCGATGCAGATTCGGAGGCATGGGTAGTTGGTAGGTAGTAAGTTATAACAGTTATATATCCAACGTTAGTCTGACAATAGGGTACCATAGGAATTGTATTACGATCACATGTAAGTGTAAGACTGGAGGTGTATTCAAATTTACCCAACAGGAACGTTGCTAGTATGTTATCAGCGGAGTCAACCAATCAAATAAACGGCCTTTTAACTAACACACTCCTGAGTGACTCGGTGTGTTCAGTAAATCTGAATACGACCCTGACACTTACAATCCTGCTAGGTAATCAGATTGCGTTCAGTATATCAGTTTGTTAGCTCACGTTTTGTAACGGTTCGCCAGAAGTGACTAAAAGCTTTCATTTGATTGGTTGATTGTCTACCTTTGCTACCACAACATTCCATTGAACGTGGAAAACAATAAATCCCCGTTCTCTTTTATTTCAGTACACTAAAAACTCAACCACGCTCACAAAGAAAGAGAAGACGGCCATTCGACGGTTTCTTGGGGCGGCGATTACAAATATCGTTCCACGCATTCTAAGTGAAGACTTCATACAGAACTACACATGTAATCCACCTCCAATATTCATGGTCATTATAAGCGTCATTGAGGTAAAGATGAGCCGAGCCGTGTATAGTGATTTGGAGTTTTAAGTCATCTGCGTACAGTGATGACTCAGGCGAGTGAATCTGCTTAGTCTCATAAGAGCCTTCACTGTACGTGCACGTGTAATTTAGTCCTTGATAAATGTCTTGGCAAAACACTGAAACTGCAGCTCCATTAGTTTTACGCTAAATTAACCTTTATATGATCCCGCTGAGAAGAGTCAATAAGACCCAAAATCGCAAGACATGGCTCATATGTATAATCAGACAAGACACTATGGAGCTGATCTTACGCTTTGTACATAGTTAGTTATCATGATAGCAGACATTTATTTTCACCTACTTTAACATGCATGCCGATTATCGCACCTTGTCTTATACCAAACCACTTTAAACGACAACTAGTATTCTGTATTGGCTTCCCTCCTTTGCACTCACTCAGCATGTTGAGGATATCAATACGACTGATGCGCTGTTGTCGAGACAAGTTTAAACCTGGTTTACTGGAAATTATTACCAGGAGACGCCATGATTGAAATATGGCTCAAATCATGCCAGTACCGTTCAAACATACAAACAGACAAATATAAAATATATTTCAAAACAGGCAAAGCTATATCTAGGTCACGCCATGAGTAAGACGATATGGTGAGATAATCGACACGCATGTAACATTGTTAAAGTATGTCAGAATGTTGTAAACAATATCTACAATTCAGATCTGATTACATACTTCATGTGGCCACGTGACTTCTCGCGAAGTTTTAAGATAGTGAAAATGGAGGATATCTTTAGGTTGCGTTGTAGCGTAGACTGATGTTGGTTTTCGTTAGTCGCAAATACGTCCCCAATGTCGGAACTTGATAGATCTCAACTTCTGGATAGGCAATATACTTTAAAAGAACTATTAACCTGCCGTTTTTGGACTACCGGACAAAATGACGTGTTTCTATTCCGACTTGATGTATGCATGCGCAATATTTCGGATTTTATCACACTGCAAACCAGGAACTATCTAAAACCACATCACATAAACGGAAACCGATTCACTGCAATTTATATGTATATGAGTGGTACTTCGGGGAAATGAATCTCTAGTATTTATTACACGTGTAGATTGGCGGTCCTCAAGGAAAACCAACTTTTATACAATTAGTATACCAGTGGGGAAAGAATTGCCATAGCATCCATGCTAATGGATACCTTGACAGAAGTTTCTCTGATGCGCTGACTGATCTGGTGCTTCACTCGTCGCTAATGCCTTTCGGTTGTCTTTTCGCAGATGTCGCTCAGATGTTCGCGGACAGCCAAGATTCCGGTGAGACTGTGCGGATGTACAGTATCGTCTGAGTCTTTACTGTCCGCAGATGTAAAACGTAACGATACTCGCTTTTTAACACCGTGGGCTTATTCACAATGCCTTATAGATGGAGCAGTCAGGCTAGTCTGGTTCCCGACTTCTTATGATAGTAATAAGGGGAAGGAACTCCAGACTCCAGACTACACTCGGTCATGTCCTTGTCGAATCAACCAGTCAAATTACAGCGTTTGACTTGCACTCACTAAGCTCTCGGTGTGTTTCCACAATCTGGATTCACCCCAGTATTTACTCAAGTTTAGGAAAACGTTGGGACCGAATCATTCTATAAACTATATCGAGGGCTTGGCGTGAAACAGTTGTAACTACAATTGGTATTTTTTTATCAAGGTTAATTAACTCGCCATTAAGTCTTAAAAGCGTTAAATCGTTTTTCTTGGTAAACATTGAAAATTTAGGTGCCATTGTTCGTTCTAAGCAATGGCACCTAAATTTACATTGTTTACAAAGGAGTCAAAATTGCCCCTAAACCAGGGTTTTAAAAATAGGTTTTAAGTTACAACCGTTTCACGCCAAGCCCTCGATATGAATTATACATGTTCCATTTTGTCATATTATTATTGTTTTCTTTACTTTATCTATTCTAGTTCACTTATCGAAATGATAATACATATACTATACTTTAATATTTATTCACGATTTCAGATTTGCGTATTTGTTTACTACGCTATACAAATGACGTCACATGGTCACAAAGTAACAGCATTTTCTGGCGTCCCATTTTATAGCCCACTCATGTACAAACCTGACAGACGCCACGAGGCTTGGAGATTTATATCATACATGCTCTTACACCAAGGGTTCGTACTCACTTATTCAATCCATGATCTGTCAATCGGCCATATTCGGCTATTTACTATAATAGACAAAATAAACAGAAGGGAAAACAAGGAATTGATAGATAAAACTCGCTTTTACTTGCATTAGCAAAACATGATATTAGCCGTTCCACGAGAAAACCAACTTATGGCTTCTGCGTAAAGAATCGACCCTGATCAGCCTGCGCAGATCCGGGCCGATACATTCTGTCTCAGGGGGATAGAGATATAGAGTAATGATTCCTGAAACAGAAAATCCACAGGAGGCGAAACGTGTCTGTCCGGGTTAGCCTGCGCGGCATGCTTAGGCTGATCCGGTCGATTCTTTACGCTTTAATTAACCTTGATAAAAAAATACCAATTGTAGTCCACACTATTGGTTTTCTCGTGAGACGACTCATATGTCATCTTTACTAAAACAATTTAAAAACTTTTAGTATTAGATGATTGATGCAAAAGATTATATTCTTGATACTGAAACCATTTTTTTGTTTTTGTTTTATACTTATAATTGATCTACAAATGAGCCGTCATGCGAACAAACCAACATTGTGGACTCTGCGTAAAGTATCGACCCGTATCAGCCTAAGCATGCCGCGCAGACTAATCCGGGCTGACACTTTTCGCCTCCTGTGGATTTTCTGTTTCAGGAATCATTACTCTATATCTCTATCCCCCCCGAGACGGAATGTGTCGGTCCGGATCAGTCTGCGGGAACGGCGCAGTCTGATCTTGGTCGATACATTACGCAGAGGTCATACTGTTGGTTTTCCTCGTGGGATGGCTCAAATACATTCATATCACATAAGAAATAGGCAAAAGTCCGATTTTATTTCACTCTGTATCCATATACGCACGAAACAGCCTCGGTGGTGTAGTGGTAGAGCGTCCGTCTCGAATGCGAGAGGTTGCGGGTCCGATCCCTGGTTTAGTCATACCAACAACTTTAAACATGGTTGTGATGGCAACCCTCCTTGGTGCTCAGGCTTGCGGAGTTAGTATTACGACTGACTGACTGGTGTCAGGATAAATGGACCAGTAGAACCGTTAACTTACCGAGGAAACGCCGTGATATCGAGGGCTTGGCGTGAAACGGTTGTATCTAAAAACCTATCCTGAAAACGCTGGTTTAGGGGCAATTTTTACCCCTTTGTAAACAATGCAAATTTAGGTGCCATTGCTCAAAACGAGCAATGGCACCTAAATTTCCATTATTTACCAAGAAAAAGGATTTAACGCTTATTAAGACTTTATGGCGAGGTGATTAACCTTGGTAAGAAAATACTAATTTAAGTTACAACCGTTTCACGCCAAGCCCTTGATATAACTGATACATTGTTGAAAGCGGCGTATAAACACCATACAATCAAATATCTATGTACGCATTTGTGATTCTTTCATGATCTACTTTTATATTACGTTTAGGTATTTTCATTTAGTAGCGAATCTCCTGTTTCAACTCATGTTGGGCTTACCCTTAGAAATAGTCCACAAATGGAAGCGGGTGATGTTTGTCTATTTTTGTGGTGTAATCGGCGGCTCCTTGGCGCACTCGATTTCAGACTTTGAGGTCAGTTTGGTTGGTGCAAGCGGGGGATGCTATGCGATTATTGGTGCCCATCTCGCTTCTATAATCATCGTAAGTAATACAATTCATCAATTTGTTTCGAGTCGCAGAATGTTCTTCCGTCCGTCCGTTAGAATTAGGCCAAAATACTTGAGTAATATACTGATTACAAATGCCTCGAGGTTGGTTTTCATTGCGCGCAGCATATGAGAATACACGCTTTCATTAGGCGTCGACTAATGCAATGTTCATATAGGATAAGGGAGCAACGTTCGCTGAAAAAGAGCTTTGATCCTCGTTGCAGGCCGATCATAATCTTCATATTTCGCCATCGTGTCGCAAGGTCATCCTTGAAGCCGATTGGGAATCTTGATAACAAAACACAAACTTTCCAAGTGCGCAGTGCGGCTGTTTTACCATTCATTTAACCTTTCCCATATACGAACATTCTGCAGCAGCCGACTTTAAAAACGTATCGGCAAACATGTGAAATATCTCCATAAATGAGCGTTTAATCATTAGATAGAATTGAAAACATTGTGGCAAAAGGAGAAATTGCTCATCATGAGCAATTTCTCCTTTTGGCACAATGCTTTCAAAAGTCATCTGCTGCAAATGCGTCGGAATGCGTCTGCATGTGGGAAAGGGCTAAATGCCGCAAAGGTTTACGGTTTATCTGTGACGTAGCTCATTTTGTGTTTCAGAACTGGACAGAGATGAATTATAAATGTTCCGAAGACGGCAATCCAGTCCGAGTGTTTTCTAGTGCACCATGCCGTATTAGTATCATATTTGTGATAGGTATGTATGCATGTATAGTGCATCGTGCTGTATTAGTATCATATTTGTGATAGGTATGTATGCATGTATAGTGCATCGTGCTGTATTAGTATCATATTTGTGATAGGTATGTATGCATGTATAGTGTATCGTGCTGTATTAGTATCATATTTGTGATAGGCATGTATAGTGCGTCGTGCTGTATGTATGCATTATCTTTGTGATAGGTTATGTATGCGTTTTCAGTGCATCTTGCTGTATTTGTATCATCTTTGTGATAGGTTATGTATGCGTTTTCAGTGCATCTTGCTGTATTTGTATCATCTTTGAAATTGGTCATGTATGCGTTTTCAGTGCATCCTGCTGTATTTGTATCATTTTTGTGATAGGTAATGTATGCATTTAAAGTGCATCGTGCTGTTTAAGTATTATCTTTGTGATAGGTTATGTATGCGTTTTCAGTGCATCTTGCTGTATTTGTATCATCTTTGAAATTGGTCATGTATGCGTTTTCAGTGCATCCTGCTGTATTTGTATCATTTTTGTGATAGGTTATGTATGCATTTCAAGTGCATCGTGCTGTATTAGTATTATCTTTGTGGTAGGTTATATATGCGTTTTCAGTGCATCTTGCTGTATTTGTATCATCTTTGTGATAGGTTATGTATGCGTTTTCAGTGCATCTTGCTGTATTTGTATCATCTTTGAAATTGGCCATGTATGCGTTTTCAGTGCATCCTGCTGTATTTGTATCATTTTTAGCTCTACTGGCCAAAGGCCAGAAGGGCTTATGTTGTGGCGATTTGTCCGTCGTCCGTGCGTGCGTGCGTGCGTCCGTAAACAATTTCTTGTTAACACGATAAAGTCTTCACTTTTGATTGTATCTCAACCAAACTTATACAGTAGTTAGATATCCATCAGAGCTCGGTTCCTTTCGAAAACCAGCCATGTATGACTGGATTATGGCCCTTGAAATGGTCAAAATTGCTATAAAAGAGCTTGTTAACACGATACAGTCTTCACTTTTGATTGTATCTCAACTAAACTTATACAGTAGTTAGATATCCATGAGAGCTCGGTTTCTGTCGAAAACCAGCCAGATTCGCCCATGCAAGACTGGATTATGGCCCTTGAAATTGTCCAAATTGCTATAATTGAGCATGTGAACACAATAGAGGCTCCATTTACTATCTGATCTTCACCAAACTTAGATAGTAGTTAAATACTGATTAGAGCTTGGTTCCTTTTGAAAACTAGCCAGATCCGCTTATGCAAGACTGGATTATGGCCCATGAAATTGTAAAAATTACTATAATACATCTTTTGAAAACAAAAGAGCCTCCATTTACTATCCGATCTTCACCATACATACATGCTCTGGAATGAAAATGACCAAAGAACCATACCAGTAGAGCATAGGCTCTCATGGGCCTCTTGTTGTGATAGGTTATGTATGCATTTCAAGTGCATCGTGCTGTATTAGTATTATCTTTGTGATAGGTTATATATGCGTTTTCAGTGCATCTTGCTGTATTTGTATCATCTTTGAAATTGGTCATGTATGCGTTTTCAGTGCATCCTGCCGTATTTGTATCATTTTTGTGATAGGTTATGTATGCATTTCAAGTGCATCGTGCTGTATTAGTATTATCTTTGTGATAGGTTATATATGCGTTTCAGTGCATCTTGCTGCATTTGCATCATCTTCGTGATAGGTTATGTATGCGTTTTCAGTGCATCCTGCTGTATTTGCATCATCTTTGTGATAGTTTATGTATGCATTTTCAGTGCATCGTGCTGTTTAAGTATTATCTTTGTGATAGGTAATGTATGTGTTTTCAGTGCATTTTAATGTATTAGTATCATCTTTGTGATAGGTAATGTATGCATTTTCCGTGCATCGTGCTATATTAGTATCATCTTTGTGATAGGTTATGTATGCGTTTTCAGTGCATCGTGCTGTTTAAGTATTATTTTTGTGTTAGGTATGTATGCGTTTTTAGTGCATTTTGCTGTATTAGTATCATCTTTGTGATAGGTAATGTATGCGTTTTCAGTGCATTTTGCTGTATTAGTATCATCTTTGTGATAGGTAATGTATGCGTTTTCAGTGCATTTTGCTGTATTAGTATCATCTTTTTGATAGGTAATGTATGCGTTTTCAGTGCATTTTGCTGTATTAGTATCATCTTTGTGATAGGTAATGTTTGCGTTTTCAGTGTATCGTGCTATATAAGTATCATCTTTGTGATATGTTATGTATGCATTTTCAGTGTATCGTGCTGTATAAGTATTATTTTTGTGTTAGGTATGTATGCGTTTTCAGTGCAGCGTCCCGTATTAGTATCATCTTTGTGTTAGGTATGGATACATTTTCAGTGCATCGTGCTGTATAAGTATTATTTTGTGTTAGGTACATGTATGTATGCGTTATCTTTGTACACTTTTGTATGCGGTTTTAGTACATTTAATTGGTATTAGGAATTCACGTAGCTGTGCATTGTTCTATAAATGGATTCGATGTTGTTGGGTTTAATGGGAGGGAACTTTAGCCGATAATGCTCGTTTTTGAAAATGAATTGCTGCCTGTTGGTCTGTATGTTAGTGCATCCGCCTTGCATGCGGGAGAACAGGGATCAATCCCCGGTCGGGTCATACCAAATACTTTCAAAATGAAAGTCATTGCATCCCTTCTTGGCGCTCAGGGTTGGGACAGTTAATTGGTGTAGTGGTTAGTGCGTACACACGCATGTGGGAGAACATACAGGGTTCGAATCCCGATCGGGTCATACCAAATACTTTAAAAATGGTAGTCATTGCTTCCCTTTTTGGCGTTCAGAGTTGGGACAGTTAATTGGTGTAGTGGTTAGTGAGTCTGCCTCGCATGCGGGAGAACAGACAGGGTTCGAATCCCGTTCGGGTCATACCAAATACTTTAAAAATGGTAGTGATTGCATCCCTTCTTGGTGCTCAGGATTGGGACAGTTAATTGGTGTATTGATTAGTGAGTCCACATTATATATGGGAGATAAAGGTTTGATCACCGGTCGGGTCATACCAAATGTTTTAAAAATGATAGTCATTGCTTCTTTTCTTGGTGCTCAGGGTTGCGGGGATAGTATCATGTCTTGATGCATCGATCGCAGTTAGGATAAACAATACCGGTAGTACATGTTCTCATTGTAAACCTACGACACGTCGTGATATAACTGAAGAACTGTTTAAAGTCGCGTTAAACACAGATCACAATCAGGATAAATAATACCGGAAGTACATGTTCTCATTGTAAACCTACGACACGCCGTGATATAACTGAAGAACTGTTTAAAGTGGCGTTAAACACCACTCAAACAGCTTAGTTGGTGTAGTGATGGAGCGTCCGACTCGGATTCTGGAGGTCAAGGGTCATACCAAATGCTTGAGAAATGGAAGTGGTAGTAATTGCTTCCCTTCTTGGCGCTCAGAGTTTCGGGGAAAGCATTACGGCTGATGCATCGATCAAAATCAGGATAAACAATACCGGTAGTACATGTTCTCATTATGTACCTACGACACGCCGTGATATAACTGAAGAGCTGTTTAAAGTGGCGTTAAACACCACTCAAACAGCTTAGTTGGTGTAGTGATGGAGCGTCCGACTCGGACGCGGGAGGTCACGCATATGCAACAATTTGTCTTCTACCGATCAGTCAAAAATCAATAATCGGCTATATAGAAATAAGAAGGACAGTGTAACAAATGTGGGCATAACTTTCTTAATGTTTATTATATTTTAAGTTCGCATTCATATTTGGGAAGAACAAAATCTCTCGATTTCAAATATGTAATTTGTTTTAATTAGAAATAAAATTTAGGTGGGGGAATTTATATAAACATTAGGTGACCCTATATGTCGCTCAGGGTTGTGGTGTTGGCATTACGACTGACTCGCTGGTGACAGGATAAAATGTCAGAAGTACTGGTAATTTACACAGGAAACGCCGTGACTGAATTATTATTGAAAGCGGTGTGATATAACTGAATTATTATTGAAAGCGGCGTGATATAACTGAATTATTGTTGAAAGCGGTGTGATATAACTGAATTATTGTTGAAAGCGGCGTGATATAACTGAAATAGTGTTGAAAGCGGCGTAAAACACCATACAAACAAACACCGTTCAAACACGATACCTTCATGTGAACGGTGAAAAGATGTACGGTAAAAATGCACATTTGAGCCGTTCCACGTGAAAACCAACATTATGGACTCTGCAGTCTGCGAAGGCTAATCCGGGCCGACACATTCCGTCTCGGGGGATAGAGGTATAGAACATATATGAATTCGGAAACAGAAAATCCACAGGAGGCGAAAAGTGTCTATCCTGGTAAGCCTGTATGGCATGCTTAGGCTGATTCGGATCGATACTTTACGCAGAGTCCATAATGTTGGTTTTCTCGTGGAACGGCTCATATAAATGTAAAATCACAATGAACTATTGTTAACCATTTCCCACATATGACAATTCTACAGCAGATGACTTTGAAAATATCTACTAAAAAATATGGAAAATCTCTGTAACTTTAGGAATAATTACCCAAGAAAAAGTGGAAAAGGTTGTTGCAAAACGAGAAATTGCTCGTTCTGAGCAATTTCTCCGTTTGTCATATCGTTATCAAAAGTGGTCTGCTGCAAATGTTTCAACATGCGTCTCAGAGGTGAGAACGGTTTAAATATTATTGGAAACACTTCTGGTTGACATGATACAGGAAAGTAATCGGGAAGCGGTTCTTAATTGTTCATTGTATCCCGAGATTGTCATTCAGATTTCCGTCCGTTCACTTGAACAAGAATGTGTAATATGAATACCAGGACACAAGCCTCTTAGTTTGATGTTAATGTCCGTTTTCATTTGGAACTTTTCTACGTAAAACAAATCTGCAACAGATGACTGATAATATGTGAGGTAAATTGTTGAAAAATATCAATGAAGCAAGTTTATTCTTTGAATATATGATACACTATTACGGGGAAAGGAAACATTGCTCATCATCAGTGATATTTCATTTTCACAATGTTTTTCAAAAGTCTTCTGTTCGCCAAATAACTTCATCGTGTGGATTAAAATCAAAATGTTCGAGCTCTAGGCTACAGTAAATAACGCAAGCGATTTCCCTGGTTTTCAATCATGTTTTTAAAATAGTCTTCTGCAGACTGTTCAAGGCTTAACACTTTCAAACTTGCAGACACATTCTAAAATATTCTGACAAAAGGAGAAATTACTCAAAACTAGCAATTTCTCCTTTTGCCAGAATGTTTTCAATTATATCTAATAATTAAACTCTCATTTATAGAGATATTTCCCCGTTTTTGCCAATAAGATTTTGAAGCCGTCTGCTGCAGAATTGTCGTATGTGGTAAAGCGTTAATTATCCACGTGACTCTTGTATGTCGCATTACTCTTACTCTTTACCGCCTTTCGTTTACAACCGGCGACTTTTTGAAACACTGTGGCAAAAATAGAAATTACTCATAATTAGCAATGTCTCATTTTGTCACAATGTTTTCACATATTTTCGAAAATCACACTTTCAACAAAGAGTTGAAAACATTAAGTAAACATTAAAAATTATTTTTCAAACAGATATCTGCAGCAAATGCGTCAAAAGTATATACATATATTTGTATCATTGAACGGTTAACGTATGTTGTCATGATTACACGTTTTTCTCATCATTTTTTAAATGTACTAAAGTATTGCTTATGTATCATGGGCCGGTGGCCTAAATACAGGAACAGATATGTCTTTGTCTTTCATAACGATCTTTGCATAGTAGTAGTTTATTAGTAGTTTTATATTTTATTTAAATGACACGTAATACAAATAATAAATATATACAATTGATTAACATAACAATTTAAAGTTCACATTTGTAGGCAATAATTGTACATATTCAGGGTATTACACAGCCATACAAATGGCTTATGAGTCTCTAAAAATTAATCTATATAATAACTAAAAAGAAGGGTCGGTACATGATCATATAATAAATATACATATGACATGCGTATTTGCAGTGACAGCAGACACATTGAGTGCTATTTATAGACGATTTTATGACCCGGATGAAGGGAATGTTGGGATTGCAGCCCACGTCGGTGGCCTTCTTACGGGTAAGAGTTCTTTGTTTCCATCTTTTTCCCATTTTAACCCTTTCCTAGATACAGACGCTTTCTGACGCCTCTGCAGCAGACGACTTTTCAAAACATTTTTTCTTTTGTCACAATGTTTTCAATTCTTTTCAGTAAGTATACTTATACTTATATACTTTTTCCATGTGTTTGCGAAGATGTTTTCAAAGTTGTCTGCTCCAGTTTTGTTGTATATGTGAAAGGTTCAACAAATGTCACTCTTCCGTCAATGTTTACAACTATGACACCCTATATCATATATTCCGACTTCCTTGACGCAGTAATAAGTGGAAGGAGCTCCAGACTACTTATATTACTGAAAAGAGTAACCTCTTTGCTATAAAATAATCCTGACAAAATGGGTATGTCATGTTTTATGCAAGAAAGAAATCACTCCGCTAAGATGCTTTCCGTCATTTTAGCACGCAATTGGGCTGGGCACATACTCTAATTTAACTATCAGACAAGGTTAATATTCTAAACATGATCTAATCAAACGGTTCCAGTGCATCCTATTCATATTTACAGTGAATTTAAACTCAATGATGTGGGGGAAACGGTGATTATTCAATATGAACAACTTTTCTAATTTAACCAATATTCTTTAAACTTGTCTACTTTAAATCTTTCAAAACGCGTATTTTATCCATTGCAGGGCTTTTACTTGGAATTCCGGTGATGAAGAACGTTTCTCTGCGACCTTGGGAGGTCAAGGTCGGCCAAGTTACACTTATAATATATGTGTTGGCAGTGGCAGCCTGTATAGCGTTTAACATTTTCTTCCAAGGATATCCAGAGACATATCTGTCATGACAGTGATTATATTTGTTATTTAATGAAAACAAAAAACCTGTTCTTTTATCTGTGTTTTTCCGATTGCGTCTCTTTCATGGATGTTATACGCAAATTTCAACTGATTTTCCCCCAGTTGTTTCAAATTACCCCACATATACTATAAATAGGGCAAATCGTCATCAAGAGCACAGCGCTTAAAATGGGTCTAAGCTGTAGGTATGCGACTACCATGTTTAAACAATCTTTTACAAGCTGTCAGAACTGTGACCAATTGTGTACCCTATCCCTACTTTAACTTTGGTTGCAAAGTCAAATCATCAAACATTTAAAAACTTTCATCACATGAACATACATATATAATAGTGGACTCTCGATAACTCGAATATAAGTTTAACTAAGAAAGATCCGACATGACAGTGATTATGTTTGTTATTTAATGCAAACAATCGTTTATTTTATCTGTTTTTTCGATTGCGTCTCTTTCATTAATGTTATACGCAAATTTCAACTGGTTTTTATACGCCCGTTTTGAAAAAACGGATCGTATTATAGTTTTACCTGCGGCGTACGGGCGGACGGGCGGGCGGCGTCCAGTATGTTGTCAGCTCAATAACTTTAGAAGCCTTTGTCCAATCATCACCAAATTTTGTCAGAATGTGTATTGGGATAATATCTCGGACAAGTTCGATAACTAGCCATATCGCTTTAGTCAATCAAGAGTTATCGCCCTTTAATTATAGAAATTACCCAAAATTGGTCTTGTCAGCTCAATAACTTTAGAAGCCTTTGTCCAATCTTGTCAAAGAGAAAATTTTAAACAAAAAATTAATAAAATGCTCAAAGCAAAAATCATACGTCATTCACACTCAGAATGCAATAATCCGTGTATTCTGGTGAACAAAAAAGACGGCACCAAGCGTCTAGTAATTGATTTCAGAAAAACAATCCAGATTATTAAGACTATAGCTTATTCACTGCCTCGTATCGAAGACATCTTAGCGTCCTTAAATGGAGCAAAATATTTTACTTGTCTAGATCTTTCGAATTCGTATCACCAAATACCAATTAAAGAATCAGATCAGGAAAAAACTGCATTTTCCACTCCATTTGGATTTTTTGAGTGGACAGTTTTACCACAAGGTTTAAATATTTCAGCTGGAAAGTTCCAATCAATCATGTCCTCTGTTATAAAAGGATGTGAAGAATTTGCTTTTGTTTATTTAGACGATTTCCTTATACATGTATACTCTAAGACTCTTGAAGAACCTTTCCGTCACATAGAAGAAATATTTAGGCGACTGAGAGCTAATTGTCTTAAGCTTAAACTTAAAAAGTGTGAATTCGTAAAAGATAAAACCAATTACCGTGGACATGAAATATCAGCAGAAGGTATTCGTCCCAAGGCGGATAAAATTAAAGCTCTTAGACAAATTAAAACTCCACAGAATGTTAAGGATGTACGATCATTTTTAGGTTTTGTCGGATTTTATAGGAAATTCATTCAAAACTTTGCTGAAATTAGCCTCCCATTGGTAAGATTAACTAAAAAGAATGTTAAATTCGAATGGTCTATTGAATGTCAAAACAGTTTTGAGTATTTGATCACTCAATTAAAAACATTACCACTGTTACGTCACCCAGACATAAATAAACCTTACATATTATATACAGACGCAAGTGATTACGCCATAGGCGCCGTTTTGATGCAAAATTTAACAGGAAAAAAGGGAGATGAACTACCGATATTCTTCCTTAGTCATGCTTTATCTAGTACTCAAAAGAAATATTCCACAATTCTTAAGGAAACTCTTGCAATTACTTATAGCCTAAAAAGACTTGATTGTTACTTACAGGGATCAAAATTCGTAATTAAAACAGACCACAAACCTCTAACTTATTTGTTATCTTCAAATTTCGATAATAAACTTCTACAAAGATTTGCATTAGAAATGTCATGTTATGACTGTTCAATTGAATACGTACCTGGAAAAACTAATGTAGTAGCTGACTTTTTATCTAGACAAGTTAAAGGATCGACTTTTGATTCAGACACTGATATTATGACAGAACATAATAAAGGAACTACGATTAATGTTATTAATAGCCAAACAATTAATCATGATGAATTAACAAAATCATATGAAGCACCAGAAACTATACCAATTACTACCCCAGAAAATTTAGTTACTATAGATATGAAAAAAGAACAGGAATTAGATTTAGATCTCAAGAAATTAATAAAACGAGTGCACACGAACTCTTTAACTAAAGCTGAAAATAGGAGATTTGTTATGATTCAGGACATTTTACATTACTTGTCAGATAAGGATATTTACCCTTGCCCAAGAATATATGTTCCTAGTCAATTAAGAGAAATGGTTTTAATTGCATATCATAATATAGGACACCCCGGTGTGAATAGGATGTTAAATGCCGTACGAAAAGCATATTACTGGCCCAATCTCTTCAAGGATATTTACACATTTGTAAAGACATGCATAGCCTGTCAAACTGTCAATCTTAAAACCATAAAATCTCCTTTACAAGATCAGATAATACCAAGCTACCCTTTTTCGGACATTTCATGTGATATCGTCGGACCGATGGCTCCCACAGCTTCAAATAGAAAATATATGATAGTATTTATGGATGAACTTTCTGGTTATCCTGAAATAGTTGCGTCACCAACGGCGACTACAGAAGACCTTGTTAACGCATTTTTCGAAAAGATATTCTGGAAATATGGCTCTCCTTTATCAATACTGACAGACAACGGGTCCGTTTTCACCTCTAAAATGTTCAAAGATGTCATGCACGAATTAAATATCAAACATCGTAGAACTGTCATCTATAACCCCCAGGCTAATGGAAAAAATGAACGTTCTCATAAAACTTTAAATGCCATTCAATGTAAGCTTACTAGGGATAATCCGATGGACTTCGATATTGTACTAGAACATGCCCTTGCTGGCATCATGTTTAATCCACCAGAATCGGCTGGACATATCCCATTTTTATAGTATTTGGTCGAGACCCAGTTTTACCTATTGATTCACTGATGAATAACAACACTCCAATCAACTATATGATAACATTTTGTGGACTTCGTCATAAAAGGACTACAACTACAACTGTTTCTGATACTACAACTACGACTGTTTCTGATACTACAACTGTTTCTGATACTACTACTACTACTACTACAACTACTGATGCTACTACTTCTACTGATGATTCGCTGTAAATAACAATAATTCCACATGAGTTCAAATTACTCTGGATACTGCGAAGTGCTAAGAAATACAAGACTGTTGGATCGATGTTAATCATCGTACTGTTTGGAGAAATATTAATATTGTTATTTGACTATTTCACGTTCATTTCTACATTATCAATTCCTACTTATTCAGTACAACTATATGTTAATACAGTGTTCATGTAATTGTTTTTTTTTAAATTGCAAATATTTAATTCACTTGAATTAGTGAATGCTATTGTTTTCAGTTATCTACATAATCATTTATTAATTCCAAATACTTGTATATGTTCTTATTAAGGACTGGTCGTCACTGCAAGGTCTTAGATCTTTCTAAAGAATTCCTATGTAAAATTCTTTATATAATCAACATGGAAATGTGTAAAGATGTAATCAACCATCTTTCTCTGTGACACGGTTAGCTTAATCAACCAGCTTTCTCTGTGACACGGTTATCCTTCTATAACTGCATTGTTCCTTTTGACAGGCGTAATTGATCAGTCTACAGGGTTTGACATCTGACCAATAATTAATGGACTAACTTCCCTAAGGCTGTTGGGAGATTGTATAAATACAGGATTGATGTCATACCAATGCAGTCACTCTCGTGACCTTGAGCTGAGTAGACATGTTGTTGGGAGAGCAACAACTGGGTTTTTTGGGACAAGTACATCTCGTAATAAACAAGTTATAATGTATTATTGAGTTGCTACTTTGTTACAGTATGGTATCGACCCAGATCAGCCAGCGCAGTCCGCGATGGATAATCCGGACCGACACATTCCGTCTCAGGGGGAAAGAGGTATAGAGTAATGATTCCTGAAACAAAAAATCCACAGGAGGCGAAAAGTGTCTGTCCGGCATGCTTGGCCTGATCCAGGTTTATACTTTACGTAGTGTCCACCATGTTGGTTTTGTCGCGGGTCGGCTCATTTGTTCATGTGAACTCTTACTCTAGTTAACAATGGACTATTGTTAACCCTTTTCCACATATGACAAATCTGCAGCAGACGACTTTGAAAATGTCTACTAAAGAATATAGAAAATCTCTCTAATTGTAGGTATAATTACTAAAGAAAAAGTTGAAAACGTTCTGGCCAAAGGAGAAATTGCCCGTTTTGCGCAATTTCTACTTTTGTCACAACGTTTTCAAAAGTGGTCTGCTGCAGGTGTGTCAACATGCGTCTTATATGTGGGAACGGGTTAACATTATTGGAAACCCTTGAGGTTGACAGGATACATGATAGTAATCGGGAAGCGGTTCTTAATTGTTCCTGGAAAGGTGATTGTATATTGAGATTGTCATTCAGATTTCCGTCCGTTCACTTGAACAAGTATTTGTCATTCGAATACCCGAAAGCAAGCCTCATTGATGTTAACGTCCGTTATCATTTTGGAACTTTTCTACGTAAAACAAGTTTACAACAGACGACTTTTAGAACATGTGAGGTAAATTGTAGAAAGATATCAATGAATGCTAGTTCAATTTTTTAATATATGATACAATATTATGGAGAAAGGAGAAATTGTTCATTTTCAGTGATTTTCCATTTTCACAATGTTAACAAAAGTCTGTTCGCCAAATTACGTCAACATGTTGATTAAAGTTCGAGCTGTAGGCTACAATAAATAACCAAAGCACTTTCCCCTTTTTTTTGTCAAGTCGTGTTTTAAAAATCGTTGGTTGCAGAAAGTTCAATGTTTAATTATCCACCTTGGAATCCACTGTGCTCGAGTGGTTAGAGTCGGGGATATCGAAACCGGGTGTCCCGGGTTCGATCCCCGGTCAGGGCACTACGGTCATGGTGGAGTGCCCTTGGGCAAGGCACATTTCCTAGCCTAGTACTGGTTTGTTTACCCAGGGATCATGAATAAGTGAACTGTCGCCGTGATATAACTGAAATAATGTTGAAAGCGGCGTAAAACCCCAATAAATAAATAATTATCCACTCGTTGATGTCGCATGACTTTTTCCCATTCGTAGACACGTTTACATGTCTCATTTTGTCACAATGTTTTCACATATTTTTGAAAATTACACTTTCAACAAAGAGTTGAAAACATTGAGGAAACATTGATAATTATATTTCAAACAGATATCTGCAGCAGATGCGTCAAAAGGATATATTTTTTCTCATCGAACGGGGAGCGTTTGTTGTCATGACTACACGTTTTTCTCATCCTTGTTAAAATGTACTTAATTATTGCTTATGTATCATGGGCCGGTGACCTAAATACTGGAACAAATATGTCTTAGTCTTTCACTAGAAGATATTACATGTATTCATAACGATTTTTGCAGAGTAGTAGTAGTAGTTTATAAGTAGTTTTATAATTTATTTAAGTGACACGAAATACAAATAATAAATATATACAATTGATTAACATAGCAGTTTATAATTCACATTTGTAGGCAATAATTGTACATATTAAAGGTATTACACAGCCATACAAACGGCTTATGAGTCTCTATAAATTAATGAATATAAGTACTAAAAAGAAGTGTTGATAAATGATAATATATTAAATATAAATATGATATGCGTTTTTGCAGTGACAGCAGACACATTGAGTGCTATTTATAGACGATTTTATGACCCGGATGAAGGGAATATTGTGATTGTTTCCTTCTTTCCCCCCCCATTTTAACCCTTTCCCACATACATACGCTTTCTGACGCCTCTGCAGCAGACGACTTTTGGAAACATTGTGACACAAGAAGATATTGCTCAGAAAAAGCAATTTCATTCTGTCACAATGTTTTCAATTATTTTCAATTATTATACTTATAATTATAGAGCTTGTCCATGTTTTTGCGAAAATGTTTTCAAAGTCGTCTGCTGCAGTTTTGTTGTATGTAGGAAAGGTTCAACAAATGTCACTCTTGCGTAAATGTTTACAAGCATGACACCCTATATTATAGTCTGGTTCCCGACTTCCTTTACGCAGCAATAAGGGAAAGGAACTCCAGACTACCTATATTATTGAAAAGAGTAACCTTTCTGTTATAAAATAATGCAGAAAAAATGGGGGTTGTCATGTATTATGCAAGAAAGAAATCACTCCGCTAAGATACTTCTCGTCATTTAAGCACACAGTCGGACCTGGCCAAAACTGCTTCCACATATTCTAATTTAACTATCAGACGAGGTTAATATTCCATAATGATCTAATCAAACGGTTCCAGTGCATCCTATTCGTATTTACAGTGAGTTTAAACTCAATGATGTGGGGAAAACGGTAAATATTCAATATGAACAACTTTTCTAATTTAACCAATATTCTTTAAAATGTCCTCACTTAATTCTTTCAAAACGTGTAACTAGTTATTTAATCCATTGCAGGGCTTTTACTTGAAATTCCGGTGATGAAGAACGTATCTCTGCGACCTTGGGAGGTCAAGGTCGGTCAAGTTACACTTATAATATATGTGTTGACAGTGGCAGCCTGTATAGCGTTTAACATTTTCTTCCAAGGATATCCAGAGACAGATCTGTCATGACAGTGATTATGTTTGTTATTTAATGAAAACAAAAAACCTGTTCTTTTATCTGTGTTTTTTCCGATAGCGTCTCTTTCATTGATGTTATACGTAAATTTCAATTGATTTCTTCCCCAGTTGTTTCAAATTACCCTACATATAACATGAAAAAGGCAAAGGCTCATCAAGAGCACAGCGCCTGTAATGGTTCTAAGCTGTAGGTATGCGACTACTACGTTTAAGCAATCTGTCAGAACTGTGACCAATTGTTTACCCTATCCCAACCTTAACTTTGGTTGCAAAGTCAAATCATCAAACATTTAAAAACCTTTCATCACATGAACATACATTTATTACAGTGGACTCGAACTGATATCTGAAAAGGATCTATCTGTTGCGAACAGCGAACACGCAGACCTACTGTCGTGCTGTTTTCTTGAAATGGTTTGAAAATACATTCACGAATTTATCATGAATCTAGGGATCCCTCGAACATGTAGATAACTCGTAGTAATTTCAGCCGTTCCTAGAGAAAACCAACATTATGGTCTCTGCGTAATGGATCGCAGGCTGATCCTGGTCAAAACCTTCCGTCTCAGGAGGTGAATGTATAGAGAAATGATTTCTGAAACAGACAATTTACAGGAGGCGAAAAGTTTCTGCCCGGATTAGCCTGCGCGGCATACTTATGCTGATCCGGGTCGATACTTTACTCAGAGTCCACACTCTTGGTGTTCTCGCAGAACGGCTCATGTATTGTTCCCTTTCAAAAGCAGGGGGCGTGGTCCTGATTACTTATCAGTAGATTACCTGTAATATATTATCGTAACGTTACCCGTTTCATTCGAACAAAAATAACATGGTAAACTACTCCCCTTTTAACCCTTTCCAATAATATATAAACATTCTGCAGCAGACGACTTCTCAATAAATGAAAGTATAAATATTAAATACAGTTGAAAACATTGTGGGAAAAGGAGAAATTTCGAGCAATTTCTTCTTTTGAATAAATATTTTTAAGAGTCGTCTGCTAAAGACGCGCCAAAATGCATCTGCAGGTTTGAAAAGGTTACACAATTTCTATTGGTATTCATGTCTAATTTAAAACAAGACTAAAGTATAGATGTACTACAATCGACTGGCACACATTCTTTCCTTTGTTTATAAACAAACGACAATGCCATTATTTTAACATAACTGTAATGTTTGTTTATAGATATTTAGGAAGGTAATATTGCTGTGTCTGCAGCTCTTTGTACAAGTATAGTTCATGAATGGTATTTGATTATAGAGTATATACACTTAGTAAACAAAAATAAACTAATACAAGATCCAATATATACAATACACGTTTTCCAACAAAAAAAAAACAACAACAACAACAACAAAAACAATGGCTGCAACTTAACCATCTTCAGAGTGTGGATACAAGTGAAGGCTTTCATTGCTCAATAATTCCGTTTTTCTGGCTGACTTATGTTCAGGTAAACATTACATATCACAAACATTAATCTACTCGTCTTTTGCAAAAGCCCTTTCTCACATACACACGTATTTTTGACGCATCTGCATGAGCAATTTCACTATCTGCATCAATGGTTTCAACTCTTTTCAATTATCTATATAATAGTTTCATATATACACGTTCTCCATTGTTTTGTCTACATGATTCCAAAGTCTTACAAGTTTGTTGGCATTCGCGTATATTTATATTTCCACTAAGTTTGTATCTTTCCCGTAAAAGTAAACAGTTACACGTATTGCCTTTGATACCAATATACGTGTACATGTGATCGTAACAAAATGTGACACAATCGTTCAGTATTGTATCAGGATCCATGCCACTTCTTTCTCTAGCTACATGTTGCATTGATGTATTAAAGCAAGCTTCGAAAGAGATAATACTAGACACATTTGCATACCCCGACCCCGATATCCATCCAGAGTGTTCATCTAATTCCGTTATTAATATCCGTGTACGTGACAAGTCCATGTTCACATTGATTGTTGGCGTTTGCACGAATAATTACATTTAACATGTACGCTAATTAACAAGATGATTACAATAACGGAAATAAAGTACAGCATGTTTGGTATGATTATTTTGACATACAAACAAATATTCTGACATGTTTGTCGAACTGCGTCTTATAAAATGCTCTTTTAATTCGTGGCCGATTTAATTTGACTTTGTTCATTGAACATTGTTAATTGATTTGATTGTACTTCCCAATTGTATTGTTAATTGGCTTGTACTGTATGACACACAAATATAATTATGACAAATGTCTCCTTCTTGCTCAAACAATTTTCAAAATCCACTCGTTTAATTCTTGATTCAATAAAATAGCACAATTTGTATTTCTGTTGACAGAGCTACACACATGTTAGCGAGGACCCCCTTTGTGAGTCAAATGACACACACTGTGTTACAGGGAACCGGCTACTTTGTCATTTGGATCAAACCACATTTCCTCTTCAAACTATGTTTAGATAAATTTAACCGCATATAAGGAAACGAGTTCCTAAAGTCAATTGATTGTTTGGTATTTAACTCCGCTTTTAACATTTTTTCGGTTATATCATGGCGCTTCTTGGTTAAGTTACCGGTACTACTGGTCCATTTATCCTTACACCAGCCAGTTAGTCGTAATGGTAAACCCGCAACCCTGAGCGCCAAGGAGGGCAACCATTACTACCATTTTCAAAATCATTGGTATCACCATTTTCAAAGAGTCACCCGGCCAGGGATCGAACCCGCGGACCTCCCGCACTACCACTACGCCAACGAGGTCGTTGCTAAAAGTCAATAAGAGACCAGTATTCAACGGGCTGTATTCATGTAGAGAGATGCTTTTGTCGTGTTTTCAATACATAATTATTAAGCGTACATTGAAATGTATTGATGGATACATTTCGATATTCATAACTATCGATAATAGGTACGCCTACAATTAAGTTGACACCTGTTTGTTTGACTTTAAGCATTCATCGTTCACCGATCTTATATTTCATGTTTTAATCGAAACGTTTATCTCGTTCAATACGTGTGTTCATGATCCATTCCCTCATACTCGACGTGTTGACCCGCGAGAGCAAATTCAATAACGACGACGGCCATCGAACCTCGAATCGGTTATTCATTCATTCTGTGCTATGATTGTCAAAAGTCATTGTGACTTTCGCCATTCGTCATCCACCAATTGGATAAAAGTCTAAGTGGAAAGTCTTTTAGATAGTTAAACGTATAAAGACAATGGATTCCTTTGGTGCCCAGTTGTTTAACACAGGGTACAACATTTTCTTTATCAATTTCATCTGTTAACTTAGGTTTGGCTACCTCTATTAAATGACTGATTTTTGGGTTTTACGTTAAACTAGTTAAATGTGAATTAAGGGCAAAGAATGTAGCTATAAAATTGTGTATTAAAGCATTTTAATTATTTATTGTCACACCTCTTCCTTTGAAATATGTTATCATTATGCCCATTTTAAAACATTTTGTCCATTTTTTAAAATAACAGTTACATATGTACTTTATTTGTTTGACACAATAATTCTGAGATGTCCAATCTGATCCTCATCCTTATCCTTGTAGTCTGGGACCAGACTAACTTCAGTATATTCATGTATATTCTGATTCTGATCCTCATCCTTATTACCTGGGACCAGACTTACTTCAGTATATTCATGTCCATTGTGATTCTTATCCTTATCCTTGTTGTCTTGGACTAGACTAACTTCAGTATATTCTTATTCATTCTGATTCTTATCCTTATCCTCATACTTTTTGTCTGGGACCAGACTAACTTCAGTATAATCATGTCCATTCTGATCCCCATCCTTATCTTTGTTGTCTGGGACCAGACGAACTTCAGTATATTTATATCCATCATCCTTTGATTCAACCACTTTGTCCAAACTTACTTCAGGATATTCATAAACAATGTCCTTTGAATCAACCTTAGCTGGCAAATGATCATCAATACATTGATAATCGTTGAATTGTTCAGTTGGTGCGTCTAGGACATTAGCCTGACCAATTGATGGTTCTTTCTTCAGAATGTAAGTGCATATTGTATCGTACGTCGAAACATTATTTAAACCTGTTGTATGACTATATATATGTGCATCTTCTTCTGAGTGATTCACATTCCCACCTCCCAAGTTCCGTTGTGTTACGTTGATCCGATCATAGTCATCGTTATGTGATTCTGATTTGTGTATTATTGTTATTCCCTTAGATGTTTGAACGTGCTGATCTGGCATGGCCTCAAGTTTAAAGTAATTATGTCCTTGTACAGGCTCTTCAAATAATACCGGTGCATTTGTTTCAGGTATTTCAGATGTTGCTCCAATTTCCAGAGCTTGTGCTTTATTATGCGACGGCTCATCAAATTCGTAGATGGCATCTGTACAGTTATCGTAATGATCAGGTTCGATGTCAGGATTAACGGTTTTTTGTGTCGTGTTTGTAGTGTTCCTTGTCTTTCTACATCTGATAAATGCAAATATAAATCCTCCAACGACAGCAAATGCCGCCAGTGTTACACCAAGAATAGTTGGTAATTGATTGCTCTCCTTGTTATTTATTTCGGTATCAAGTATATCAGCTATATATCCCATTGTTGTTTCCCGAATACCTATAGATTCAGTTGTTGTTTCCTGAATATCTATAGATCCCATTGTTGTTTCAACTACACTAACAGCGGATCGCGTTCGACAAATAGGTATCTTTGAAGTGTCACAGTCAAAACTATCCCATAGAAGTACGGAGTTCAGTCTTGTGACAGCTAGACAAGACTTAGCGGGTGAATCGACGGGCGTTATTGCCCGAAATCCTCCGACCCAGTATCTTTGATTGCAGCATGGTATTGAATAGGTATACATTTTGTGAAACGCAGTGGATATTAGTGAACCGTTTTTCTCTGCGCAATGATTGTATGCTTCCGTCCACGTGACACCATAACTTTTCTCAACACACCAGTATACTTTACTAATGGAAGAGTGTACTCGTTCACTAGTTTTCTCTATGCATTTGTTGAATGCTTTCGTACACCAGAGAGGTTTATTAGTATTATTGCATTTCTGTTTTTGCTCATAACCACATATAAAACCATGTGTTGTCGGTGTCGTCATAACGTGACATGACAAAGTGTCGTAGTGAAGTGTTGTTTTGTTTTTATATGTAAGATATACACACTGTCCTTGACCTTCTACGTTTATGTCGTCATGAAATTTGTAAACACCAACATACTTTTGGCAATTAAATGTCAACGTAGTATTACAGGTATGTTGGCATTCGTGCATTGGGACGATTGTTTTACGTATGTCATTTATTTCATTGTCCTGTAAACAGTAGCATGTACTACCTTTGATACCGATATAAGAGTATCTAGTATCATTACAATACGCGATACAATCGCTCAATATTGTATTATGATCCGTAACTAGGTTCGATCCTTTTACACGTGCCATATCGGAATCAAAGCAAGCTTCGAACGAGATAACTCTGGACAACTTGGCATGGCCCGCTATCCATCCTGATCGCCCCTCCCCCAGGACACTTACGTTTACGTTTCCCTCAGTAACGTCAGTGTACGTCACAAGTCCATGTTCACACTTGTCGCTAGCCGCCGCAGCATTAACTTCTGCAATTTCATCACATGACACGAATGTACAGCTCAACAATATCGCCGTGATTCCGGGAATTTTGTATATGTCTATAAGTAGCATGATTGACTGAATCGTAAATTCCTAACCTTCTTCAATTCATAAGCGATATTAACCGGTTGTCTTATGTACAAATAAATGATAAAACCCTTTCAATATGTTTTTTTTTTTATAGATCAATACCCTTGATGGAGTTTGCTTACTTCTAAAGCACAGAGAAAAGCGACGAGGAGAACATCAAGTTCACGACTTAGAGTTTGTTTCAGATTTATATGTTACAGGATCCAAATGTATCGTCTATTGTTACGACATCATACTGTATTCAACAATTAACACATTATATAATTGTTATCATCAAAACAACACGTATAATATTGTTACAATAGCACACTGTATTGAACAATTATAAAATGAGATCATTTTATCATCAAAACCACACCGAGAAAAGAACACCACTTCCAATGTATCCAGGGATCAATATAAGTTGATCAACACGCACTCATTATACCAATAAGCAATATTCAATTGTGTTACAATTTCCAAGTACATGTATCTACATTAAACATCCTCGTTGAGTACATGACACTCAGACATTGTCAAATGACATTCCCTACACTCACCATATATCTCTCACCATACATCTTTAAGGTTAACCATTTCCCCCATACAGACGCTTTCTGACGCCTCTGCAGCAGGAGACTTTTGAAAACCTTGTGGCGGAAGAAGAAATTGCTCCTAATGAGCACTTTCTCCTCTTTCCACAATGTTTTCAACTCTGATTAATGATTAAACTCCCATTTATGCAGACTTTTCATGTGTTTGCCAATATGTTTTCAAAGTCTTCTGCTGCAGAATTGTTATATATGGGAAATGGTTAACTGTAAATTCAAAGCTTCCGTTATCTAATCTTTCATCACTTAAACTTTGTCACGGTATACCTCATCATTCATCACTTAAACCTTGTCAAGGTATACCTCATCACTTATCACTTAAACTTTGTCACGGTATACCTCATCACTCATCACTTAAACTTTGTCACGGTATACCTCATCATTCATCACTTAAACTTTTTCACGGTATACCTCATCACTCATCACTTAAACTTTGTCACGGTATCACGGTATACCTCATCACTCATCACTTAAACTTTGTCACGGTATACCTCGTCACTTAAACTTTGTCACAGTATACCTCATCACTTAAACTTTGTCACGGTATACCTCTTCACTCATCACTTAAACTTTGTCACGGTATACCTCATCACTCATCACTTAACCTTTGTCACGGTATACCTCATCACTTAAACTTTGTCGCGGTATACCTCATCACTCATCACTTAAACTTTGTCACGGTATACCTCATCACTCATCACTGAAACTTTGTCACGGTATACTTCATCACTCAACACTTAACCTTTGTCACGGTATACCTCATCACTTAGACTTTGTCACGGTATACCTCATCACTTAAACTTTGTCACGGTATACCTCATCACTCATCACTTAAACTTTGTCACGGTATACCTCATCATTCAATACTTAAACTTTGTCACGGTATACCTCATCACTCATCACTTAAACTTTGTCACGGTATACCTCATGACTTAAACTTTGTCACGGTATACGTCATCACTTAAACTTTGTCACGGTATACCTCATCACTCATAACTTAAACTTTGTCACGGTATACCTCATCACTTATCACTTAAACTTTGTCACGGTATACCTCATCACTCATCACTTAAACTTTGTCACGGTATACCTCATCATTCATCACTTAAACTTTGTCACGGTATACCTCATCACTCATCACTTAAACTTTGTCACGGTATACCTAATCATTCAATACTTAAACTTTGTCACGGTATACCTCATCACTCATCACTTAAACTTTGTCACGGTATACCTCATCACTCATCAGTTAAACTTTGTCACGGTATACCTCATCACTAATCACTTAACCTTTGTCACGGTATACCTCATCACTCATCACTAAAATTTTGTCACGGTATATCTTATCACTCATCACTTAAACTTTGTCACGGTATACCTCATCACTAATCACTTAACCTTTGTCACGGTATACCTTATCACTCATCACTTAAACTTTGCCACAGTATACCACATCACTCAACACTTAAACTTTGTCACGGTATACCTCATCACTCAACACTTAAACTTAGTCACGGTATACCTCATCACTCATCACTTAAACTTTGTCACGGTATACCTCATGACTTAAACTTTGTCACGGTATACGTCATCACTTAAACTTTGTCACGGTATACCTCATCACTCATAACTTAAACTTTGTCACGTTATACCTCATCACTTATCACTTAAACTTTGTCACGGTATACCTCATCACTCAACACTTAACCTTTGTCACGGTATACCTCATCACTTAGACTTTGTCACGGTATACCTCATCACTTAAACTTTGTCACGGTATACCTCATCACTCATCACTTAAACTTTGTCACGGTATACCTCATCACTTATCATTTAAACTTTGTATACCATGACAAAGTTAAAGTGATATATGATGAGGTATACCGTGAAAAAGTTTAAGTGATGAGGTATACCGTGACAAAGTTTAAGTGATTTGACCTCTATGCAAAACTATGAATTATTGTAACGTGCATGCTTTAACCCTTTCCTACATACAGACGCTTTCTGAAGCCTCTGCAGCAGACGACATGTGAAAACATTGTGACAAGAGTAGAAATTTCTTTCTTTTTTCTGTAAGTATACCTTCATTTGTACACATTTGATGAAAATACACGTACTGTACATACTCATATACATCTTATGGCACAGTTAGAGTAAGGTCAAACCTGTCCAGTAATACTTTATGAGTAATAAATTTTAACAAACATTATCCGAATTGTGACTAGTTTAAGAAATGAGGAATATGGATTTTACACTTTTCCAAAATAGAGACGCTTTCTGACGCATCTTCAGCAGACGACTTTTGAAAACATTGCGTCAAAAATAGAAATTTCTCCAAGTGAGCAGTTTTTACCTTTTGCCACATTTTGGTTTTAATACCTTCATTTGTAGAATGTTTCTATTTTTTGTTTACATGTTATCAAAGTCGTCTGCTGCAGATTTGCTTTATGTGGGTATGAGGTATCATAGGAAGTCGGGAACCAGATTAGAGAACAGGTTTAGATCATATTACCAATCTTATCAGTATATAGACTGTTCACTCAAATCAACTTGTATCAGTTATCATGCACTGGCTTATGTTTTAACTTTGTATACTCAGTGGTTTAGTGGTAGAGCGTCCGCCTCGGGTGCGGGAGGTCGCGGGTACAATGACTTCTATCAATCAACTGGCTTCCTTCTTACATAGACTATTTAACCAATTTGATGAATACAATGACTTCTATCAATCAACTGGCTTCCTTCTTACATAGACTATTTAACCAATTTGATGAATACAATGACTTCTATCAATCAACTGGCTTCCTTCTTACATAGACTATTTAACCAATTTGATGAATACAATGACTTCTATCAATCAACTGGCTTCCTTCTTACATAGACTATTTAACCAATTTGATGAATACAATGACTTCTATCAATCAACTGGCTTCCTTCTTACATAGACTATTTAACCAATTTGATGAATACAATGACTTCTATCAATCAACTGGCTACCTCCCCACATATACTATTTAACTAATTTGATGAATACAATGACTTCTATCAATCAACTGGCTACCTCCCCACATATACTATTTAACTAATTTGATGAATACAATGACTTCTATCAATCAACTGGCTACCTTCCCCTCATAGACTATTTAACTAATTTGATGAATACAATGACTTCTATCAATCAACTGGCTACCTCCCCACATATACTATTTAACTAATTTGATGAATACAATGACTTCTATCAATCAACTGGCTATCTCCCCACATATACTATTTAACTAATTTGATGAATACAATGACTTCTATCAATCAACTGGCTATCTCCCCACATATACTATTTAACTAATTTGATGAATACAATGACTTCTATCAATCAACTGGCTACCTCCCCACATATACTATTTAATTAATTTGATGAATACAATGACTTCTATCAATCAACTGGCTACCTCCCCACATATACTATTTAACTAATTTGATGAATACAATGACTTCTATCAATCAACTGGCTACCTTCCCCTCATAGACTATTTAACTAATTTGATGAATACAATGACTTCTATCAATCAACTGGCTACCTTCCCACATATACTATTTAACTAATTTGATGAATACAATGACTTCTATCAATCAACTGGCTACCTTCCCCTCATAGACTATTTAACTAATTTGATGAATACAATGACTTCTATCAATCAACTGGCTACCTCCCCACATATACTTTTTAACTAATTTGATGAATACAATGACTTCTATCAATCAACTGGCTACCTCCCCACATATACTTTTTAACTAATTTGATGAATACAATGACTTCTATCAATCAACTGGCTACCTTCCCCTCATAGACTATTTAACTAATTTGATGAATACAATGACTTCTATCAATCAACTGGCTACCTCCCCACATATACTTTTTAACTAATTTGATGAATACAATGACTTCTATCAATCAACTGGCTATCTCCCCACATATACTATTTAACTAATTTGATGAATACAATGACTTCTATCAATCAATTGGCTACCTCCCCACATATACTATTTAACTAATTTGATGAATACAATGACTTCTATCAATCAACTGGCTACCTCCCCACATATACTATTTAACTAATTTGATGAATACAATGACTTCTATCAATCAACTGGCTACCTTCCCCTCATAGACTATTTAACTAATTTGATGAATACAATGACTTCTATCAATCAACTGGCTACCTCCCCACATATACTATTTAACTAATTTGATGAATACAATGACTTCTATCAATCAACTGGCTACCTTCCCCTCATAGACTATTTAACTAATTTGATGAATACAATGACTTCTATCAATCAACTGGCTACCTTCCCACATATACTATTTAACTAATTTGATGAATACAATGACTTCTATCAATCATCGGAAAGAATGACTGGCCGAGTTTACGTTCGAACACTTACGACCTCTGGATTGATAAAGGTCACAATACACCAAGTAAATTCCTTCTTTGTTTACATGTAAATCAACCAGCTTCAACCCTCGTTTGTCACATTTTCAAAGCGTTTCCCATGTAGAACACCATATATCATTGAAAAGAGATACTTCTTACCTTTAAAATAATCCGTAGAAATGTGGGGTCATGTATTATGTAAGAAAGAACTCGCTCTGTGAAGATGGGGACCGTCCTTTTTACCACACTCCAGCTAGGCTGAAAATGGGTTTCCACCTACTCTACTTTCACTTTCACACAAGGTCAAAATACCTAAAATGATCAAATCAAACAGTTCCAGTTCATCCTCTACATAATTACAAAGAATTTACACCCATTGTCACATATCCAATGCAGTCTGGGCCAGATGTCTAGATTTCTAGGCAAACAAAGTTTTGTTTACGCACTACTGCACTGTAGATCAAATGGGCCCGCGGATGTTTTTAGCGTAATTTGACCTAAACCTCGTCACTACTTTCTCAGTTCGGCATTTCATCTGTCTGCTTTAAAACTATCTCTGGATATCATATTACATCTCAATTGTTGAAAGTAAAGTTGTGATACAAAGTTGAAAAAAACATTTTGGGGAAAACCGAGAAATCTTAGCATGTTCGTTCTTAGCATGCTTTTCCTTTCCTCACGATGTTTGTAAAAATCATTTAATACAAAGTTGTGAAATGCCGTCCGCTCCAGGAAATGGTATATTACGGGTTTGTGCAACAATGGCTGGCGGAAAAAGATAACAGAAGGGCTGCTTAGTTTCCTGCACTTATTTCAAGTGGGCTTTCCTGCTTACCAGTTACATTTCAGGTTTGAGGAAAGTTTAACCGTTTCTCACACAAAAAAATAACCAAACTAACTGTACTATCATTTGGCCAATGTGTCCATTGTTGTGTTAAGATGCTTCAAAAATCTACAGCTGTAGTGTTTTATATGATAAGGCTATTAAGGAAGTACTTGAACTGATGACTGAATCACATCCTGATGGGCTGATTGCAAACAGTCGTTATCTTTTGGAATCGGAATATGGTTGATTTTATAAACTTGTGTTTGACCGCGTTTTCAACATTTGTTCAGACTTTTCATGGTAGCCAGTTTACATTCCCATGTGTTTCGTGGCTTTCTCACGGCAATACTCAATGAAACAGTCTTTCCGAGCAACTAGCTGCTTTTCCTAATAAAATGTTAGTCCATTGGTTGAAGACGAATGACGCATGCCATTGTGACTTTAGAATAACGTCGAAAAAGAATGTTGGCCGTGCTATGGTTCGAGCTTACAATCCATGTATTGACAGCCTGCCTCGCTGAAGGCTGAACTACCTTTCTGTTTGTGTTGGTTTATCATGTCTCTGTTACAGTATTAATCCTTTATGTTTACATGCTATAAGAACTTGCAATAGCACGAAGTCGAATGATCATATAAATGACTTCGAGTGATTAATCGATCTATGCTTAATTTATTATGTATTGTCAGCTTCGTAAATCATTTAAATTTAAGTGTGTCTTACAAGAGTAAGTTGCTGCAAGGCATCAATGCCGCCGGAAGACTTCAATTATTGAGCCGTTCAACGAGGAAACCAAAATTGAAGACTTAGCCTTAGCAAAGCTGCGCAGACTTATCCGGGCAGACACCTTTCGCCTCCTGTGGATTTTTTGTTTCAGGAATCATAACTCTTAACCTCCATCCCCCTGAGACGGAAAGTGTCGGTGCGGACTGCGCAGACTGATCTGGTTCGATACATTCCGCAGTTCATAATGTTGGCTTTCTCTCGGCATAAAAGATAACCATTTCAATTATTCTTCTATAATGTACACATTTATGTTTAGTAACTGCGTTTTTTGTGTAATATTTAAACGCATATAATTCGAGAAGCTAAACATAAAATAATAAATATTATTCCTTTGAAATGTTTGTCGAACTCTTTACATGCTTGTGGTGAGTCTCGCCAACTGCTGATAATCTTTGCAAACAGTTGGGAACTAGACCAGGCTAAACAAAACGTTTGGACCTGATCTTAGATAAAAACTATTTAACACTCAGATTTTTTCTTCAGCAAAATGTTGTTGGAATACAAATTAAATGTGTAAATAGTATTGAATACGACTATATTGCTGAGCAGACGAAAATAAATTCTGTACTTCTATACTATCTAAAAATCTATGACTGCAGCTATCTAGATAACAACGCGATTGAAAAATGATCGTATTGAAAAAGCAACCATTCAGTTGTTTATATATCATCGCTTAATTGATGACGGTTGTGTCAGCGTTAACCCTTCCCCAAGTACAAACAATCTGCAATAGATGATGTTAGGCAACACTATGGGAAAATCGTTATCAATCATAACGTAATTACAAATTATTAGCAATTTCTCGTTTTGCCACATTTTTTTGAAAAGCTGTCTGCTGTAGTTGCGTCAATAATGCGTCTGTTAAAGGGTCAGTGTTAACATTTGTGCCATTGAATAACAAAGTTGAAATCTTTTATGGTACCCTGTTCAAGTAGTTTTGTATGCATGGCGTTTACGCCGCTTTCAACAATATTTACGTTATATCATAGATTTTCCTGGTTAAATTACCATAACCATCTGAAGAATTTATTCTGGTACCGATGCTACTCTCGTAATGTTATTCCCGGAACCGTAAACGCCAGGGAGAGAAGCTATTACAACCTGTATTTAAAGTCTTTGGTATGGTCCACACCGGGGTTAGAACCTCTTTCAAGGTCGAAGATCTAACCGCAACTCCACGGCGGTGGTCCTCTATCGAACATAATGGCTAGTTGTTGGACAGTGTCCAGCCTTGCGTTCTTAGTAAAATAACTCGTTTTGTTATTCTTCCGAAACGTTTTCTCAGACTAATTATATCCAAAAAGGGAAGTTAATTTAAAGTCAAAGTAAAGCAATGAAAAATCAGAGGAAAATTAAATGTATGCTCAATTAATAAAAAAACATTTGTTCAGAATAATTTCAAAATTGCAAAGACCATTTAAAAAAGAGTTTTTGACAGAAATAAAGGTTTCCTTTAAGGAACTAACTAGTTTAATGGCCATATCAATTTACGAATGACGAAATGCACTTACCGTTATGTTTTGTTTGAAATATCTATTAAAGGTAGCTCTCTAGGCAGGCTATATCTTCTCGTTACTATTGAGCCGTTCCACTAGAAAACCAACGCTGTGGACTGTGCGTAAAGTATCGACCCGGATCAGCCTAAGCATGCCGGACAGACACGTTTCGTCTCCTGTGGATTATCTGTTTCAGGAATCCTTACTCTATACCTCTATACCTATATCCCCCTGAGACGGAATGTGTCGGCCCGGATTAGACAGCGCGGACCGTGCAGGCTGATCTCTGTCGATACATTATGCAGAGGCCATAATGTTGGTTTTCTCGTGAAACGGCTCATTACTATTATATGAGAGGCGCGTCAAACGATGTCAGGTCTTTACCATTTTCCTCTTACAGCAAACATCTAGCAGTCGACTTATAAAACATCAAGACAGAAATAGTAATCTCTATAAATTAAGTAGAATTATTTGATCAAGTTGAAAACATTGTGGAAAAAGATAAAAAATGATCATAATTTCTCATATGTCTTCAGAAGAAGTCTGCTGCATAGACGTCAGAATGTGTCTACATGTGGGAAAGGGTTGATGACACTTTGCCATCATCTAAAGTTATATTAACAATTCACAATTTGGAATATTCTTCCTGTCGTTTATCAAAACATCCATCAAGGAATAAATAACATGTGAACGGAAAGTGAAGATCCTGGTGAGATACGCAGATACATTAAGGTCTCCAATGTGACACAACATACATCTAGGACTAAATAACAAGTATTCATAAAGTGAAGAATGTGGTGAGACTGTGTGAATAGACAGGCTCGCCCTCGTCTCCATTGTACGCAGATACATTAAGGTCTCCAATGTGACACAACATACATCTAGGACTAAATTACAAGTATTCATAAAGTGAAGAATGTGGTGAGACTGTGTGGATAGACAGGCTCGCCCTCGTCTTCATTGTACGCAGATAAAACCCCAAACGTTGTCAACACAATATCTAAAAGGTTGACACATACAATTCACCGTAAAAACTCCCTTTTCAAGTAAATTTCCAAAAATGATCTGCAGTTGTGCAAGAGAAATAGTCAAGGCTCATTTATTGAGAGAACTAAGTCTTACATTGTAGTATTTATATCCAAAAAGCCACATTGGTACATGCTACAAGTAAAGCAACGAATGGAAAAGTCACAGGAGAGACACACGTATGCTCAATTAATAAACAAATCCATTTGTTCATATTAAATTAGAAATTTCAAAGGACGTTTTTAAAAAACCAAAACATTTTTGACACAAAAGTTGACAAAATCTGCAGCAGACAAATTTAAAATCGTTAAGGCAAAAATTAAATTTGAAAAAATTATATTTGAGTGTTATTGAGCATATTGTGGCAAAAGGGAAAATGGTTCATTATGATCATTATGAACCATTTTTCTATTGTCACAATGTTTTCAAAAAGAGTCTGCTATTGATGTGTCTCATTGAGTCTGAAAGTGGGAAAGGTGTTACTCTGTTAATGGTCATAACAATATATGGATGACGAAATGCACTTAATATTTCGTTTTGTAAAGGAAGCCCTCTAGAGAGACAATGCTATCATTATGAGTCTATATGAGAGGCGTCTAGCGACTTGGAGTCTCAACCATTAGTCACTTACAACAAACATGTAACAGACGACTCTGAAAACATGTAGGTTACCTTATGGGAAATCTCTTTAAATCATAGGATAATTCAAGAGTAGAGTTGAAAATATTGATATTTTTCAGGATACAAATACTGTTTAATTCATAATGAGCAATTTAATCTTTTGCCACAATATTTTCAAAACTTATCTGATGCTGATGCGTCAAAATACGTATGTAAGTAGACAAGGGTAAATCATTTAAATGTGTATTGCCACAACGCTAATGGTGCTTAAAAGAGATGGTGAAACTCAATTTTATCATGCTTTTCTCTTGTAAACGTCAAATTGTATTAAATATGTATTGTAACGTAAACCGCCAAATGTATTGTAAATTTTGGCGACAACATTTATTTGTTATATGCCAATAACAGATATTGAATTGAATTTATCAAAATATATACATCGAGGACTAAATTACAAGTAGACGGAAGGTGAGGACGTTGGTGACACTGTGCGGATGCACAGGCTCGCACGTGTCGTAACTGTACGCAGATGCATTAAGACCCCATAACAAACTCCATGCTGGTAACGATGAAGATAGACAACTCCTAATTGAAAGCTTCATAGGCGCACCTCTTGTTATGTCCCGTGCTTTTTTACATGGACAAGTGAAACATTGTATAGATACGTTTTGATCTCGGTCATCTCAATGAAACGAAATATAACACAGCCTATTGTAGATATATGGGTGACCTTTGATTATTTGATGCGATCATCCCGCCCCTTTGTTACGAGAGGCCGACGCTCTACCACTGTACCACTGCCATCAACACGATACGACTTCGGTCAAACTTACTTGAAATGAAGCGTTCGCCTTAGAATCTACAGGTCCAAGGTCAAAGCCATGGGCAGGTTTGAAATTTCAACTTTCATAAATATAGTTTTACAATAACACAGTTTATGCTAAATGTTAGTTTAAACAAATGAGTATTATTGAAAAAAATATATTTTTTTAAAAAAGGAATTGAATACATAAGTCTTAAATTGCACATATTTTAAATTATTAGTATAGCCAAAACAAAAGTTCTTGTTTTTAAAAGGTATGGTTGTCTTTCATGAAAGGAAACATGGTCCGTTCCTAATACCACCTAAGAAACAGTAAAAGGATTTAATTACGTAAGTTTGTACTTCAGCAAACCTTGTCGCTAAACAAGATGTCCGAAATGGATGTCAGAAATAGATGGCTATAAAATCATCTAGAAACCATTAGATCTATGCACGATACACCATTATACCATAAAAACATTTTTTTAAACTGAAAAAAAAGAAAGAGAATGAATGAATATTATTATTATATGAAGAAGTTTATTTTCAATATAAATTCAATGTATGATATAAGTTTACCTGAGAAAATTTGGTCGCCATCTTGTTTAGTGTTCAGTAAGAAGCACGAGAAATTTGATGCATTCGTATTCTCTGAATACAGTAGTGTTTTTCAATTAAATGTACAATAAATGTACAAAGAGAGATAGTTCAATCAATAATATGTGTATTTACCTCTTTAATTAAATCAAAACTCCTTTCCTTTTCAAAATAAATAAATTTTCACTTGGAGCTCATCAAACCCGTTACCACCCTGCGCCATCTTGCATACGTCATATATATAATTATCATCATGATTATTATCATTATTATTATTATTATTATCATATTTCTTTATTATTTTCAGTTTTTATGTATGATATCTGTTACTTCAGATATATTAAAAAGGGTGATTTGAACGCAATTAATCGGTGTTGTTACACACATTACTTCTTATGTAATTTGCTTTCTTTGCGCCAGTGTAACTTGTATTCCATGGCTTCCGTCCATAAATTGATGACTATAACTTATTGACCCTGTACTTTAAAATTATCGTTGTTCCGAGTTCTTGCGTTGCCGAGCTTGCGAGGCTACGTTCGCCAAAGAACGAGGTCCAACGATGATTTCACAGTAGCCTACAGTGTCAATAACCTTTTTATTGCATACTTCAATAAACTATTTGGTTAACACTGTGGAATCTTTTTATTTTTTATCTAGAGTTGATAAATCTGCTACCGAAATCGAAACAAACTGTTTGTTTACAAAAGTAGTCATTTTGTTGCAAATGCCGTTTGGAAAGTTGAATTATAACGGTGACGTGCATGACCAACATTTTAGACGCTCGTGGCATGTAACAGTATACTGTTATCCGGTAAAAAACGTACTGTTAGCATGAGACAGTAAGAAACTGTCCATGATCAGTATATGATAATTTAACATTAGGTATAATAATAATAATGTTTGTTTACATAAAAAAGTAGTCCCTAGCATGTTAATTATGCGGAATTTTTGCACGTCCTTATCTACGTTCATGATCACTCCTTGACACCGGTCATGATCGAACAACCATGACCACTTTCTTCAATTCAAAGTGAACGGAACAATATGAAAGTATGCGATAATACTTATTGATTTTAAAACTTTGACAAAAAGATAAAAAAAGAAATTGATATAAAAATATCTAGGTTTTTTTTTTTCATTTTATTTTATTCATCGAAATACAAAGTATTATTATGATTCGAGCGAAATCCGTAAAATAACGATTTTTATACAATTTACAATAGATGCAAACTATTTCACATATGCTAACGAAACCATGCGGCTCATTGACACTTTTGCTGTCAAAGGCAATTAAAGTAAACCCTTTTGCTGTCAAATGCAATTAAAGGCTTTTGCAAACAATGCAGACTATGATGAGACAGTTCGTAACGAGCTGTCTCTCTTGAATTTAGCATTGTTTGCCACATAGACATCCAATTTTATCAAATGTTCTGTTTGACGAAAAATGGAGTGGTCCAATTTTCCAACGTGGAAGAGCAGACTCTATGAGATTCGGAAGTGAAAGAGTTAAAAATCATATAAATTTACGTACATACACTATGTTTCTATTCCGGATAAATTGGCTGTATATCAGCCTGATCGTGGATTTAGTGTATATACTTTTACTAATAACACACAATTATCTATAACCTATGTTGCAACTGCTAAAAATGTACCTCGATTGATTTCGATGAATTGGATGAACTGCACTCAAAACTTTGTTCAGAAGCTGACGACTAAACCTCTTTAGCTCGAACATGATACACTTCTTTCTTTCCAAACAGGCATAATTGTGATGCCCTTAGTAATACCCACTTGACATATCCTAAAATTGACCGACGGACATCTTTTGTCATTACAACGTAAATAAAAAATATACAACAGTAACTTATGTATAAAATAACATCTGCGATCATTGCTATGCGCTTCAGAGTGTCAAACGGGATGATGGTTATACGTAACGATATCGATACAGCATAGATACAGGACAAGACACCGATGGGAAGTTCTGCAATCACAATAACTATCAAGACGATGATAATATATACCGACAATCCATTCGAAGAGGAATTTGTCTTTCCTCTCTGAAGGATTTTGCGTTCTTTTGAATTTCGTTTGAGAGCTCTGAAGATTGCAAACGAGAAAACGATCATTAACAAACAGGGTAAGAACTTTAAGAAAGCAAATCTTGTCCATAAATATAAGCTTTCATACAGCCTGCTATCTATGATCCAGCTTTTGAATACTGTGTCACATGTCACAATTACCTGACCTGGATATTTTTCCTTCGAAATTGCAACAAGTACAAAGTTAATGTCCAGAAATCGTGGAACGTGATAACCAATCGCTGTGGTAATTATTAAGGAGACAGCTAACGTAGTTTTCTTTAGGGTAATGTGTTCCTTCGCACTGAATGGTCTGCACACACAAATATATCTTTGCAAGGAGAGTAACAATGTTAACCATAATGAGATGGCATGTGGTATTGAAGAAAGTCTTTGAATAATCAACATTGTGTTACACGATTTAAACGGTATCGTATCGAAGTTTTCGTCTGTCTTGTAAGAAGCGTAGACATTTTCTGTCAATGCGCAAGCAGTAGTGCCAACGTCGAAGAACGCAACACTAATAAGAAGGATCGTTGAACATTTGTTCATCTGCGAATCATTCCCATGTCGCCGTATGAGAAGGTATGAGAATGCAGTGGTACAAATTATAAGGACTGCCAATACCAAAGGTACAAACACTTTCCATGATTCGTACACATACTTAAAATCACCGTACACGGCGATGTTTGTGTGAACTCGTGCAAGGTTACCGTCGATTATGGTAAACCTTTCTTCAGCTTCTCCATCATCATTACGTACGGCTGGAGCTGCATACATTACCCAGCCTTGCTCGACAAGGTTGTCCGGTCCCTGCTTACGTGTTGTTTGAGTATACAATTTCATGGAGGATATCCGTTCAGTATGCAGTTCATACATGGAGAAGGTGGGGATTTTTTGTATATCAATAGGTATTAGGGATGTCAGAATCCGCGAATCGTAATAATAACTTCCTGTCAATAGTCTCGGCGTGATTGGTGATATCGACGTGAATATTTTACTGATTGTTATTGTACGCAGACGGGGCTTCATTCGGCCTGTTACAGGACCAGTGCATATAATAAGCTTATGCGTAGTTCTGTCATGGGTCAATGCTCGTGTGAAAGTCGTTATATCTGGAGTTGTTCTTTGCAAAGACGGATGCGGAAACGTTCGCAGCTCAGGCAGTGTTGCACTTTCCTCCGTAGTAGGCTTATATGTAGATACAATTGGCGTTGACCTTTCCACAGAGGTATGTGTTAATGTCCGTAGTTTAAACGTCGTTCTTATTGCAGGTGCACGATCAAGTGTACGCCTAGATATAGGCAACTTATGTGTTGTATTTTCTACCATGGTGTGCTTTAATGTTTGCGGTTTTCCTGTCGATTGTTCAGCCGTTGAGTTGATACATTTACTTGGTTCAGCCGTTGATTGGACCACAGAATAATCTTTAGCAGTTTCTGTTGCTTGTCCTATAGTGAACAGAGGAGTAACGGTCACCAGTCGTGATGGTGTTTTTAGCATATTTTCACCAACTCGTGTTAGAACAAAGGAAAGCATAGTCTGTTCACCGTAGCCTAATGAACTATATATTTTACAAAACACAATTATTAATCTTAAATCCATCCTAAACATTATTGCGTCTCATCTATATATATTCCGAATTACAATGTTGCAGATTTACTCTGATCACTGATTAATTAACGATAAGCACTAACATTAAACATTTCTGTCATATTTCATGACGTCTGTTAACCCTTTCCAGAAATAGACGCATTTTGAAGCAATTACAACATAAAACCTTTAACAGCATTGTACGAAAAGACGTCATTGCTCATAATGAGTTATTTCTCCTTATGGCACACAATGTTCCACTATATTTCATAATTAAACTATTCTTTATTGAGCTTATTCCCCATTTTTGCCCGTACGTTTTAATAATCGTCTATTGCCGATCGTGTTTAATGTGGATAATGATTTTTGATTACCCTCAGCATATCAGTTAATGGATATTAGACAATGGATTAGAATTAATTTAATGGGACGCGGTTATTGTTATTGGTGATTTAGCTTCTCTATAGAGGATTCTCGAGAGGTGCGACAATCCCCATGGAGTAATAGAGAATAGAAACCATACTGACGGTAAACAAGGTAAATAAACATGAGCTGTGTAGAACCATATTAACTTGCACACCCGCGAAATTGGAATTTGTTACTGGCCTTCAATGATTCACTGAAACTTTCAAAACATATCTAACAAGAAGTGTAAATCTAGATCAGACAACATGGATGTGCATAAATTGTTATCTTTAAATGTTAAGTATGCCTTTTTTTTCAATTTGATTAGTATCTATAAATGTAAAAAACTCGAGAAGGTCGGGTTTCAACATTCCTTTTCTTAATTTCTAAAAGATGGGTATAATTGCTTGATAAAAGAAATAAATACCATTAAAAGTAAGTTTAAGTAGGTTTGTTGACAAACTCTAAACACCTTCATTCAAATAGGATTTGTAAATATTATATAAACTGTAGAGTCAAAACTCGCAAGTTATATTATTGTATATAAAACCAGGGACGTAGATAAGAGGGATAAGTAACTAAGTTGTATACTAAAATATCACCCATCCCAACATTTGTAGCAAGTAAAACTCAAAAACATTCTTCTATTGCAGTAGATAAACATATTTTAATATACTTCACGTTTTGATAATATTTTATCCTTATGAATAATGTCAGTCTATTAATTTTTGGAACAAAATTGATATAATTCAGAAATCACAGAAATTCTAGTTGTTCATTGTATCTCTAACTTTGGTTGACAGTTTAAGCTTTCAGAATATGTATGTTTTGTTTAAGTGCAAAATGTGACTTCAAAGTTTTATGTTGTAGTAGTAGTAGTAGTAGTAGTAGTAGTAGTAGTAGTAGTAGTAGTAGTAGTATATTATTATTATTATTATTAGTAGTAGTAGTAATAGTAGTAGTAGTAATAGTAGTAATAGTAGTAATAGTAGTAGTAGTAGTAGTAGTAGTAGAGCATTTTCTCCTTTCGTCCTAATGTTTTCAAAAGTCGTCTGCTGCAGAGGCGACAGAAAGCGTCTATTTGTGGTAAAGGGTTAAAGTCTTTGGTATGACCGGATCTAGGATCGTACCCTAGTCTGGTTGTTCGCTATCGAGGTTGTCGCTCAAATCACAACATCATCAAGGCGGATCAGATCAAAATCATAGAGTAACATAACATTTGAAATAAACAAACAAAGCTTTCGGTGTGAATTGTCAGATATACAATCTGTTTAATTCATCTAATGCTGAATTATTGATGGCCTTTTCCATTTTGAATGGAGCGGTGCTTTCGAAACTTGTTTAGGTCTAGATCACATTCCACTATACGCAGACTGATCTGGGCCGTAACTGCCATTGTAAAGATTTTAAAATGACTCGGCCGGGAATCGACCCGTGATCGGCCACACTTGAGGCGAACGCTTACACACTACACCACCGATATGATCAGAGTTTAATGGTATATTAGAAGATATCTACATAAAATAGCCCGTTTTCATACAACATCGTCAGTCGAGTCCCGGTAGCTCAGTCGGTAACGACGCGGGCTGGTAATCCAGGGGTTGTGAGTTCGAATCCCGGCTCGGCCAACTTTCTTTCCGACGTTTGACAAAAGTCATTGCGACATGCGTCATTTGTCTTCCACCAATGGGCTAAGTCTATGTGGAAAAGCAGCCAGTTGCTTGGGAAGATTGTTGTGTGGAGTACTGGTGTGAGAAAACCAGGAAACACATGAGTAGGTGAACTGGCCGCCGTGATATGACTGAGAAATTGTTAAAAACGACGTTAAACCCCATTCAATCAATCAATCAATCAATCAATACAACATCGTCAATGTATGTAAAGTATGATATGAAACTGAGCTTAACCCTTTTGCTGCTAGAGGCAATTAAAGGCTTGTGCAAACAATGCAGATACAGGTGTGAGCTGTCTCTCCTTCAATCTGCATTGTTTGCCACTTAGACATTAAATTCTACTACAATTCCAGTTGGACGAAAAAATGAAGTGGACCAATTTTCAACATGGAAGATGCAACTTTAAATTTGGCAGTGAGAGGGTTAAACTAGAACCGACAGCCCCACGTACAATATCCATCTCTAGCGACCTCTCGCGGCAATTCATGTTGTTTCAATGATTCTGATCCTTTAACACCAGGCCTAGGCTGCAATTGTGGTTGTGTAAACACCTGCTTTTGTATTTTAAAAGTGACCTGCTTAGAAATGGGTGAAAGGGATATAACAGTAAAGTTCATTTTGTTTATTATAGAGTAAGGGACAGCAGCCATTTCTGGCCTATAGGACACCTTTGTATACATGGTATGTTGAAAAATAACGTTGTTTTCCTTTTTCTATGTTTGGTGAACTTACTGCGTTAAATTAATGAAGGGACTTTATCAAAATATATTTTTTAAGCAATGCAATTGGTCTTTTTTTGTTTTTTGTTTACTTTTTGAATTGTTTCTTATTCATCAAAAAGAAACCGCGATTACGATAATTGTTATTTCCAAATGTGACGCAATCTAAGACAAATAGAGCGAGAGCAATTATGACCTCACCAGAGCGTTATAATTGATAACCAGTTACATACGATTCTAATGCATTTAAAACCCACGAAGTAAGCAGAAGAAATTATCGCCTATATGTAACAATAATGTAACGAGGTATACCGAGGGAATGAAGAAAACAACCGTCTCCCATCCGAAGAAGCCAGCGCACGTGATTGACAAATATTGCCATTTTTTAACGTTTTATTTAATAATGTTTTAAATACTGGTAATTTTCCAAAAATGTGGACTGAAAGTGTTATCATATCATCGTATAAATCCGGTACAAGAAATGACCCATCTAATTATAGGGGTATTTCGCTTCTAAATACTATGTACAATGTTTTTTGTTGTATATTAACTGATTGGCTGACCCGTTGGGCAAATGAACTTAATATAATAGATAAAGCTCAAGCTTCTGTTTACAGAGTATTATTCAAAAGTATATATCTAAGCGTAGTGGTCGCTTCTACGTATTATATGTAGACTTCCTAAAGGCATTTGATTCTATAAATCATTTCAATCTCTTTTTGTCCTTAGTACGTAAGGGCTTAAATGGTAAAATATTACATGTACTTTTATCTATGTATAGTAAAACAAGGGCGCAAGTTAAGATTGACCGTAATCTCATCTTTGAGTCTTTTTCTTGCAATATTGGAACAATTCAGGGGGACGTATGTTCGCCACTTATATTTAGCATTTATATAAATGATCTATGTACAGATCTTAGAGAAAAATGCAGGAATGGCATATTTGTCACAAACAACATCCCAGAAATATACTGTTTACTTTTCGCAGACGATGTGGCAAATTACGCAGACACCGCAAACAATCTACAACAACAACTTAATGTTACTCCCCAGTATTGCAACGAAACTGGTATGAAAGTGAACTTAAAGAAAACTGAAATTATGGTTTTTAGAAATAGTGGGCCTTTACGAAACTACGAAAAATGGAATTTAAATGACGAAATCTTAAAATTTACATCCTGTTATAAGTATATAGGTCTTGTATTCAGCCCTAAACTGTCATGGTCCAAGGCAAAGACAAAGCTATGTGCACAAAGTAGAAAAGCTATTTTTACTATTAAACGCTTTCAATAAAACTATGGTTACTTTCAACATCATGAAATATTCAAATTATTAGGTTGTTCCCAAACTTACACAGGGTTCCGAGCTATGGGGTCATTCATACTCTGATGTCGTCGAAAAGGTCCAACTAGACTTTTGCAGATACTTTTTAGGGGTTAACCAGACTGTCAACAATAGCATGGTCCTAGGAGAATGTGGAAGATATTCGTTATTAGTCGCCGGGCAGAAGCCCGCGACTTCTATTTTTAATAGCTTTTCGGAAATCACATGGGAGGAGGGGTTATTATTAGATTTTTTTTTTTTAAATGTCTTGAACATATTACAGTTGCGTTTGTTTAAAAACACTAAGTTATGACACATCTAAAATGAAATAAATATTCCGATGTTTTAAGTATGTGCAGTTTCTTTATTTTGACTGGCATTTACGTTTTTGTGTTTTATTTACGAAGACAAAACAGTCCCTATTAGCTAGACTGCGATACTTTATTTTCATAAACTATGTAATCAAAAGGCGATAACTACAAACCTTTACGTCGCACAGTCTATAATGTGTTTACATACGCGCACCTGCTTGCGGTAGACTAGCGATATGTAAATCACGTCGAATTCTCCTTTTAATAGATAAGTATCAACATAAACTGGTAACAGAGACAAAAATAAGAAATTGTTTGTGAACATATGTATCAAATATAGGCCTGTTTATCGGTCGTGAACGTCGAAACGCTTTTTCCTCAGTTCATGACCTAGTTTCATATTGCCAAAATGTAAACAAAGCAAAGTAACCGGAAGTAAAATGTAAACTTAGAAAAGTGACTTATGCAGACAAAAATGTCGCACGACAAATTAATTTCTTAAACGTCACGACTCGAGTGCATGGGTCGAATGTAGGAGAAAGAAAGATACTATAGAAATGCTTTTTTCTCTCGAATGCAGTGGAATAAAACATGCACTAAAGCTTTGCCTGATTTTTTATTCACTTTCTTCGATGTCTGACACTCGACTCGATCTTTAACGAGGATCAACATTTTGAAAAAATGCTCAAACTCCTTATTACAGATAGATAGCTAATATTACACACTTAAATGATTAAATGTATGTGATATTAAATGTTTATTTGGCTTGAAACAAATTAAGAGAAGAACAAACTCTGATAAACAATAGATTTAGAAATAAAGAAAAACTGCTCTTTCGCACCCAATTAATTTCATACTTGCCACCTATTAAATAGTAATGGGACTCGCAACTGGCATTTCTCTTGCGCCAAACATATATTGTATGCATCAACGATTTAGATAAACAATTTAGCTCATATGTTGTTTCAAGTGTGGTCTACTTTTTGAACATGTAAGGATAAATATTTATTATAATTATTATCAAAAAGGAGGAAGTTCATGTCTTCAGCAATTTAACCGTTTTCTCAATGTGTTAAGCATTTAAAGGTTTTCATTGCTGCTTCAGACATGGAAAGGATTTAATAGCTTTTTATTGCATGTAGATTTAAATCACAAAATGTATTAATTTGTTGTGGTTTTATTGACAAATACAAAACATCCAAAATCCTGACCAAAAGAAATCCTGAAATTTGTAGATCTATGTGGAATTTCAAAAATCCTGGAATTAGTCCTTATGAAAACATTATGTGTATGTTTAGACTAATGAAAGTCAAGAATACATGTGTGTTAAAAAATAAATCAATGCAGTCTTTTCCGGCGACATTGATGCATTGCATCAACTTTCTCTTGTGTGTTATATATTTTACAAAAATAATATCTTATTGGTTAAAACTATTGCATATGCCGCAACACCGGTACCCACGAAACTGTTACTTAATGTTAAAAGTCGTTGACGATGTTGGAAGAGTTACATGGGCGTCAACAGTTTAAGATTTATTATATACGTATGGCTTTGGTAATGTCTGGATTTCTCAAGGAGTTGGTAACTGCAATGTATTCTTATCTGGTTTCAAACAGCGCATCAAAGACTGTGTTACACAAAATTGGCAAGCCGACATAAATGAATCCTTGAGATGCAACACTTATAATTATTTTAAATCCCTACTAAACCCCGAAACATATTAAAATATGGACCTATCGTTCCAGTTAAGAAAAGCTCTCGCTAGAATTAGACGCTCTAGTCATAAACTTAATATTGAATTGGGTCTTCAACATAATAAACAGAGAGGATCGAATATGCTTCTACTGTTTATTGACCAAAGATGTTATAAAATATTTAGAAGACGAGTATCATGCATTTTACATTTGTCCAAGATTCGAAGAAGAAAGAAATAAGTTCCTTTTTAATCGGTACACTGGTAACAGAGAGCGCGAGAGTTGTATTTTTTGTTAAAAACTAACAATGTTGTGACTAAAAAAAGTAGCTATTTTCGTTTCAAAAATTATGAAATTGGTCGACAATCAATACATTGCCGTAAATCTTGATCTACATCATTTGTGAGAATGATGTACCCACATGTTCATGTATATATTGCCATCTATTATCAAACATCACTTTCAAGAAAAAAAGGTTGTATGCTGTATTATGAGCCTGAGGCCTTTATTTACAAATAAAATTTATGTATTCCGTAAAAAAAAAGAAAAATACACAATTCCATTCCATACAAGATCAACAAGACATATCATTTTGTAGCAGTCCTAAAATATCCGAGCGGACCAGGTCTCGAAACTTGGACCTTTCAATCCGAAGGCGAACGCTTTACCACGTCGCTAAAAAAGCTGGCTCCATAGCAAGGCAGTATCAGTTTCGCCTTATACACATGCATTGGCTATATTTCTAAAAGGGGAGATAAACGGATAGAATACGAAGGCAAAGGAAATATGTAGATATTTTTTAATTATTATCTTTATATATTTCGGGGAATTAACAAGTCCACGTAGGTTGTTCATCCGACGACGATATGCGAGATGGACGGCGAATTTCCTGAAAAATATACATTATTTTATTGTTTCAGGGAAAATACAATTGCATAATTATCAGTATACTTCAAATTAATAGAGATAGATACTTCTGCGATCTCAAGCCAGTACTCCACACAACATACGTTCCACACAACTGGCTGCTTTTCCACATAGACTGTTTAGCACATTGGTGGAAGAAGAATGACGCTTGTCACAATGGCTTTTTTTCAAACGTCGGAAAGAATGTTAGCTGAGCTGGCGTTTAAACTCACAACCCATGGATTGACAGCCCGCGTCGCTACCGACTAAACTACAACACGTACAAAGACTCACCTGATTGACTATTGAGGTGAACATCGAGGTTAATTCCATTGTCATCAAGAGTGAAGACCTCTGTTTTCAGGACGTTTCCATTATGTTTCACCTTTAGGGTGTAGCTTCCTTTAAATCCTCTGACCGTCAAACGGTTATGTCCGTGTATGGTTGTATCCGTATGGGTAGTCCATTTCTGTTTGAGGCTCTGATACACCAGTCCTGCAGCGTTCGGCTAAAATTAGATATACACAGGCGCTTGCTTCAATCAGACCAACTCGGATATTTAAAAAAGTTTAAGCCTTGGAGATTATAAGCCGCCATTTTAACCCTTTCACACATACAACAAATCTGCAGCAGACAACCTCGAAAACATATAGGGAAAACTATGGACATTCTCTATTAATGTACAATTGATAAAGATCATACGAATTGTTTTGGTGATTACCGCACATTAACGGGGGGATAACTGACGATTTGTTTTCCAGATTACAATACATTAACGGGAGATAATTGGCGAATTGTTTGCGAGATTAAAACACATTAACGGGAGATAACTGGCGAATTGTTTTGGAGATTACCACATGTTAACCGGGGGGTGGGGAGGGGGGAATATCTAACGGGTTGTTTTGGAGATTACTACACGTTAACGGAGAGGGATAACTGCAGCACGAAGGCGGAACTTGTTTCACTACCAATGAACGACATCTAAATCGATCAGGTCTACGAGTTCAGCTGAAAAGTTACGGTTGATGGGTATTCTATGTTTTAAGATGTAAAACATGTATATGAGCAGTGCCTGGCGATTTGGAGTATTAATGCATCTGCCTACAGTCAAGACCCGAGTCTCTACAGTCCGCAAGTATGGTATCGAGCCATTATACATTATGCAAGAAAGAGTTTACCAGGCATATACCAAATCGGGCCCGGTGTTTCATATTCTCTATTTTCACTTGCAAACAAGTTCAGAATACTAAAGACGATAAAATCTATCATTTACAGTACATCCTATACACATTTACAATGAATTCAAACTCAATGTCATATATTCATTGCATTCTGATGGTGGTATACACTCATTTCTACTCAATAATCTTTTAGAGACTATTTGGCTCTAGGTCAGCATGACCGCGGATGTATTTGGCGTAATTTAACCTATTACATACCGTGACATTAGTACCCGAGAATAAAGGAGCGTCCTTTTCCCAGATTTGTCCGTCCCAGAAACCCCAGAACATTATTCCTTGGACGGAGGGATGGCTAAAAAACAAGTACATCAGATCCGACAATTTGGTTGCTCTGTTATTGTCGTTTGCATCGTTGACACCAAGTTCTGTGTTAAAAGAAAAAGGATAATGTCATTCAATCTTCTATCAATTCATTGTATCTCTTTCCCACAGCAGCAGACCACATGCACCAATAATGATAGGTACATTGAGGGTATTTTAAATGATTAACACATACAGACGCAGTTGCAGCAGACTACATGCACCAATAATGAGAGGTACTATGAGGGTATTTTAAATGATTAACACATATAGACGCAGTTACAGCAGACCACATGCACCAATAATGAAAGGTACTATGAGGGTATTTTAAATGATTAACACATACAGACGCAGTTGCAGCAGACTACATGCACAAATAATGAGAGGTACTATGAGGGTATTTTAAATGATTAACACATATAGACGCAGTTGTAGCAGACCACATGCACCAATAATGATAGGTAATATGAGGGTATTTTAAATGATTAACACATATAGACGCAGTTGTAGCAGACCACATGCACCAATAATGAGAGGTACTATGAGGGTATTTTAAATGATTAACACATATAGACGCAGTTGTAGCAGACCACATGCACCAATAATGAAAGGTACTATGAGGGTATTTTAAATGATTAACACATATAGACGCAGTTGCAGCAGACCACATGCACCAATAATGAGAGGTACTATGATGGTATTTTAAATGATTAACACATATAGACGCAGTTGCGGCAGACCACATGCACCACTAATGAGAGGTACTATGAGGGTATCTTAAATGATTAACACATACAGACGCAGTTGCAGCAGACTACATGCACCAATAATGAGAGGTACTATTAGGGTATTTTAAATGATTAACACATATAGACGCAGTTGCAGCAGACTACATGCACCAATAATGAGAGGTACTAAGAGGGTATTTTAAATGCTTAACACATATAGACGCAGTTGCAGCAGACCACATGCACCAATAATGAGAGGTACTATGAGGATATTTTAAATGATTAACACATACAGACGCAGTTGCAGCAGACTACATGCACCAATAATGAGAGGTACTTTGAGGGTATTTTAAATGATTAACACATATAGACGCAGTTGTAGAAGACCACATGCACCAATAATGAGAGGTACTATGAGGGTATTTTAAATGATTAACACATATAGACGCAGTTGTAGATGACTACATGCACCAATAATGAGAGGTACTATGAGGGCATTTTAAATGATTAACATATATAGACGCAGTTGCAGCAGACGACGTTATGACAGAAGTAGTATTGCTCATAATGATCTAATTCTCATTTTGTCACACTATTTTTGTCAATAATTACATGTAATACTTTCCTTCATTGAAGACGGCTGTCCAATACAAATGAGCCGTTCCGCGAGAAAACCAACATTATGGACTCATGCGCAAAATAACGACCAGGATCAGCCAAAGCATGCCGCGTGGGCAGATACTTTTCTCCTCCTGTTGTTTTCTGTTCCAGGAATGAATACTCTATACCTCTATTCCCCTGAGGTGGACTGCGCAGGCAGATCTGGATCGCTACATTACGCAGAGTGCAACATGTTGGTTTTCTCGCGGACGGCTCAAATATGGTTGAGCTTCAACTAGCTGTTTAATAAAATATTTCCAACATGAAGACGCAGACGATTTTAACCACAAAACATTCAACTCTATTTAATTATTAATAATTGTCATATTACACTAGATATTAGTGGCAAAGGGTTAAGCCCAGTTGAATGATTAACCCTGATAATACAGCCGTAGACTTAAATCAGTCCCTAATGTTCATAGATAGTTTATGTTACATAGAAAGAAGTTTGTCTAGAGTACAGGTGTTAGAACACCTTTAACCCTGATAATACAGCCCTAGACTGAAATTCGTTCCTAATGTTCACAGATAGTGTATGTTACATAGAAAGAAGTTTGGCTGGAGTACAGGTGTTAGAAAGCCTTTAAGCCTTTCCAACATACAGCATATCTGCAGCGGACGACTTTGAAAACATTGTGACAGAAACCTGAATTCTCTCCATTAAAGATAGCTTAATTGTTAAATAAAGTTGAAAATATTGTGGTCAAAGGAGAAATTGCTCATCATGATCAATTTCACTTTTGACCACAATGTTTTCAAAAGTCGTCTGCTGCTATTGCGTCAACATGCGTGTATAGGTGGAAAAGGGTAAACACACATATGGTTAACTGGCCGGCGTGACTAATTGACCGTTAAAACACAGCATTAAACCCGAATTAATCTAATTCTAAAGTTAAAAAATAAATCAGCTAGTATATTATTACTGATTTAATTAGAAACATGTCCTTAAATCGCGGACTACATGTATGTATTGCCGATTAAGGAAATATGTCTTTGGTATAGTCATTTGGTTTCATAATAGAACATATTTTAACTACAGTGAATTTGGGTATCATGCGTTAATTCGAATATACAGTTTAACTAGAAACATTTCCTAGAATAGATTTATGATTTGAACAAAGCGTATACGGCAGCAATTCTTAAGGGTCGTACATATCTGACGATTGCCTGCTACGGGTCGTCTCAGATTGACCTTTGCGTCAGCCAATCAAATTGTCGCCTACAAAATAGTAAGATGTCAACAAGAGAGATAACCCATATAATTAAACACGATAGAAAAGCGGTGATTGGCGAGTGCTCATTTTGTATAGAATATGAAGATGTAAAGGTTAAATTCGAGACGACCTTTTATGTGGTGTCATCAGATCAAATATACGTACCGACAAACTTTCAATGAGATTGCCAATTTACTATACCTGTAACCATTATAGGTAATCCAGCTTCACCAAGAATATCCAGTCGACCCTGGAAAAAAAGAGATCGGCTTATATAAACTTTACAAAACCCATAAGTCTTCAGTTCCTTGGGCGTATCATTTAGATATAAGAAAGACTCAAAACACTGTAAATGGAAGGACAGTAAACATGCACATTATAGTATAGTAGTCTTGAGTTATAAGCCCCTACTGTAACAATATCGGTTCAGGCGTACACCAATAATGGCGTCGCCATTTGGACATGAGTCAGGAAGCTAAAAGCTGTAATGACACTGGTTTTGTGAACACAATCGGTTTTATCTTTCAAACTTGGAAGTAGGTTGCTTCATTATTTATGCATTGATTCAAATCATCAAGTTGTACTGGTCCGCTGTAGAGTTTACGAAGACCAATTGTATATTAACGAATTTATCATATATTACCGGGAGCCATACTAATGTCAATCGTATTAATTATTATAGTACGCCGGCTATCAGATTAAACTTCAATTCGCCATGGGTGTTTCATGCCAACTTATTTACCATAGTACGCGGAGTACCAATCTCATTAAAATTAGACCAAAAAACTTCTACCGCGTACGTATTTATTTAGTGATTAAAGGTAGATAAACCACTATATACGAGTTATGCAAGTTTTATAAGATCTGGTTTTAATGAGATTGGCGGAGTACCAAACTTATATCATAGATAATATGTTACCCGAAGCCATGAACGTCCTGTGTGAAATGCCAACGACAATGTCACAGTGACCAAATTTAAGAGCACGACACGCCCTTCTCACAAGATGTGTGTGTGAATGCGATATTTGGTAAGTATAACACTTCAGGCATTATGACATGGATAACTTTTGTCGAAAGGGAAGACGGGCGAACAATGTTAACTCCTATTATTCTTCTCAGTTAACTGACTGCATGCATATACTGTAATTCACCCTTGAACCTCAGTTAACCAACTGCATGCATATAATGTAATTCACCCTTGAAATATATATGTGAAGTCTAGTCTTTCAACAAACGAAAGCTTATTTAAACCAAAAAATACATATTTTGGAAAAATGAAAATAATTGATATGAATTAGAAATCCCTGTGTGGGAATAATTTATTGTTCCTGGAAAAGCTCTGATTTTTTATAAATGGTTTTTAAAACCTGTATGCTAAAGTGGTTTCAGAACCATCCTCGGTACCCAGGCTATTCATATAATAGCAAATTGGCTGTAGAAATCTCGTACTCATGAATGATTTATGAGGTATGAGGTTAAATGGCAGCATGACACGAACCTCGTGCGATACGAAAATTACAGAGTAGTTACGGAGGAAATCGTGGTGCATGCTTTATGAAATTTCGCTAGCCAATTTGCCCAGGGTAAAATATATTGTATGATATGAGCCGTTCCACGAGAAAACCAACATTGTGGACTCTGCGTAAAGTATCGACCCAGATCAGCCTAAGCATGCCGCACAGGCAAACCCAGAAAGACATTTTTCGCCTACTGCGTATTTTCATTACTTTATACTTCTATCCCCCTTTGACGGAATGGGTCGGCCCGGATTATCCTGCGCGGACTGCTTAGTCTGATCTCGGTCGATGCATTATGCAGAGTACATATATAATGTTGGTTTCCTCGTGTAATAGCTAATATAAAAGTAGCGAAGACTTAAGTGAGACTGTGCGCGTGCAAGACTCACCCAGTCCTCGCTGATCGTATCAAGAACCCTTTATCGCCTACCTTGCTTAACAATGTCCTTGTCATTCCTTGAGCCGAGCCTCGGTAGCTCTGTCGGTAACGACGTGGGTTGTCAGGGGTTGTGAGTTAGAATTCAAGCTCGGCCAAAATTATTTCTAACGTTTGACCGTTGTGTTGAGTTCTGGGCTGAGAAAGCCAGGAAAGACATGAAAAGCTGAAATGGCCACCGTGGTTTGACTGAAAATAGTTTAAACCGGCGTTAAACCACGATTACTCAATCCATCCTACCTTGATGGACGGGAGGTCTATCGTGTGCATATGTGATTGGACGCCAATCCCGCCGATGGGGACATTGTTGTTCTTAAATCTTACAGCGTCGTTCTTAAGGGCCTGAAATATGATAACAATTGGGTATTTATTCTAACACGAACAGGGAACTGAAGAAGCAAGCACTTGAGTATTAACTCTTTCTCGCTTACAACACATATGCAGCCGATGACTTCGTAGACATATTGGCATTAACGTGAAACAACACCTCTGCGATGACCAACCTTACGACCGGCGTAGATCCATATCCAGGCAGTCTGATCTGTGTCTACAATGTTCATTTATTAGTCATTGAAGGATTCAAGCAACCTCTGTTAAGTAGTCCCAATTTAAATGGATTGCTTTTATGCCTAGGCATGACTTTGTTCAAATGTGTAATTATTACGTTGAGGTTGTTTCTGGAGCACCTCTCATATTTTCTTTGACTGACATGCACCTAAAACAATTTTTAACCGACTGTCTTTAATATCACAATTTAAGTTTTCATGAAACCAATATTTTCATTAAATATATATTTTATGTACCTCATCATTTTATTTTAACACTTAAGCACACATATAAGGATCAGGTAAAGTCGCATAATACGTGTAGATCCAAGGATTCACTTCGATTGAATAAATAAAAAAGGACGGTGCTTACCACAGTCACTTCTGTTGAGGAAATGGCGTTGTATTCATTCAAAAATAGTTGCGGTTTTGTGTCGACGGCGTGCACCTGTCGAAACATCTCCATGGTGATATCCGGATTTCCGGTATGTCTTTCAAAAAAATCTGAGTGCAGATTTTCGTTGTTGATATCCCAGTGTTCAAGCCTGAAACATATCATCTACGTTTAGCGGTAAGATGTCTTTTTTTAGTGAAGACTCAGATAAGCCAATAGTGTCTAAACGGAATCTTCCAACAAAAAACAAATAAGTTGTCAGTTGTACTGCTTACCCCTCAATCCTGAGCGCCAAGAAAGGCAGCCATTCCTACCATTTTTTAAATATTTGGTATGACCCGGCCGGGGATCGAAACCGCGACCGCCTGCACTCGAGGCGGACGCTCTACCACTACAACACATTCGTGCAGTATAATCTTGATCAACGCTGTTCGATACTCATTGATTAATTATGAGAATAGACTACTGAACAAATATGCATGATGGTGTCGCTAACCAGGGAAGAGTACATACGTTGCAGCAATACAGCAAGATAGGCATTAATCTATCAGAAAAAATCGATAAGAAGGGGCTCAGCTAATAATGTGCGAATACACAGGCTCACGTGATTCTTTGCCGCCCGTAGAGGCAGACGTGACTATCAATGTACATTTATATACAACTGATATGCTTGTCTGTGTGATATAAATCTAGGAAACGTGCCTTACCAAATGTGACTCCACCATGATCGCCTCGAGCGGAGATCGAATTTAAGAAATACATGCGCTTACCATTCAGTCATATAAGGGCCGGATACATCTATTATCATTTAAATCTTGCTTAAATAGTATTTAGGCCTTCAAACATAGGAATGCGTTTCCTGTGGAATGTACACGAACAACCAGTATTATTTGACCTGAGCCCAATTCATCAGTCGTAATGCTATCCCTGAGCGGTGAGAAGCTTCATACAAAGAAATAGGTAAATATATAACATTATCCTGTCCTTGTGAACAGGTAGACGGTGGTATTTTACAAAGTGTGTATATGCAGATCAGCTTGTCTCATAGATCTGTCGGATCGGAATCTACACGAGTGTCAATGATATTTGAACAGTGTAGACCTTGATTAGACTGTGCTGATGTGTTCACAAATGCCAACGTTTGCCATTTCCCCTAGACGAGCTCCACTAAAAAAGAAGTGAAGACATAAGCTTCACTCGCTCGTATATAGGAATGATGCCTACCTCTTACAGGTTAATCAAATTGTCGCCTACAAATTCGTAATGTTTAAACCAGGGGATATAACTCGTATAAATTAACATTATAATAAGTCGGTGATTGTCGAATGTTCCGGGTTTTTATGGAACCGAACGTTGTTTGTATCCTGTGATTTCATTGGACAAAAGAAACAGGATTCCTGATAATGAATAATTAAGTGTTTAAGGTCATCTCGAGACGACCTTGTATGTATGCTCATCAAATAGCTAACTCTGCACAACGAGGGTAAACAAAAACGAAGAACAAACCAATATACGCAGAGCGAAAACATTATTTTGGTCGGATTCTTATGAGATTTGAAAAGAACCAGTCTATTCCTACGTTCAGTGAAACAGTCACCCATGGTTGCCAATCCCCCAATCAAATTAAAGCTACATTGTACTTTAATTTTACTGTTTCACTGATCGTAAGACTACTCGTTCAGGTCACACCTATTTGTTATCATAAAAGCGTGATTCACTGTTCAATTCCTTATTTGGTTAAATTATGTTTCGGTCATGACGTCATTCTGACGTCGCCATTCAGTGCGAAAAATTGGTTTGTGGGAATTACGAGATTAATTCTGTTTCTGATTTTGATGCATCTGCAACAGACGAAAATTGTGACAAGAACAGAAATTTCTCTAATGAGAAATATATTGGCCACAATATTTTCAGCTCTTTTCAAAAATAAAATATTTATATTTTTCGATTTGTCATATTCTGGCCGGGATAATTTCAAAGTCGTCTGCTGAATAGTGTTTGTATGTGTGAAAGCGTTAAACTAGTTGCAACTAGAATCTTTGCACATAAATTGCATTTGTATTTCCATTTGAAAGACGTTCATGTTCCGCTGTTTAACAACATACGAAGAAATGTATTATGTAGCCAATATATACAATCAACAAGTCATTCGGATCTGTTTGTTCCGGATTGGCTAGTCCGGCAGATGGTTTTGTCCTGTGAATTTCAGATGAATATACAAGACTGAATATGTCTCCCAATGGAAATAATTAATTTCATGAAAAGTAGGGTTCGAAACAAATAATAACCCTCTACATGATTTGTAACCCCAAAAATGTTGACCTTTGACTGTTTTGAATATTTAATAGTCATTTTCAGAACATATTGTATTTTCTGAAATTTAAAGTAAAATTCACTGCAGGATAAGAATAACAGTTGATATGACCTCGTGGAACGAAAATACAGAGATGCATTTTATCGAAAAATTGTCTTTTTGTTGGGATTTTGTGTAGTTTTAATAATGAACTTTAACTACATACATGTTTCTGTGTTGATTGTGATTTTTGGTTGAAACAAAACCATAATCCATAACAATATAATCGTTTATCTATGAAAATGAATGTGAACGGTGACAGAATGACTCTCGTGTGCTTCATGGGTCAGTTTTCTTAGAATTGGTTCATGATTTGACAACATGTGATTGTCAAATAATTCTATAACCTTGCTTTTCACATCCATATTTAAATGACGTTCTTGTAAAAATAGCTTTAACTTTACTAAAATTGTAACACTGAATGATCAACATCATCTATTTGTTTTAAACCATACATCACATGAGAGAAATATCATTAACATTAGCATAATCATCAGCATCTTCATATATTGATATGTCTATCAGATACTTTCATTTGAAAATCTCGCTTTCATCTTAATAAACGGCTTTTACATCGTATCGCTTCTAAGCAAAGGTTTATAGATTAAAGTTGATTTGAGCCGAGTTAAAAAATGACTAAATGTCGATGATATAGAGCAAAAATACATTTAAAGATAAATTATTTTCATCATATTTTATCGACTTTTTATATATTTTTACGTCAAAATCGACATTATTTCAAATGTATGATTCCACCTTAACGTTGAGTTGAATTGAGTTAAAAAATGACAAAAATCCAAGCCGATGCCATAGAGCAATCAAAGCGCCAATGGCACTGTAGTGGAGATCGTATGGACAATCCTGCAATGGTAACAAGCAGTATATCGGTGTAGGGCTTGCGATTTTCAATAATAGTACACTCTGGTGCGGGTAAATTTGAGAATGTATCAACCCTGCATCTTTTGACAGTAGAATAATGCTAGTTTGCCAGAATGTTGTCTTGGTGATTTTTTAGTTACGTTCTGAAACTGGTCATGATGTGTTCAAAATTAGGCCATTCCAAATTTATGAAGAATCTAGTTGGTACTCGATAGACTACCGTTTTAGCTCATTAGAATGGCTATTTGTAATCTAAATTGTTCGGGTAATCACATGTTCATCACCAGGTCGCTAGGTCATATTAAGATAAAATATTTTGTACACTTTAGAAGTGACAAAATTATCAAGAAAGGTATGGTGTTTGTTTCAATGTAGTCCGATATTAAACAGATCTGTTCAATTTAGTCCCTTCACATTGCATGATTGAGGGTTGTCAGAGACATATAAACACAGTGTATTTATATGTCTCTGAGGTTGTTAAACTGCTTCGAAAAATTTGAGTGCAATAACAAACACAAAAAATGCACAAAAAGCACAATTTCACTATTTGCCAAACTGTTCAGTTTATAAAAACATAGGCATATATTATAATGCTTGATCTCCAAACTAAAATAGGGTACACTCTCAGCATGGATTGCTAATTGAACGTGCAGACGTGTATACATAACGTGTGTACACACTGACATCGTGTGTCCTTTAAACCTTTGTAAACCAGTCTTATCATCTAGACCCTTTCATATATTTAAACAAATACAAAATTAAGCGTTTATAATATTGAGATTTAAGAACACCAGTCTTGCGAGCTATTTATAGAACCTATTGGAATTTCCAGATTTGAGTATCATCAGAGTTATTTGCAAGGCAGATAGAACGCGCAATGATATTTATTATCTGCCCAGTCATGACAAAGATAATATTATCATATTTTAACTCTATGTAGATAATGTCTCGATAAAAATAATATATTAGTAACAATCCGGTACCAAAGTAGCACTGACATAATTAGTATTAATCGCGTCTCTGCATCAATGATGGAACTATAACGGATGTGAGTAAATTGGTTTGCAGTAAGGAAAATAAATATCAACGGGATTTTCAAAACGACTATGTAAATATTTTTCGTTGTTGTTGTTTCTGTTAGCATTGTGGCGATTGTCAAACCAATCGCCACAAAAATACTTTTCAAGATAAATTAATTTCATTTTTGATCGACTTTTTAAAAACATATCTTTAAAGATAAATTATTTTCATCAAATTTGATCGATTTTTAATAAACTTATCCCATCGTTTATGAGCCACGTCTGGCGATTTGTCGTCTTGTCCCATCTGCGCACAGTGAAGCCTCAGACTAGACTGTGTGTATCTGCACATTATCACCAGAGCCTTCACTGTCCATCTATATGTCATATAGCCCTAGTTGTATCTATTTATAACCATTAGTATTACAACCATGAATAGTTAACCATTTTCCGACCAACATCCAATTTGCAGCAGAAGACTTTAAAGACACATATGCAAAAATACGTAAAATATCTTCAAGTGAAATTTGAATCATTTAATAAAGTTGTAAAACTATTATGACAAAGGAAGAAATTGCTCATCACGAACAGTTTTACATCTCGCCACATGTTTTTCTAAAGTCGTCTGCTACACATGTGTCAAGCTGCTTCTGAATGTGGGAAAGGATATAGTGATGCGGAGTCATTTACGCAGAGACCACAATGTTGGTGTTAACGTGGAACGGCTTATATGTTAGTGTGCTGCTTTTATGGAATGTCCTAATTATTTGACGTTTTAGGCCGGGGTTCGATACAGATCACTGAATATTGTTTTCGTCTTAAAGGACATATTTAACGCAATAATCGCACGCATTAACCGACGGTCTACGTTAAAACTGGTATATAGCGCCCATATCTATATTTCCAGAGATACAATATCAAGTCCAACGTTGCTGTGGCCATTAATTATGAAAAAAAGAAAATACAAAATACATGTTGTACAAAACAAACTCGGTATGCTTACATTCACTTGGTTTGACAGATACTCCCCGGCTGTGTCAAATAGACAGGAAAATAGAGCATAACACAGGCAAAACAAATGCTTACATTCCCTTCGTTTGGCCGATAACACAGGCAAAACATTACACGATACAATGCACAACACTGCTTACATTTACTTCGTAAATTCCAGCCAAGCTTACATTCCCCTGGTGAGGCTGATGACACAGACAATTTATTACAATGCAATACAAAACAGTGCTTACATTCCATTGGTATGACCGATTACACCAGTAAAACAAAACATTACAATACAATACGAAAATTGCTTACATTCCTTTGGAATGACCGAATAGACCAGTAAAACAATACAATACAATACGAAACAATGCTTACATTTCCTTGGTATGTCCGATTACACCAGTAAAACAATACAGTACAATACAATACAAAACAATGCTTACATTCCCTTGGTGTGTCCGATAATTCCCTGTATACGTGACGAGATGGCCGACAGCAGTGTTTGTCCGTACAGACTCTTCACCCAATCCTGGATATGCTTCTCCACACTCCAAAACACGCAGTGTCCTCGTACCTTCTTCCTACAAGACCACTATGAGCCGTTACAGGAGAAAACCAACATTATGGTCTCTGTTAGGATTATCGCTAATCACAAAGAAAGGGATTGGGACTTTGCGTGGCGTTTTATTTATAAGGTGTGTTTTATTGCAAAAGAAAGTGGATGTTGTCACATGGACAAGTTCAATTGTGTTATTTAATTCAGAATATTTTCTTTATTCAGACTATTTAGAATAAAGGAGATACTTCAACTTTCCCTTTTTCAAATTGTTTCTTTCGAAAGTATTAAAAGTCATCAGTATCGAGAAAATGATAAAGACGCAAACAAAACCACTGATTATAATAGATATGAGCCCTTCCACGATAAATCTAACATCATTAACTCTGCCTAATGTATCGACGCATATCAGGTTGGTTTTCTCGTGGGACGGCTCATTATTAGTCGCCGGGCAGAAGCCCGCGACTTCTATTTTTAATAGGTTTTCGGAAATGACATGGGAGGGGGGGGTTATTATTAGATTTTTTTTTTAAATGTCTTGAACATATTACAATTGCGTTTGTTTAAAAACACTAAGTTATGACACATCTAAAATTAAAAAAATATTCCGATGTTTTAAGTATGTGCAGTTTCTTTATTTTGACTGGCATTTACGTTTTTGTGTTTTATTTACGAAGACAAAACAGTCCCTATTAGCTAGATTGAGATACTTTATTTTCATAAAGTATGTAATCAAAAGGCGATAACTAATATGAAAAAGGCAAAGCCTCGTCACGAGCACAGCGCCTATAATGGGTCTAAGCTGTAGGTATATGACTACCATGATTAAGGAATATGTTACAAGCTGTCGGAACTGGGACCGTTATTGTACACTATCCCTACTTTATCTTTTGGTGCAAAGTCAAATCATCAAACATTTAAACATTCACTTCATCACATAAGCAATCACATATATATAATACAGTAAAGTCAAACATATTAATAGTCTTAACAAGATATCCTTCAATTTGGCCTTACAAGTGACATAGTTTCAGACAGGTTTATAGCAATGTTCAAAACAACCATCTGTCAAAGTTTCAACATGTTAACATTAAATGAAAAGCTTTCAGAGTGTTAACAACATTTTCCTTAAATATGGCCTAATAACCTTATGTTTGATCCGAAATGACACATATTTGAACTTGGCCTAGCTATCCTCAGGACAAACATTCTGACAAAGTTTCAAAATACTGAAGCAAACATTGAGATCAAGAGTGTTTACACGATTGTTCTCAAATGTTTCCTAGTGACCTTGTTGTTTTTTTATCCAACATGATCTTTAATTGAATTTAGCCTAGATTTGACCATAACACCAATTATGACAAAATGTCAACATGCTAAAATTAAAAATGCAGCATTAAAAATGTCTGATTGTTTACAAAATGTGCCTTCAATTTGCTCTTGTGACCTAATTTTTGACCAACCATGACCCTTTTTTTTTTTACTAGGCCTATGTATTGTCAAGACAAACATTCTGACAAAGTTTCAAGCTGCTGAAGTAAAAGTGTGGTTTCTAGACTGTAAACAAGATTTTCCTTCAGATTGGTGAAGTGACCTAGTTTTGACCGGATATGACCCAAAAATTGAACTTAGCCTTTCTCCAAAATGACATCAAGACCATAATTCTTACAAAATTTCAACATGCTAAAGATAAATATGCAGCCTCCAGTGTTAACAAGATTTTCCTTCAATTTGAACTTATGACCCAGTTTTTGACCTCATATGACCTCATATGACCAAGTTAAATAAGGCCTCCAGAGTGTTTACAATATATATTTTCCATCAAATTGACATTGTGACCTAAATTTTCACCTCACAGGGCCAAGATTTGTTGGAGATGAACTACTGCTAAACTTGCATTCATATTGGATGTTGTAAAATGTTGCCTGTAGAGTGTTCACAAGGCAATTGATGATGGCGTGTGAACGAAGGACATCAGACAAACTGTGATCATGAAAAACACAAACTGTGCAATCAAAGAACAGGACCTTATTTGAATTTGATATATACTTATCTGTTCATAAACATTACCTTGTATTAATCCATTAGTATTATATGTAATCAGCTGAATTTCTTCTCCAGTCATCCTCAAAACAGCTGTTAATCCATCATTGTATGCGTTGCTCTCAATCTATTCCCTTGTTTAATGTTGATGCAGGAAGTTATATTATCCCACAGTTAAAGATGCATGCAATTTTCATTGTTTTGACAGGCACGAATGACCAAAGGGTATATCACTAACTGCCTATTATATATGAACTTCCTCTCCCATTTTCGACATAACAGCTGTGATTCCATGATTGTACAGGTTGCTCTCAATCCATTTACTGTTTTGATGTGTATGCAGGAAAGAATATTACCCCACAGTCAAAGATGCATGCATTTTTCATTGTATTGACAGGTACCAATGACCAAAGGGTATATCACTATCTGCCTATATAGATATGAATTTCCTCTCCAGTAATCGCCATAAGAACTGTTATTCCATGATTATATGGGATGTTCTTAATCCTGTATCCATTCTGTGTTTTAAAATAAAACTTGATGCTAATATCAATAATCATTGACTGCTGTTTTAATACATGACAATAACTGCAAATAAGAATGACTTTTAATAAAATAAGATGATAAATTAATTAAAAAACAGATCTATGAGAATAAACATGTATATTAGTTGTGTCAGAAAGCCAAGCTTTGGGCTCTGAGAATAATGTTCAAGTTTTGATTTAGATCAGGTTGTACCTCTGTGCAGCCTTATCTGGATTATTCATTTAAACCAATTACTTTAAACTTATCTATTTTAGCTTAAATCTTATTTTAATTACACTCCATGTCCTTGAGATACAACCAGTTCTTACGCCATTTGTGCAGAAAATCCCAGTCTTCACTGCTTCGAATTCAGTAAATATTTGGGAGATTTTCTATGCACCGCATATGACATGTGGTAGGCCAATATTTATGTTTTTTTTTTTAAAGGGGCCAACTCCCCACTTATGTTCGGAAAAAAGGAGCCATTAAGGCCGTTTTCAACAAGTTTTAAGTCATATCACGGCGACCAGTTCACTTACTCATGCATTTTCTGGTTTTCCAACTCCAGTACACCGCACAACAGGCTGCTTTTCCACCTAGACTGTTAAACAGACCATTGGTGAAAGACGAATGACGCAGGTCACAATGACTTTTGTCAAACGTCAGAATTAATGTTGGTCGAGCTGGGACTCAAACTCACAACCCCTTGATTGACAGCCCGCTTCGCTACCTGAGCTCGGCCATTTATATATGATAAAAGGTCAAATTAGTGACAATGTGCAATGTTACTTACATGAATCATGTTTTGCCGCAGGGTGGGTTCCTTTAGAGCATCGCAGTGATCCTGACCTGCAATGTGCCTTGTTAAGATTCAATTTCGATAATTCGCACATCCTTTTTTACTTGTAAAAACAGGTTTTTTTAATTTTGTTAAGAGCACACAGGAAAAGTCATGCCCATATAAATCCGTTTCGGCTCTTGAATTCACTGGGGACGTTTCATCTTGGGTTCGCTTAGTCTGAAAAGATGTTAGTTTTAACTAAATAGTCATTATTCAGAAATATTCCGTCCACATTGCAATGTGTTTCACCACTAAATAATTGGAGTGGATGTCATGCAGCAGAAACGTAAGATATTGCGTCATAAATTGTGTCAACAATCTGCCCTTGAGGTCTTCCAAGAACACTTCTAAAAATAGATTTACTTTTTCTTCTTCTAAATGTACGGTTTTAGTGGTCGCATGAATTCTGAATGGGGTATAATGGCGGTAGCGATTCCGAAATTTTAACCAGGTGCTCCGGTGTGATCAAGAACAGAAAATTACCCTATGCATACATTTAGACATACAGGAGCACGTCCCTATGATTCAACTCCGTGTTGGTGTACTTGGGTAGAAACATAAATATACATGTCTCTGATTTGGGTCACAGGGTGTTTCGTGTAACCGCTATGTTCAGCCAATTATTGCATTGATCTTTGACAGTCCGAAGGAGTTTTTGTCAGAAAGACATACGACTTCAGCGAAGTCTGCGTAGCATTGAGGGTGAAACAAGTTTACCCTTAAGAGCATCTTAGTCAGACAGTGAAACCAAAATAGTCAATCGACAGAAAAAAGGTCAATGAATACAACCCATCGCTGATTCTCAGATTCACACTACAGCTTGATTTTATACCAACGCCAAAATAAAATTTATGATATTCAATGGGAAACGAGAGCGATAAAAATTCTTACCTGACGCAAAGAAACTCGCAGCCGATTACGTTATGGTTGTCAGCCTTTAATGTAAACAGCACAGTTGTTCTAGTTATCTCGGGTACCGGCTGAATATGACGTCATCGGATGTGGAAAAATGTCGGTCCTGGTTCTCTGCTTTGCTCTATGTAATTTCATTGTGATTTTACGAACCGGGTCTTAGTAAAATTTTGCACCCAAATTTTTTCCATACTGATTATAGGAAATTTCCTATAATTAAGGTAATACCTCTAAACGTGCAAAGCACGTTTCTTGCTTCGCAAGAAACGAGCTGTGCTCGTTATAAACCTTTACGTCTCACAGTCTAATTTGTTTACATACGCGCATCTGCTTGCAGCAGACTATCGATATAAAAATCACGTCGAATTCTCCTTTTAATGGATAAGTATTGACATAAACTGGTAACAGAAACAAAAATAAGAAATATTTTGTGAAAATATGTCTCAAATATTAGCCTGTTTATCGGTCGTGAACGTCGAAACGCCTTTTCCTCATTCGTGACCTAGTTTCATATTGCCAACATGTAAAGCGAAAAAAAAACGGAAGTAAAATGTAAACTTAGATTTTGTATTCACTTTCTTCGATGTCTGACACTACGACTCGATCTTGACAGTCACACGAGGGTCAACATTTCGAAAGAATGCTCAAACACCTTATTACAGATAGATAGCTAATATTACACACTTAAATGATTAAATATATATGTGATATTAAATGTTTATTTGGCTTGAAACAAATTAAGAGAAGAACAAACTCTGATAAACAATAGATTTAGAAATAAAGAAAATCTGCTCTTTCGCACCCAATTAATTTCATACTTGCCACATATTAAATAGTAATGGGACTCGCAACTGGCATTTCTCTTGCGTCAAACATGTATTGTATGCATCAACGATTTAGATAAACAATTTAGCTGATATGTTGTTTCAAGTGTGGTCTACTTTTTAAACATATGAGGATAAATTTTAACATCTGTGAAATATTTATTATAATTATTATTAAAAAGGAGGAAGTTCATGTCTTCAGCAATTCAAGGACAATATATACATGTTATACACGGTCCTTGAGCAATTTAACCGTTTTCTCAATGTTTTAAGCGTTTAAAGGTTTCATTGTTGCTTCAGACATGGAAAGGGTTTAATAGCTTTTTATTGCATGTAGATTTAAATCCCAAAATGTATTTGTTGTGGTTTTATTGACAAATACAAAACATCCAAAATCCTGACCAAAAGAAATCCTGAAATTTGTATATCTATGTGGAATTTCAAATATCCTGGAATTAGTCCCTATGAAAACATTATGTGTATGTTTAGACTAATGAAAGTCAAGAATACATGTGTGTTAAAAAATAAATCAATGCAGTCTTTTCCGACGACATTGATGCCCTGCATCAACTTTCTCTTGCTATACCATCTAATACGTACCCATGTGCGTGCATGGCATTAATGGCATCCAGAGGTTTATTGTAGTTGATGTGATTCTGAAATAGATCGAACAAAGTAAGGCGAATGATTGATTGATTGATTGTTTGGTGTTTTACGCCGCTTTAAACAATTGTCCAGTTATATCATGACGTTTCCTGGGCAAGTTACCAGTAAAACTAATCCATTTATACTGAGACCAACCAGTTAACCCAACAACCCTGATCGCCAAGGAGGGCAGCCTTTACTACCATTATGAAATTATGAAAGTCTTTGAACTGACCCGGCCGGGGATTGAAAAGTTGGACAACTACACTACTGAGGGGGTAACAGCGTCAGGCGTAAACGAGTCTTATTGCATTCAGCCGAATTGGTACCATATGGGCCACGTCACACGAAGACCAACCTTCATCTTTGTCTTGTAAATCGAGTGATTGATTTGGGGTTTTGACGTCGTTTGCAACATATTTTCGGTCTTATCGCGGCGGTCAGTTCACCTTCTCATGTGTTTCATGGCTTTCTCATATTAGTCATCCAAACAGCAGTCTTTCCAAACAACTTGCTGCTTTTCCACATAGCCTTTAAGACAATTGATGGCAGAGGAATGACGCTTGTCACAGTGACTTTTGTCAAACGTTGGAAAGAATACTGCCCGAGCATGGTTTCGAAATGTAAATTGATTGAGTTTTAGATTTGTAAAGTATGTTCTTAAGCATTACAGTTTCCAAGAGGCTTCGGTGTCGCTTGAACGACTAACAAAAGAACAGAGACGATCCTGGTCCAACTGCCCGGTGGCGCAGGCTGATCTGGATTGTCGCTGGTCGCGAAGTCGAATGAGGTATGAGAGTGAAATTAACCCTTTTCCTACTAAATTCCGGCAAGCGGAGTCGTCACCATGGATTTTTAAACACTCTTATAAAATATATGTTACATAGTGATGCATGGGTAGAGAAAACCTTTACCATTATTAAAATGCAAGACTGTGCAGGCTGATCTTTATCTTTAGTGTTCGTCAGTAAATGAACATTCGTGAATTACGGCATGTTCGTAAATGTTGTTTAATGTTCGCGTATTGCAGGATATGGGTTAAACAAGCTGCAACTAATGTGGAAGAGAGTAGTGCGAAGTTAGAGCTGCGGTCTCTCGAACCAAAGGTCACGGGTTCGAGTCCCGTAATGAACGGGTTCTGACTTTGGGATTTTTCTACACAAACGGCGGGAGCACTGGTAAAGTCTCCAGAAAGCAGACATCGAGCTTGATTAATATAATCAGAAAGTTTGTTTTACAATCGATGTAAAATAATTAAGTTAACACTTAAGTTAGAACTTGAGTGAAGTCTCAGTTCTTACTATGCGCATGCATGTGTTTTTAATGTTTGCAGATCAAAAAAAATTATCGTTTTTCGAGCAGGTGAAAGTACAAAATAGCACAGTCTATTTACCGAATATAAAATCTATTTATCATATTGCTGGCTGATTATTGCTTTTGAAAATGAAAAATTCTGACGTCTGTTGGTGAAAAATAAACCGTGTAAATAAATTATAATTACGGTTGGAAATCTCCGAACGGGAATTATATATATTGATGATAAATCCCGTATCAAATGTTCATTGGTAAATAGAATTACGAAGGATAATAAATCCCGTATCAAATGGTCATTGGTAAATAGAATTACGGGGGATAATAAATCCCGTATCAAATGTTCATTGGTAAATAGAATTACGAAGGATAATAAATCCCGTATCAAATGTTCATTGGTAAATAGAATTACGGGGGATAATACATCCCGTATCAAATGGTCATTGGTAAATAGAATTACGGGGGATAATAAATCCCGTATCAAACGTTCATTGGTATAAACTTACGGGGGACACTAAATCCCGTATCGAACTCTCATTGGTAAATAGAATTACGGGGAATAATAAATCCCGTATCGAACTCTCATTGGTAAATAGAATTACGGGGGATAATAAATCCCGTATCGAACGCTCATTGGTAAATAGAATTACGGGGGATAATAAATCCCGTATCGAACGCTCATTGGTAAATAGAATTACGGGGGATAATAAATCCCGTATGAACGCTCTTTGGTTAATAAACTTTATTAATAATTTGAACTATTCACTAACAGGCGTCTCAATTTGCTTTTTCGTGAAAACACCGTTTCCAAAATAATACGAAATAGAAAAGTTGATAGTGATTCTTAGGACGTAAATTGATTAAAAGTTCAATTTTACTAAACATGTTAAAACGAAAACCAGACATGTACTGGATCATCATCACTCTAAGATAATAAACGTACTGCTTTATCAGCCCTCTTAGATAATAAACGGATATAAATTCCAATTTATAAGACAACAAAAAACATTCCAATTTATAAGACAACAAAAAACAAACAAAAAAACATAAAGTGCAGCCTACCCTCGTTCCCTCCATTTGCCTCCATTTCAGTGCATTTCCCGGAACTCCCCATTCGAAATTATCGTAGAAAGCTTTCTGGTAGGCCGTGTGCGTGTTGTCTGTTAACTTGGTAACGTTGACGGCAGATCCGAATACGAACTCGTGCTCTGTCTGCGTCAGCTGTGGGTTTAAATAGTAATCCTTATTTTGCTATACATTTGTTAATCTCGGTATGTGAGACTTAATACATCATTTACGAACAATAGAGATAAAAGATAACCGTGGACATTCATGCAGACTGACATTGGTCATGGGCCGCTAAATATGAAAACTTACCTACGGGACCTTCTGATCACAGGTGGTCTACACTTGTTGTTACATTGCGAAAAATATTCCCTTCATAGATATATTAAATAACCTTTAATAAAAAAAAAAAATCAACTGTTACATGATTTCGAGTAGGAAGCCTTGTTTATGCAATTTAGGTCCTGATTCTAAGCTTGAAAATTATCTACATAGAGCAAATTCCCTTTGTTTTGTTTTGATATATCACGTATGCATGTGAACTTGTCAGGTTATGAACATATACGCACAGTGTAGATCAGTATACGAATAATGTACGAAACTATGAGAAAACTAACATTGTGGACATCTGCGTAAAGTATCGACCCGGACTAGCTTAAGCTTGCCGCGCAGGTTAACCTGGAGAGACACTTTTCGCCTCATGTGGAATTTTGTTTCAGGAATCATTACTCTATACCCACCTGAGACAAAATGAGTCTGCCCGGATTAGCCTGCGCGGACTGCGCGGACTGCGCGGGCTGATCTTTGTCGATACATTGTGCAGAGTCCATAACGTTTTTCTCGTGGAATAGCTCATATCATTCAACGTTATATTGGGAATCATGATGCTATTCAATTACAAGACTTCTAGCTCAGAATAGACCCTTTATCAGCATGTTTTAAACGATTGTCTTGTTATTTATTCCATTATTCTCAGGATCCACATTCAATTTGCAGTTCATATTAATCCTACATTGTTTTACTTGCACAAACATATTTTCTGTAACCTTGGAAACATGACTCGTCCGTATATAACGGGATTTTGGTTACGAAACGAATTCCTCCTTCGTGATGGTATCGCATCCTGTGTTTTAGTTCAGACGTGTAAACAAACTGACCTCGAAGGCTGAATGATTGTTCAAATAACCTTCGTTATGGTATCGCATGCTGTCTTTGAGTTCAGACGTATAAACAAACTGACCTCGAAGGCTGATTGGTTGTTCAAATAACCTTCGTGATGGTATCGCATCCTGTCTTTGAGTTCAGACGTGTAAACAAACCGACCTCGAAGGCTGATTAGTTGTTCAAATAACCTTTGTGATGGTATCGAATCTTGTCTTTGAGTTCAGACGTGTAAACAAACTGACCTCGAAGGCTGAATGATTGTTCAAATAACCTTCGTGATGGTATCGCATGCTGTCTTTGAGTTCAGACGTATAAACAAACTGACCTCGAAGGCTGATTGGTTGTTCAAATAATCTTCGTGATGGTATCGCATCCTGTCTTTGAGTTAAAACGTGTAAACAAACTGACCTCGAAGGCTGATTGGTTGTTCAAATAACCTTCGTGATGGTATCAAATCTTGTCTTTGAGTTCAGACGTGTAAACAAACTGACTTCGAAGGCTGATTGGTTGTTCAAATAACCTTCGTGATGGTATCGCATCCTGTCTTTGAGTTCAGACGTATAAACAAACTGACCTCGAAGGCTGATTAGTTGTTCAAATAAACTTCGTGATGGTATCGCATCCTGTCTTTTAGTTCAGACGTATAAACAAACCGACCTCGAAGGATGATTGGTTGTTCAAATAACCTTCGTGATGGTATCGCATCCTGTCTTTGAGTTCAGACGTGTAAACAAACTGACCTCGAAGGCTGATTAGTTGTTCAAATAACCTTCGTGATGGTATCGAATCCTGTCTTTGAGTTCAGACGTGTAAACAAACCGACCTCGAAGGCTGATTAGTTGTTCAAATAACCTTCGTGATGGTATCGAATCTTGTCTTTGAGTTCAGACGTGTAAATAAACCGACCTCAAAGGCTGATTAGTTGTTCAAATAACCTTCGTGATGGTATCAAATCCTGTCTTTGAGTTCAGACGTGTAAACAAACTGACTTCGAAGGCTGATTGGTTGTTCAAATAACCTTCGTGATGGTATCGAATCTTGTCTTTGAGTTCAGACGTGTAAATAAACCGACCTCGAAGGCTGATTAGTTGTTCAAATAACCTTCGTGATGGTATCGAATCCTGTCTTTGAGTTCAGACGTGTAAATAAACCGACCTCAAAGGCTGATTAGTTGTTCAAATAACCTTCGTGATGGTATCGAATCATGTCTTTGAGTTCAGACGTGTAAACAAACTGACCTCGAAGGCTGATTAGTTGTTCAAATAACCTTCGTAATGGTATCGAATCCTGTCTTTTTCTTTTAGTTCAGACGTATAAACAAACCGACCTCGAAGGCTGATTGGATGTTCAAATAACCTTCGTGATGGTATCGAATCCTGTCTTTGAGTTCAGACGTGTAAACAAACTGACCTCGAAGGCTGATTAGTTGTTCAAATAACCTTCGTAATGGTATCGAATCCTGTCTTTTTCTTTTAGTTCAGACGTATAAACAAACCGACCTCGAAGGCTGATTGGATGTTCAAATAACCTTCGTGATGGTATCGAATCCTGTCTTTGAGTTTAGACGTGTAAAAAAACTGACCTCGAAGGCTGATTAGTTGTTCAAATAATCTTCGTGATGGTATCGAATCTTGTCTTTGAGTTCAGACGTGTAAACAAACTGACCTCGAAGGCTGATTGGTTGTTCAAACAACCTTCGTGATGGTATCGAATTTTGTCTTTGAGTTCAGACGTATAAACAAACCGACCTCGAAGGCTGATTAATTGCTCAAATAACCCTATCCAATAATGATCGATTGTACATTTTCAACTGAAACTCTACCTCTTTGCTCTATTGAATACATTATAGATCTTGTCTGAGGTTAACCTGTCTGTGAAAATAGTATTGATGAAATCCCATTCGTTGTTTAGTGAGTTATGGTAAAACAACAACAATTCCCCTTTGTTAGTAGAAGAACATGCACAAATGGTTAGAATTCGAGATAAGTAAAACCTCTAGAGTGATAAAATGTTTCAGATTTTTCAGTTACCTCTATTTGCACGTTACTATTAGCGTCGGCGGAACCAGCCAGTCTAAACAATAAATATAAGAAAAGATAACATTTATCGGGGATAAACACGAAGGCACAACATTCGAAATACAGTTTGCAGCTGGTGAGACAATCCACACTTCACGATTTAACCCTTACCCATGTACAGACTTTTTGACGTCTCTGCAGCAGACGACTTCTGAAAACATTATGGCAAAAGCTGAAATTACTCATACAGAAGTGAGCAATTTCTCACTTTGCCACAATATAACGTTTTCCGGTTTTATCCCACGCCTATGCTGGATTAGTTTTATAACCAAATATTCATTTTCGATGACCGATCAGTTCGGTTGTTCATTTAATAAGAAAATAGGTTTTTTACCGGAATTACGCCAACGAGTTGTACACTTACTACAATAAAATGACGTTCTATTTTTCACGACCCTTAATTTTTTAATTATTCGAGCTCAGAAACTATAAAACTTTACCCTGTGTTCATGCTTTGTGCTCTAGTATCTGATTGGCCAAAAGCAAATTCATTCTCGGAAGTGACCAATCTTATTTGGCGCATATTGTTCATTTCTGCGCACAAAAGACGTTTTCGGGCAACATTCGCAGTGCCCTATTGGTGTACATGATGCGGGAATTGTCATGCGAATACTAACTGTATGTTGATATTTGCTTTCCTAATCCGGTTAATGTCGGTGTCAGCCTGTGTTTTCCAGTTACCAGGTAAGGACACCTCCTGTACACTAGCTTGATCCACCAGATAATCAACGTGTGGGGCGGTCTGTAGGTATATGGAACATTCGTGGTAGCCTAAGGAACAAAGTAGGTGATTGAGTTGGATTTAACGCCATTTCCTACAAATTTTCAGTCATATCACTGCGGTAAGTTCCATGATTTTTCTGGGTTTCTTTTCACATCAGGACTACATATACTAGTCAAAGTCATACATGTTAAACTCAGTTTCCATGGCATATTAATCCACCCATTAATTGTTCATATATCTCAGAAATGGACTTTGCATACAAACTAATATAATAATGTCTAATTTCTCCTTTTGTCCCAATGTATCAATAATCATTCTTTTATTAAAAGAGACTGTTTTTTTAAGATTCTTTAAAAGCCGTCTGGTGAAGATTTGCCATATGCGGGAAAGGATTAAGAGCATAAAAGTCCATGGATATACAAAGATTAAGAGCATAAAAGCCCATGGATATGAAGGATTAAGAGCATAAAAGCCCATGAATATGAAGGATTAAGAGCATAAAAGCCCATGTATATGAAAGGAGTAAGAGTATAAAAGCCCATGGATAGGAAAGGATTAAGAGCATAAAAGCCCATGGATATGAATGTATGATTCTTATTGTGTATGATGATCTACGATATAAAACTCTCCAGAATTATGAAACAGTAAAAACAGATTCAAAGACGGGTCATAAAGTTACGCACCATTGGGTATTTTATTCACTCCACCCACCTCAAACCACTGTCCTTGCTGTACACGAGGCGTTCTCCCAAATAACATATAGTGCATCTTATCTGTAAATAACAAATAGTGCATCTTGTCTGTAAATAACAAATAGTGAATCTTGTCTGTAAATAACAAATAGTGCATCTTGTCAGTAAATAACAAATATTGCATCTTGTCTGTAAATAACAAATAGTGAATATTGTCTGTAAATAACAAATAGTGCATCTTGTCTTTAAATAACAAATAGTGCATCTTGTCTGTAAATAACAAATAGTGCATCTTGTCTGTAAATAACAAATAGTGAATCTTGTCTGTAAATAACAAATAGTGCATCTTGTCTGTAAATAACATATAGTGCATCTTGTCTGTAAATAACAAATAAAATAACAATCAAAGCATTAATGTTATAATGGAATGAATTCAGTGTCGCCGTGTACTGCGTTCTATCCATGTAACACTTTCGCACATACGGCAATTCTGCAGTAGACGACTTTGAAAACATTGTGAACTAAACATGAAAAATGTCCACAAAAGATAGGTTAATTGTTGAATAGAGTTGAAAACATAAACGAGAAATTGCTCGTGATGAGCAATTTTCCCCTTGGCCACAATGTTTTTCAGAAGTCATCTGCTGCTATCTCGTCAAAATGCGTTTTAAAGGTGGGAAAGGGTTAAAAGGTTATCGTTCTCACTTAACCATTTTGTTCATAAAAAGGTTCTAAGATCACTTTGAATTTTCTAACATATTGCACTCACTTTGGATATCTTTACAAATTATACTCACTTTGGCTATCCTTATATATTGCACTCACTTTGGCTATCCTTACATATTGCACTCATGTTGGATATCTTTATAAATTATACTCACTTTGGCTATCCTTACATATTGCACTCACTTTGGATATCTTTACAAATTATACTCACTTTGGCTATCCTTACATAATGCACTCACTTTGGATATCTTTACAAATTATACTCACTTTGGCTATCCTTACATCTTGCACTCACTTTGGTTATCCTTACATATTGCACTCATTTGGTCTATCCTTACATCTTATACTCACTTTGGCTATCCTTACATATTATACTCCCTTTTGATATCCTTACATATTGTACTTACTTTGGATATCATTACATATAATACTACTTTTTGCTATCCTTACATATTGCTCTCACTTTGACTATCCTTACATATTGCACTCACTTTGGCAATCCTTACATATTGTACTTAGTTTGGATATACGTACATTTATACTCACTTTGGCTATCCTTACCTATTGCACTCACTTTCGCTATCCTTACATATTGTACTTACTTTGAATATCTGTACATTTATACTCACTTTTGCTATCCTTACATATTGCACTCACTTTGTCTATCCTTACATATTTCACTCACTTTGACTATCCTTACATATTGCCCTCGCTATGGCTATCCTTACATATTTCACTCACTTTGACTATCCTTACATATTGCCCTCACTTTAACTACCTTACATATTGCACTCCGTTTGGCTATCCTTACATATTTCACTCACTTTGACTATCCCTACATATTGCCCTCAATTTGGCTATCCTTAAATATTGCACTCACTTTAGCAATCCTTGCATATTATACTCTCTTTCGCTATCCTTACATGTTGAAATGACTTTGGCTATCCTTACATATCGGACTCGCTGTGGCTACACTTGCATAATGCACTTACTTTTGCTATTCTTACATATTGCAATCATTTTGGCTATTCTTACATATTGCACTTAGTTTGGCTATCCTAATATATTGCACTCATTGTGGCTATACTTGCATAATGCACTTACCTTTGCTATCCATACTTATTGCTTTCCCTTTGGCTATCCTTACATATTGCACTCGCTGTGGCTATACTTGCATATTGCACTCACTTTGGCTATCCTTACATATTGCACTCACTATGGTTATCCTTACATATTGCACTCATTTTGGCTATCCTTACATATTGCACTCACTTTGGCTATCCTTACATATTGCACTCACTTTGGCTATCCTTACATATTGCACTCACTTTGTCTATCCTTACATATTGCACTCACTTTGGCTATCCTTACATATTGCACTCACTTTGGCTATCCTTACAGCTGACCATCATCGTAACCTCTTGGTATTTAGCGTTGTTGGCGATACTCAGCAGTTTGATGTAACTGGTAACTTTATATCGGTGCCCGGCATTCATGGTAACGTGTTGCCCGGCACCATTCCAATTGGCATTTCTACAAGCATTGAATACATTTGGGAACAGTTAGGCGGAGCTCCAGGAAAACAAACCTTAGAATTAATGCAACCAGCGTGGATCCAGAGCAATCAAGGACATTGAACGGCTTGATCTTGATATACACTGTTCACTTAATATGATCTTAATTTTATTTTAATAAACGGTAATCTCTATAGAGCCGATAGATTTGGTGAGCAGACAAATCGCGTAATAATTACTTTAGTGTGGTTTTCATGCAACACCGCTCATTTACTTTAAGGTGAGCGATAATCAATTCATTTTCCATAAACGACCATTATAACATTATGGTTTATGGTTTAATTCCAACATCCCAGAAACCTGTATATATTAGAGTGAATTTTTGTTATATCTTTACCCATTCCTACATACAATAAATCTGCAGCAGACTACTTTTTAAACATCTAGGCAGAGACAATCGACTGCAGCAGATGTGTCAAAAGGCCTCTACAAGTTGGAAATGGTTAAATAAAAAAAGAAAGTGACAGTTAACCCGATCATTTCTCGATCCATGAGATCAAATCAAAGGTCACTCTTATCGCTTAGTGAATATTAATTCCCAAAATATATGATGGCCTGATAAATGGCTCTAAAATGTGTCGAAACAACAAATATGTAACTTTGGAACACACACGTACTTTGGTCTGATGTTGCTTAGATTGGTATGCATCTGTAGTACCCAGCAAGTCGATTCTAGTTTTTTCTTCACTATGACCACGCGCTCAACAAAGTGTCATTACAATATGAGCCATCCTAAGGGGAAAACCAACAGTATGGACTCTGCGTAAAGTATCGACCCGTATCAGCCTAAGCAGTCCACGCAGGCTAATCCGGGCCGACACATTCCATCTCAGTGGGATAGAGGTATAGAGTAATGACTCCTGAAACAGAAAATCCACCGGGGCGAAAAGTGTCTGTCCGGGTTAGCCTGCGCATCATGCTTAGGCTGATCCGGATCGATAATTTACGCCGAGTCCACAATGTTGGTTTTCTCGTGGGACGGCTCATATCATAATCAGGAATGTCATTATATAAAATTAAAAGGACTCTGTCCTTACTTTCCGTCTGTGAACTTAAAATGCTTAAAATGTGTAGATTAGTTGTAAAATGGATACGGTAACATACTTATTGTGGTTTTCTATCATGAAATAATGTTTTAACCCTATGCAACAAATTTGCAGCAGACGACATTGAAAATATGTAGCGAATATTGTTGGAAAAATGAATGTATAATTATTGAATAGTTTTGAAAGCATTGTGACAAAAGTCGTCCGCCGGAAATGGGTCAAAATGCATCTGCAATCGTCGAAAGGGATTCGTGTGATATACGGATACGAAACATATGTATACAAATATCAAGTTATGGAAAAGAGTTGATAACACTGTGGCACACGTGGATTTCTGTCTTCATGAGCAATCGACTTTTACCACAATGTTTTCAAAAGTCGCCGGATGTAGATACGTTCAAATGCGTGTGCGTACGGGGAAAAGAATAAGTTTTATTTTACAGTAAATGGTGCCTACCTGTTCGTAACTTTAGCACTATGGCTTCCATGTAATGCATCGTTATTCTGTGACATGTGACAGTTTCCCCGGCAATTCCAATTTCCGGTGTACGAGGAGGACTCAAAGTCGGCATTCTGTAGCAATTCCGTAGCTGCAAACGAGAGCCGGATATTCAGTAAAACTGTAAACAATGAAATGCAAATTAATTTTAACATGTTTCCATATACACAAGTAACCTTGATGGTACTTGTCCTAGACTTCGGAGATCCAACTTCAAAGTGATAGCTTATCTTTGACCTTGAATTATTTAAGAGGTCACCTCGTGCTATTTCAAGAGTCGTCTGTACAGGTCAAAAGGTCACTGCTTGCACTTATTTCTTTTTTCATCTGTTTCTATTCTTATCTCTTCCAAATATCAACATTTAACGAAAAGAAAAGATAAAGTGAATGTACGTTATAAATAATTGAGCACATGTTGGAAAAAATAGAAAGGATTGATATTGAGATACATATATTAACCCATTACCTCATACAACAAATATGCAGCAACATATTGACAACGATAGAAAATATCGCTATAATTAATAGTTTAATTATAGAATATAGTTGAAAACAAAGATGTTGTTGCAGCGGCGTCAGAAAGCGTCTACATGTGGGAAAGGGTTAAAGTGCTCTGACTCGTTTGCTCAGCGGCGTCAGAAAGCGTCTTCATGTAGGAAAGGGTTAAAATACTCCGACTCGTTTTCTCAGCGGCGTCGGAAAGCGTCTACATGTGGGAAAGCGTTAAAGATCTCCGAGTCGTTCGCTCAGCGGCGTCAGAAAGCGTCTACATGTGGGAAAGGCTTAAAGTGCTCCGACTCGTTTGCTCAGCGGCGTCAGAAAACGTCTACATGTGGGAAAGGGTTAAAGTGCTCCGACTCGTTTGCTCAGCGGCGTCAGAAAGCGTCTACATGTGGGAAGCGTTTTTATAATATGAACTTTCTGCTTTGTTCGGCTGTTTGCATCTGTATAAACATCTCACCGAAGGGTGATTTTTTAAAGTTATTTAAAGTTTGTTTCTGAGGCAGAGGTTAAAACAATGTGGTATAAAGAGCCATTGTTAATCTTTCCCTTTCGAAATATTTTCAAACGTCGTCTGCTTCTAACGTGCCAATTATTGACTTATCAGGTAAAGGGTTAAATCGTATACAGATTAACCCATTCCCACATATGACAAATCTGCAGCAGACGACTTTAAAAACGTCTACTCAATATTATGGAAAATCTCTATAATTGTAGGTATGAATACTGAAAAATCATGAAAACGTTGTGGCATTGCTCGTTTTCAAAAGTCGTCTGCTGTTGATGTGTCAAAATGCGTCTTATAGGCGGGGAAGGGTTAATTGATTTATAGAGACATACGAACGTAACCGTTTCCCACATACAGACGTTTCTGACGTCACACGACTTTTGCCATGTTTACAACTTTAATTAATCTTTCATTTATAGTGAGCTTCCATAGTTTTTAGCAAGGGGCTAGTTAGAGCCAATTGCTTTAGTAGGCGATTTTCGAAACGACGCATCATTTTGAGACTGGAATCTAGACAGGCGTTTTACGATATCGGCATTTAATTACTTCACATCTGTCTTTCTACATCAGCTCTCCGTTTCTGAACACCATTTCGACTTCATATAGATGTATTGGTGGTTGCAGTTCGTACATAATGTAAATGAAAGTGGATGATTTGTGGAATATTTTGTTAAAAATGAAATGACTGTTGCCAGCTAATACCCATGTTGGTCATCTCGTACCGCCAATAGTTCCTGTCTAAAAATCAAAATGCGGTAACGTGTTGACATATGAAGCCGAAAATTGATTTGATTCGACATAACTAACCCTAAAGAAATAACTCGAAAGAAATTTTATGTTAACATATATGAATTACATGATCAAACATTAAAATCTATTTCTACGCTTTCAACATACTTGATCGCGCGTAAAGTTCATTGGTAATTCCTAAATATTGTAAATCGAATGGAGTAAAGGCAACTTGTCGATTCCGACTCAAAAACAATTTCAGATAACCGAGTCCCAATGATAACATATATACTCAAACATTCAAATTATTTAAATGATAATAAAATAAATAGTTGACAAAATATAACATATGCGGTAAATGTGCAAGTGAGCCTAGGCGTCGGAATTTCCAAAAATCCTTTCGAATAAAAGATATTTTCAGCGGTAACGTTAATCAGGAATCTAAGTACTAGAGTATTTCACTTTAGATTCCTGCGTAAATACATCAAATTCTCAACCAAAATTAACCTGAACAACCCCAGCAGACGGAATAAGATAGTCAAGTCCCAGTTGATTTAAATGACATTTGTTTTTTATCAAGATAAAACGCTTCAATACTAAATAGTTCGCTAACTCTTCAATATTAAATAATTCGCTAACTCGTGTATCGGTTTATAATCATGTTATAAATCAAATCCTCCGATTAGAAGTGGACGCGTAATGTAGCGGTTATCATGTTCGGCTGTGAAGCGGGAGACTAGAGTTCGATTCCAGCTTTCGGCAGATAAAAAATTTTTATAAGAAAAATATAATATTTTTTGTCTTATAATATCGGTGGTGCAATTGTCATTTAACACCGCTGCAATAAACTCTTTCAAAATAATGGGATTTAAAATGAATTCAAAAGCAATGCATTTAAAAGTATTCACCTATGCGTTGTGAAACAATAAGAAATGATTAAATCGTGTGTATGATGTTTTGCGTCGCTTTTAACAATATTTCAGTCATTCCACGCTGAAGAAAATGTAGATAACACAGGATTTTATTTCTGCTTTGAAAGTAAAATTGGACTCTCCTTATAATTATCATTGTTAGGTTATTGTGATCTTGATATGAAATGTATTCGTGTTAATTGCATTAAAAAAAACACGGCTAAAAATCCATTGTAAACCAGGAGGTGTGCTAAGCAGAAACTATCCAGATAGCAGATGCGCATGTGTATGCCAACTTTTAGTATATCGATAGACCATCATACTGTGTGTACAGTATTTTTCTTTACTCCTTTATCATTTAACATATGGATATAAAATGCTAACTAACAAAGTGCTAGTGTAAAGTGTTCAAGTTAGACTTTTGGGATCGGTAAATCCATGTCAAAATGTTATCTGCAGTTAGCCCCTTGCTGTAAGCACTTTCAGTGCTTTGATTACTAAATGTCTTCAAAGTCGTCTGTTGCGGATGTGTTGTATGCGGGAAAGGGTTAGAAAATTTATCGACCTCATCAATTATTACTCTGCTGAATTTTTATGTCTAGTTTCTTCTATCTGTTACAAGGGAGACATCAATAAGCTACCAGAGTCACACTTTTACGTCTAGTTTCTTCTATCAGTTACAAGGGAGATAACACTAAGCTACGAGAGTTACATTTCTACGACTAGGTTCTTTTATCTGTTACAAGGGAGACAACGATAAGCTACAATAGTCACATTTTTACGTTTAGTTTCTTCTATCGGTTACAAGGGAGATAACAATAAGCTACCAGAGTTACACTTTTACGTCTAGTTTCTTCTATCGGTTACAAGGGAGATAACACTAAGCTACGAGAGTTACATTTCTACGACTAGGTTCTTTTATCTGTTACAAGGGAGACAACGATAAGCTACAATAGTCACATTTTTACGTTTAGTTTCTTCTATCGGTTACAAGGGAGATAACAATAAGCTACCAGAGTCACACTTTTACGTCTAGTTTCTTTTATCTGTTACAAGGGAGATAACAATAAGCTACCAGAGTCACACTTTTACGTCGAGTTTCTTCTATCTGTTACAAGGGAGACACCAATAAGCTACCAGAGTCACACTTTTACGTCGAGTTTCTTCTATCTGTTACAAGGGAGACAACAATAAGCTACCAGAGTCACACTTTTACGTCGAGTTTCTTCTATCTGTTACAAGGGAGACAACAATAAGCTACCAGAGTCACACTTTTACGTCGAGTTTCCTCTATCGGTTACAAGGGAGATAACAATAAGCTACCAGAGTCACACTTTTACGTCGAGTTTCTTCTATCTGTTACAAGGGAGACAACAATAAGCTACCAGAGTCACACTTTTACGTCGAGTTTCCTCTATCGGTTACAAGGGAGACAACAATAAGCTACCAGAGTCACATTTTTACGTCTAGTTTCTTCTATCTGTTACGAGGGAGACAACAACAAGCTACCAGGGGCACACTTTACGGGCCATCTAAGTTAACATTTTCGCTGCCAAAGGCAAGTATAGGCCTTTGAAAATAACACAGATTCAGAGCTCGCAACGATCTGTCTCTCCTGAAATCTGCATTGTTTGCCACTTATACGTTAAATTTTACTAAATTTTCTGTTTGAATAAAAATGGATTCCAACAGTTTCCGACTTTGTGAAATTCGACAGTGAAAAAGTTAAGATATGTAGAATTTTGCAAGTAGCGAAGTTGAAAAAGTTAAGATATGTAGAATAGTTTTCGTTGCAAGTAACGAAGTTGCGCGAAAATCTAACCTGTGAAAGCTAGCGCTACTCCGTAGTCATAAGTTTTTGCAATCCTGGATTGTTTTGTTTCTTATGTTTATACGCCTCTTGTAACAGTATTTCGGTCACAGGACGGCGATTCCTGTGTATATTACCAATACTGCTGGTAAGCTTATCCTGACACCAGCACATCAGTCGTCATGCTAACCCCACAAGCCTGAGCGCCAAGGAGGGAAACCTGTAGCACGTTTTAAGTCTATGGTACCCGACCGATCAAAATGGCAGCCAAGGAGAGGCAATGATTTGTCTTCTGGGAACTACGTATTTTTAAATCTCGTCAATCAAATGACGCATTGTTATCCTTGGGTTCCTTCTTAGGAACATTTCGAATTAAACTGTATTTCAGTCTTGTCATCGTTGTATTGGTAAATAAAATGGACTGTCGGTACGATGGATCAAGTCTTTCCTGGACAGGATGTAAATATTTTGATCAAGAAGGCAAAATGTACCTTTATCTTAAACAAGAAGGCCAAGATGTTCCTTTATTGCTCACCTGGATACCATAGTCTATAAGAGAAAAAAGGGTCCATTTGACGTAGGGATTATACACTTTATATGCTACGATCTATGTGATACTCAGCATGTAAAGTTTAGTCGTGAAATGACGAGTTATGTCTTCAAACCATTTGGTTTACCGTTTGATTAACATTGACTGCAACAATAAAGTGTCATACAAGCTGAAGTTTCTTAATTTTAAATCTGATCTAACTAGATCAATTAGATAAACAAAAAAACATAGATACTGAAATGTTAACAGATATTAAATTAAGTGTTAATGCCTCTAGTTATAAGTTAAGTGTGACACAAGCTTTGGAAGGAGAGAGGGAAGTCTATTCTCCTTCAAGTTGAGCAAAAGTATGATAACAAAAAACGAGAGTATATAAACAAAAAATACAAATAATTCTAACAAGTTTAAAGATATTTAATATCAAAATTAAGCATTTATAAAATTAAAAGAAAAAGTTCTCATGTATAGTCAACATATAGCAAGAATACAATAGTCTGAATGAACAACTGTATGGGGAGGAACGTTTTAAGTTTAGTAATACAACAGAAATAAATAGGAAAAACCATCACCCGATTTTTTTCTTCTGAGCTTTGATGAATCGAGTCGTCAGAGCAGTAAACCAAACAATTAAAAAAGCGTAGGCTAGTGAACTCCGTAAACCAACTCATAAAAATAGCTTAGCCTAGTTAGTTGGGGAACAGTTATTAAAAACAATTTAAATGTGTCTAAAGTTTTGTAACAACGGTAAAAGATGTACATATTTTGTATCTTGTTGTTTCTTAAATCAGTTAATACAATTTATTCAATCATAAAGGCTGTTTTTTCAAACATATTACAGAGTTTTTCTTTACAATAATATTTGTTGGTTGCTCCCTTTTCGATTACGTCACCCCATGGTACAAAATTAAAACCTATCCCATACTGACGCCGCGCTTCCACGCGGCGTCAATAAAACTATCACAGTCCTCGGAGAACCATCATGAATTATTCACACTAAATGGATTACGGAATGGTTTCTATTAATCATATTGTTTTATTGTCTCTGATGCACACACAATGTGGACGCCTCCGCAGAAGACGACTTTTAAATATTATTTTCGACCACCAGGTCACCTATCTGTCATGCAACAGAACTCGTTCTACAAATGAGCCGTTCCACGAGAAAACCAACATTGTCGACTCTGCGTAGAGTATCCATCCGGATTCTGTTTCAGGAATCATTATTCTATATCTGTATCCCTCTGAGACGGAATCCGTCGTACCGGATTAGCCTGCGCGGACTGCACAGGCTGATCCGGGTCGATACATTACGCAGAGTCCATTATGTTGGGTTTCTCGTGAAACAGCTGAAATTTCAATAAATTCCCACATAAAATGTCTGCCTATTCATGGTAAGTTGCAATAGCTTTTGTCTATGTCAGGAAATAAAGCTGGACATAGCCTGGATTAAAGCACACGGACTCTGAAGCGATAGCATCGTCGTCAAATACCGAGCAAACGCAGATTGACAGAGGTTTTGGATATCAGACAGCTGGTCATGATCTGTACACAGTGCACAATACAATATAAATGCACCCTTTTGTTATATCATGGAGAGCGAAAATGTAATTAAGACTAAAAGCCAGTAATGCGTCACGAATTACAATATATAAAAGTATGATTGCTCTTCCGAACATGGCAGTCGATAGTATGAAATGTTTTAGGACTACTTTTTATAATATTTGTGATTAATATTGTATCGTTCTACGATAAACGGACGGTCAACGCACAGACAAAATTATAACAAATTAGTAAATTAGTTTAGGTTGATAAGTAAATAAACTGTTCTCCCTATTAAACAATAATTGGAAATTGATTAAAAGGAATTGAAACGCTTTATTTGTCAAAAAAGTGTGCCCACATAGTGTTGGGAAAGATGTCAGCGGCGTTCGATTTCAGACTTAACTTTTGTTTTTGTTTGACAATAATACTTATGTGTAAAACTGTAACGGCATCAACGAAAGGTGTTAGTAAAACAACTTTGCTCCAAAGATCATTCATGCCGTCAGAAACAACTACAAGTCAACTCACTGTTCCAACCATGCAGTCAATTTCTATATCATTACAAACGACAGAAAGAAGAACAAGTACACTCGTTGTTCATATACAGTCAACTCCTTGGTCAATTGAAGCCGCAGAAACAACAACAAGTCAGCCCAGCGTTCGAACAACACTACCATCTTCTTTTGTATCATTTAAACCAACAAGAAGACCAACAAGTCAGCCCATTCGTCTACCAACAAAGCTGTCTATTCCTGGGTTAATTGACACCACAGGAGCACCAACAAGTCAGCCCCTTGTTAGAACAACACGGCTGTCTATCTCTGGGACAATTAAAACCGCTGGAACAACACAAACTCAGCCTACAGTTCATACAATAAAAACATCTTCTGGGCCCTTCAAAGTGTCAGTTAGAACCCTAAACCAGTCAACAGATCCAGTAACAACTCCAAGCACAAGAACACCACTTATACAGTCAACCGCAGATACGAGGCACCATTTCGTCGTACATACCACAGAACCCTTACCAACACCGTTAATGTTTAACGAGTTACAGACATGGCTTATTAATACAGCACCTCCAAATATGAACAATGAAGTAGCATGGATTCCGTTTCCACCAAGGCTTGTGTATGATTATTCCCTTGGAAATGAGGATACATTTACTCTGATTGACGGTAAACTTGCTCGAATTTTGACTAACAGAATTGTGTATGGTGATATAGGTTATGACTATGAATCATGGCGAATGTTATTACCCGTAATACTAGCTATTCTTCTTCTGCTTACAATTGTTCTCTCGTTCCTCTTCATTCGAGAAAACAGGAAAGAGTCACAGATGAACAAGTGTTCGACTATTTTGTTGATTTGCATTGCATTGTTTGATATTGTTACCATTGCGTGTGCTATAACAGAGAATATGTATGTATATATAAAGAGGAAAGAAAACTTCGGAACACTTCCGTTTGAATCATGCCAGACGATGTCAATCCTTCAAATGCTGTCTTCACTCCCACACACGATCTCATTGTGGCTTACCTTACTGTTGTCAGCGCAACGGTACGTATGCGTGTCAAAGCCATTCAGTGCTAAGGAATGGATAACTTTGCGGAAAACCACGACAGCAGTTCTCTTTATTATCATCATTGCAATCGCTTTTCACCTTCCAAAGTTTTTGGACTACAATTTCGAACATGTTGCAATAAGAAAGGAAGAACATCCAGGCGAAGTAATAATAACATGCGACGCTGTATACAAAACCTGGATTAAAGATGTCAGAGTTTATGAATCTACGTATTTATGGGCGCGATTCGTCCTGGTGAAATTCGTTCCTTGTCTTTTAATGACTGCATTCTCCTTTATCATATTTAGGATTCTCAAGACAAACATAAGCAAAGGAAAACACTACAAGAAGGGACAGGCGAAATACTCCTTGAACAAATTGTCTGCGTACATCGTCATCGTCTCTTTAATCATCGTGCTTGCAGAAATTCCAATTGGAGTTTTGTCCTGTGTATATGCTTTATCTATATCGATAGATAAAACCATTATTTCATACGATACACTGAAGCGCATGTCAGTAATCGCCGACGCTTTGTTGTACATAAGCTATTGCTTAGTCTTTCTTATATACTGTTTAATGACCGAAAAGGTACGAACCTTCATTTCAAGCGGTGTCTCCCGCGTGATTAATCGGATATCCGGATATTGTTCAACGGATGGAAAGGACATTCCATATTCACAAAATTTAGCTGCTTTATCAACAATATCTATCCTGAGATCTACCTCCAAATCGAGTAACGAGCGAGGAACGGTTTCAACAGACGTTGTTTAACTCTTTCAGCGCCGAATTGTTTTAAGTAGATTCTTCCATGATCAAAATCGGGCATCTTCATTTTCATGATTTAATAGTTTTGTACTATTTTGATACTAAAAGGCAAACAATGCTGATTTCGGGTGGGATAACTCTTTACGAGATGACTCACCTGATTCTGTTGCGTTTGCAACTCCACAGTATTGTCGTTAACGCTGAAAGAGTTGACACTTTGGTTGAACATTGTGAAAACAATGAGAAATATTCGCTAACAATGGGCAAATGCCCCCTTTGCCCTCAAACTCTTTAATTCTATATATCATAAGCATACTTATAATTGTTTTACACTTGTGAACGTAAAAACATTGAGCACATGAGCGGCGTATATTTAGGCGTTTGTGACCTGTGTGGATCCAGGTAAATGTGTAGATCCACGCCGATTCACCAGATATCACATTTTCTTAAAATATCTAAAAAGCAGACGACAACTTTGTATCAGAATTACAAAAGTACCTCTCAATCTTCAAAAATAATCAATGTAGTTCTTTCTTTCGCTTGTAAATTAACAACACATGTATGCTTCAAGTAAACCCTTTCCCACATATAGTCGCATGTTAACGCCTCTGCAGCAAACAACTTTTGAAAACATCGCGACAAAAGGAAATATTGCTTATAATGATCAATTTTTCCTTTTGTTACAATGTTTTCAACTTTATCAAATTATTATACTTTCATTTACAAAGAATTTACATATTTTGTCAAGATGTCAGCTGTTTTGCCTACTATGGAAATAGTAAAGACTTTAAAAATCCGAGAGTACGAATAAGATTTTCAAATAATTTTGTAGAGATGTTCCTTGTGTGACCCTCTATGATATTCATTCAAATAGTATTGATTGGTCCAAAAATATGGCCACCAGGGGGGCTGTTTTGCCTCATTGTGCGGTGCGATCACGCCACGTACTATATGTGATTACTTTGAACTTTTAACCATATTTGACGATGTAAGGAGAAGTTATTAATACGCTATACTAAATGAAAATGTCTTGGTCGAAATACAGTTACAATTGATGTTAAAGATACTTAATTATAGTTTATTTAAAATTATGTATAATATCCAATATTTTAAGTATTTGTTCAATTAATTCTCGTAATTGCGATGATATTATAAACACCTACTGACCCTTACTATTATATAATGTCCGGTATATGGCGTGCAGTCTACATCTAAGCGGGCATGGGGAATATCGATATTTCATTAAATAGAGGACACAAGAGAAAGTTGATGCAAGGCATCAATGTCGCCGGAAAAGACTGCATTGATTTATTTATGTATTCTTGACTTTCCTTAGTCTATTCAAACATTAGGAACGATGAAATGAAAACATTTGCTTATAAATTTTATATTCATACCTATACATTAGGGTATCTATAAAAAATTAACGAAATGTGTACACATTTATCTTGGCTTAAATTTAATTTTGCTGTTGTTACTTATTTAAATAATAGTATTCATTCATATAATTTCAATGTTTGTCAATCTTATTCGAATCACAAGGTAAATATCCTGGTATTGCTTTAAAGGGAGGTAATTTGAATAAAAAACAAAAGTCTTCAAAAGGAGAAATATATCAGCATTACCGTCTACAGTTTAAATTGTTCTATTGTTTGTGGATTTAAAAATGTTCTTTTTTTCTTATTTCTACATGTACAACGAAATATTGCGGCTTCTCTTTGACGCTTTGCGTCAAACATTCGTCTTGTACTTGTCTAAAATAAAATAATATCACTCGCTTTTTCATATCGAAATGCGCATGCGCGAAAATCGATGTTAAAGGTCACGAAACTACACAACAGAATAGGGTCTATATTTAGCTTAGAAACAGTTCCTACTTTAGATATTCATGGATTAACATTATTAAATGAATTCTACACAAATCAAGACATCTCTTTGAACATGAAAACAACATTTAGTAAGTTAAAATTGCTATTAAAAGGAGAATCCGAAATTGACCTCAATGATGACACATAAGAGTCTGCATTAGGGGGTGTTGGTTCACGTCTTGAAGGGACCACTTTTGTCTTCGTAAATAAGACAAAAAACTTAAATGCGAGTGAAATAAAAAAAACTGCAAACATTAAAAATCGGAATATTTATTTCATTTTAGATGTGTCATTTATTAGTGTTCGTAAACAACCACAATTGTAATATGTTCAAATCATCTAGATTTGTTTCTTTCTAATAATAAGCCGCCCTCCCATGTGATTTCCGAAAACCTATTAAAAATAGAAGTCGCGGGCTTCTGCCCGGCGACTAATAAAGGGGTTAACTGATCTATTATAAAGGTCTATATCCTTCATGTGTTTTAAAATTAAATATTTAACGAACATAAAGGGGTTAACTGATCTGTTATCAAGGTCTATATCCTTCATGTGTTTTATAATTAAATATTTAACGGACATAAAGGGGTTAACTGATCTGTTATCAAGGTCTATATCCTTCATGTGTTTTAAAATTAAATATTTAACAGACATAAAGGGGTTAACGGATCTGTTATCCAGGTATATATCCTTCATGTGTTTTAAAATTAAATATTTAACGGACATAAAGGGGTTAACGGATCAGTTATCCAAGTCTATATCCTTCATGTGTTTTAAAATTAAATATTTAACGTACATAAGGGGGTTAACGGATAAGTTATCCAAGTCTATATCCTTCATGTGTTTTATTAAATGTTTAACAGACATAAAGGGGTTAACTGATCTGTTATCCAGGCCTATATCCTTCATGTGTTTTAAAATTAAGTATTTAACGGACATAAAGGGGTATTTCTTAAATAGTTTAACAGACATAAGGAGGTAAACTGATTGTTATTCAAGTATATATCCTGTTTTTGTTTAATTTTAAATATTTCAGCCGCGTCTGACATTTCGGACATCTACAAACAGCGAATACCAGGATAAACATATGCATACGCACGGTTTCACCATTTAGCGTCTGTTTCTTAACCACTAGTATATATATTAATATATATGTAGTATATGTATAAACCGGGCATATCGATTCGGATCTTAATCAGCAAACATATATCATCTGACACAAAATAACTGGACGTAGGCTACATGTATAACACTTCTAGTTGTATAAACACGTAAATTAAAATCTATCCCACGTGCAACAAAACTGCAGCAGACGACTTAAATCATATAGGCAAAGACATAACAATTCTCTTTAACCCAAGGAGAGACAATAAGTCCAAAAAATCATTAAGAATATAATTATAATGTTGTCTTTAATAAAAACAAATATGTATTCAAAATTGTCAAACGTATACATGTACAAATATATAGAAAATATATGACGAATACGGTTTGTGAAAAATAAAGTCCCAAACATCTACAAGTATGTAGAAAGAAAGGGTTAACACCCTTTCTTTCTACATAATTGTCGTTGACTCTTTCAAATTCCAAACTCTTTACTCCATATATACGCCTTTTCCCGCATTGTTACGAGCAATCTGAATTATTCCTGCACAGTTGTCCACTATTGTCAGTGAATAATATTAACACTGGGAAACAGTGCAGTTTCCACTGTTCCCTCAGAGCAGTTGGAATGGATTCAATATTGTTTTCAAAGGTCTTCTGTATTGGAAACGGGGCAATGTCTCAATGGAATTTACTGTTAAGAATATAATTATAATGTTGTCTTTAATAAAAACAAATATGTATTCAAAATTGTCAAACGTATACATGTACAAATATATAGAAAATATATGACGAATACGGTTTGTGAAAAATAAAGTCCCAAACATCGACAATTATGTAGAAAGAAAGGGTTAAAACCCTTTCTTTCTACATAATTGTCGTTGACTCTTTCAAATTCCAAACTCTTTACTCCATATATACGCATTTTCCCGCATTGTTACGAGCAATCTGAATTATTCCTGCACAGTTGTCCACTCTTGTCAGTAAATGTAAACATAATTAACCCATTACTGATAACCATTGAATTAACGTTTTCAGTTTGAAAAAGTCCAAGAATGTTCGTATGGAGCAAACGGTTAAAACGATTACATGTTAGTTATCTAGCGCGAACATATATGCATTGGGTTTCACCTAGTGACATCGACCTCGTTAATCAATACAATACATTACAATATATGTATTGCATAAAACATACATGTTTGACTAGCGTCCTTTTTTGTGGACTCTAAGGCGACATATGAACATAACATGAAAACGTTAGGTATTATTCATACGATCAATGCCCATCTCTTTCATGTTATTATGTATATTTTCCTTTTCAGGATACAAATATAATAAATTTAACTAAAATTACATTCATGTGCATCGCGTTTGATTTTTGGTATATGCCGTAAAAGTAGCTGCCGTAAATGGGTTAATCTAGTAGTAGACGCAATCATTTCTGGTGATGCACTGGTTGCTAAACACACACACACACATCTGATGATTCATACCACTCATTTAATCATTGAACTTAATTGAGTAACCATTATGAAATGTGTAGCTACCACTGCAGTACATATACGTACACACTATTATTCTCGATCCGAGGTCATAACACTTCTTATGAAATCTCGAACTCAGACTCAAGTTAGTTGATTGGTTAATCCTGAGTATAAACTCAGCATTAACCAATCAGCTTACTTGAGCCTGAATTTGAGATTTGAGAAACTTCGCACCCTGGTAATCAGTCCCTTTATATATTATTTACATTATCCGTGTCCAGATTCATTGGCTATGTCATCATGGTTTCAAAGTTTTATGGGACCGTATTCACCAATTATAAGCTCTATGAAAGCAAACAATAGCAACATTATAGCAATGGAACAGTAGTGAATGACTGGTCCGGGGGTGACCGTCACTTCCATCATTGGAATTTGCTTAAAAGCTGAAATCAAGTACTGTGCAGACAAAAACGCCATGTTGAAAGATACACAAATCATGACCCATATCAGCGATTTTAGCCTCAGTAACCAGGTTCTCTTGCGAGCGGAGCTAATGCACGGTATCAGTGACACCCCGAAACCTAGACCAAACACGCAAATTGCCACTGCAACAGGAAAATTAAAAACGTGGTGCAAATTGCTCACCACGATGTTTGTCGGAATTATGAATGCCTTTATAAGCTCCTCGTCGTAATCTAAAATGGCTCGTAAGATGCTTGACTTCAGAGCAGAAAAGATGGCCGTGAAGGGTAGAGTTACCAGGGCCGTAATGACGTCACATAGTGATTCCTCGCTTTTGGCAGACTCATAGTAGTAAGCGGACCACCCAGTGTATTCATGTACTTTTGTCAGCAAAATTCCCATCTCTCCAGTTATCCTAGGTTTCATGTTAAACACGACCTTTGACGTACTGACAGATATTAGCATCACAATGACGGCAAAACCAACAGGAAACAACGACATCAGCCACACCCTCGATAATGTAATCTTACCGCTGAATTTATCAATTGCTTGCACACTACTTGTTGATGGCATGTGCTCATCAGAGGCACTTGACGGTGCCTTGTCCTTTGATACTGAAGTTAATGTTTTGACTTTAGACTCTGTTTCTGTGGATTTCACTGACGGTGCTTTGTCCTTAGGTTCCTTTGACGATGATTCGTCCTTGGATTCTTTTGTCGATGTTTTGTCATTGGATTCTTTTGCCGATGTGTTGTCAATGGATTTCTTTCCGGATGGCTTGTCCTTGGATTCGTTTGAGAATGTTTTGTCCATGGATTCTATTGACAATGTTTTGTCCTCGGATTCTTTTGCCAATGTAGTGTCCTTGGATTCATTTGCCGATGTGGTGTCTTTGAATTCTTTTCCGGATTGTGTGTCCTTGGATTCTTTTGACGATGTGGTGTCCTTGAATTCTTTTCCGGATGGTTTGTCATTGGATTCTTTTGACGGTGTTTTGTCCTTGGATTCTTTTAACGATGCTGAGGAAGTGGCATCGTCCTCGTTTGATATTGAAAGTAACTCGATCTTGCTATTAGAATGCCTTATGGTTTTTGAAAGGCATTCGCAGATTGCCCAGCTTTTAATGACATCAGCTGTTAAACATAAATAAACATGTTCTTACTCCGACGAACCTGCACTAATGATTGTTATAAATTTCAATAGAACTCCGAAGCAAACATATTAAATTCATACCGAATACATAGAACATCCGCAGAACATGTAACTGAAAAGGGTATATTTTACCAAGGTTAATCATCTCACCATGAATTATTTATAAAGGCTTCAACATATTTCTTGGTAAATAATGCAAATTTAGGTGCCATTGCTCGTAACGAGCATTGCCACCTGAATTTGCATTGTTTACAAAGGAGTCAACATTGTCCCTAAACTAGGGTTTTCAAAATATGTTTTCAGTTACAACTGTGTTGCGCTGAACCCCTCGACATGGTAATGTAATGACTATGACAGTCTTGTTCTTGCGTATATTCTTATTGTTAAACTCAATTATTAATATAACTATAAAATTAGCAACATAGAATAGAATGGAAAGTAACAACTATTATAAGAAAATTTGAACAAAGAAATGATAAAAAGAAAACCCTACAAATATAAATTTAATAAGATAAATATGGCAAAAGAACAATACAAATAAGAACATTTGGAACAAACAGATGGAAGTTAACAATACAGGTATACATGTTTTGTAAACTTTGTTCTGTATGTTTGTCATCAATAAGCTTCACGGGATATATAAGCGAGCTTCCAATGAAACAGGTTGTAACATGTTGAGTTTGTGACATTATTATAGGTTAAATGATTTATATCGTGATATATGCACGAGTTCTTCTGCGGATTTATACAATATTGTGCGACTTTAGGAACACAATAGTATCAATCCGCAGAAGAACGGGTGCATATATCACGGTATAAATCATATAACCTTTTTATTGCATACGCTTTGTTTTCGTTAATTATTGCAAACTCGTATTCAATGTATCGCTCGACGTCAGTATTTTTCAGTATACGGTGTTTATTGAAGAAAATACCCGGTGTGTAGATAAGCGGATCGATGACGTCACGTTTACACACCGGATATCTTTCAATACAAACCGTATACCGAAACATATTGATGACGCGCGCTACATTGAAATATAGAGCGATTTATAAATTGCGCATGCAATAATCCGCTATAATAGCAATTCCATTATTAACTGACAAACACGAATATAAGCAAGTTACAATATAAAAATATTTGTACATGGAAATAAATTAACAGCATACATATAAAATGAACAACACAAATATAGAATTAAAAATATGAATAAATACCAATCAAAGGATCAGCGCAACACAGTTGTAACTGAAAACATATCTTGAAAACCCTAGCATAGGGGCAATTTTGACCCCTTTGTAAACAATGTAATTTTCCATTGTTTACAAAGTAAAAAATGTTGCAACCTTTATAAAGACTTCATGGTGAGGTGATTAACCTTGGTAAAAACAATACCCATTTCAGTTACAACCGTGTTGCACTGAACCCTTGCAATATACTTACCGATAGAATATATCCACAGAAAGCTGGAGGCTATTGTCGAACAGATTAAGCCGGCCTTCACAAAGTGCCATCCGAGTAATTCCGTGAGTTCTCCAGTCATCAGGGGCAGAGCATCGATTAGAGACTTTAAAACAGTTTTATAAAGAAAGGCAAAAACCATAGCGAAAGAGTTTGAAGCAAATATGAAAAACAAGAAATAGGCACGATTCAACTTTAGCATTCCCCCCGGTACTGAATTTCGCCGCCAGAATCCAATACTAACACACGCAATACCTACTAAAAAGCAAGGCAGTAAGAACGCTAGCGTATATGTTTCAGTGGTGAACATGAAGATGTTTGTTGCAATAGGCCTCTTGAAAAATATTTTCAGTGCTTTAAGAGCAGAATAGTAGCTCTGAAATGTACCACCAACTTTGGTGAATTTCTTCCTTAACCTAATCAGTTTCCGAAAAACACGAGCAATGCGAATCATCGTATCGGCGGTGGGACCACAGTGTGGTATTTGTATCAAGACCAGTGCTGCAATCATCACAGGCAAGTAGACCAGACATTCGTCCAGAGGAATACAGTCTCGTGGAAGACTAGCAGCAGCGTTCGAGGCATTCGTTACACCTTCAGCCAGCTGCTTACAGTATGTCGCATCATTGAGAGGAGTGCTGTCAAAGCAGTGTGCATGGTCTTTCTTCAGCTGATCGAGTTGAACAAAAACAGCAGAACTGTTTGGGGCATTCACACATCCTACTACTTGATTAAATGCGGACAAAACATCTGAAATCGAGATCTGAAGAGCATCATGCAAATCAAATATTTTACTAAGTTTTACTTTGGGTTGAAAATCGATCTTTATCCAAGGCAAAGGTATACCCAAAAGAAGGGCGATAAAGCCACATACACCGGTGATAATGGTGAGACTATGAAAAAACCGATACAGTTTGTTGGGATGTGCCAGTTCACCAAACAATGGAAGCAATACTTTCAAGTATGCGACTGGTTCTGTTAACAATTGATACACCTTTCGTGTTAGTAGGTATGGTAATGCTTGCCCAAAGAAGATTATAGGCATCATCGCAAGAATCCAAAGCGATGTCCCTGCTGACGTTGTAGAGCCGGTCGTTGAATCCACTATATACCTGATAGCAGCGTTAGATGGAAGTGCAGACAGAAAGTTGTAAAAATGAAAAATCTTTACGACTGTGTGAATGGGAAGGAACGTAGCCCTACACTGAAACATAATGAAATAGAGTACTAGGACAATGGAGAGGAATATCTTTACACATGCGGTACCAGCGGAGTCCAGGTAATACAACATGTCCTTGAAGACATTAATGGAAATGGGCAAGATGTTCTGCAGTTGATTAGGAAATGTGGATATTTCCAAACGTGTGGCAGCAGTAGTAGAGTTGGTGGTGATAACGTTCTGACGGCTTTGGTTACCAAAGTCTGGGAGAATGCTCAAAGAAGCTAAGAGATTGAGTACATGCCCCGCTATGGGTAGAAGGCATGCAATAATTATGATCACTTTCTCTACTTTCTGCTTCGGTCTCTGTGCATTGTGGTTGTAATCTTTGTCTTCGTAGTATCTTTTGAGATGCCAGTGGTTACTGTCGCTCACGTTGTGGTCCTTCCTGTCAAGCAGTTTACTCCAGTGTCTGAAGTAGGATGCGGATATAAACACTTAGTATAACATTATATGATCAAGGCATGCAAAAACACTGCTAATATATCTTCAGTTTATACAGTTTCGAACGATTCAAGTACTATACCGAGGATTCAGCGCAACACATCTGTAACTGAAAACATATTTTGAAAACCCTAGTTCAGGGGCAATTTTGATACCTCTTAAAGAGCAATGGCACCTAAATTTCCATTGTTTACCAGGCAAAATGTTGCTACCTTTATAAATACTTCATGGTGAGGTGATTCAGTTACAACTGTGTTGCACTGAGCCCTCGATATCAAAGATATGTTACTACATCCATTATATCAATTAATCCTTTACACGATAAGCATATGTGAGGATACTTTCAAACTCAAGGCAATTGTTGATCATATTCCTTAAAATAGACACACTTTGTAAAAATGTTATGCCATACTGGAAAACGGTGCAGGATCTGTTCTGATTGCTCGTTACTAGTAGAAGACCGAACTGGTACTACACTTTTTTCAAATTCGTTTAATGCTGGATAATGTAAAAGGCGTATCTATGAAGTAAAGGGTTAACACATAACAGTGCGTACCTTTCGGCAATTGTAATGTATTTACAAATAATGTAGATTCAGGGAAAACAGTTCGCTTCAAATTCCGCTTAAACAGAATACAGAACTGATGGATGGCTTTAATTCTATCCCTGAAACTGGACGTGTTTCAGTGGATCAATTGTTTTAAAATTTCTTTAATATACATTGACCAATTAGCAATGGCACCGACTTTTCCATAGTTTACCGAGAAAAATGTTGCAGCCCTTATAAAGACTTCGTGGTGAGGAGATAAACCTTGGTAACAAAATACCCATTTTAGTTACAACCGTTTCGCGCTGAGCCCTCGATGTATAGTGAATGGTTAACCTATATGACTTACTGAACTTTAGAATATAACTGTTCCATGTTTGTATGTTTATGTGTATACATGCATATATGTATGTGTCATGTATCTATATGTATATATATGCATTGATATGTGTATGTGTTATCTGTGTTTGTGTATACCTATACAATGATATGTGTATATGTTATGTGTGTATATGTACATTCTATACATTTATATAATTTTGTATGTGGTATGTGTGTATATGTGTTAAATGTGTATATATACATCTATACATTTACATTACTTTGTATGTGTTATGTGTGTATATGTATATATATGTATAGATATTAATGTATATCATTGTATATATATATTACTGTATATCTATGTATAGATATTAATGTATATCTATGTATAATTATTACTGTATATCTATGTATAGATAATATATCTATAGGTGTTACCTATTTACGAAAAAACGCAAGCTAATTATAAACAAAAATTAAAGAGCATACTTTGGCCATAAAAAAGGATTTATAAGTAATTGACTAGACAATAATTATGTTAATGTCATGTGTCTTGCATTATCAAAACATATTTGCAATTCGTATTGCTGTCGTCTATTATTACGAACAGAAAATAATAAAGTAAAGACTTTCAGAAAATCAAGGAATACATTTATAATGAACGAGGTTAAAACATGAGGGCCAAGATGATCCTTAATCGATCACCTGTAATATGGTAAAGAAGCAAATAGATCAGCCCTTTTCTGATGCCACCTGGCGACTGCCTTTTTCAAGCAATCAATATGACTGGAACAAATTATGTAAGGGGTCACATTTCTGCTAAACCCTTTCCCTATTAGAGACGGTTTCTGAGGCCTATGGAACGATTTAGGAAAAGATTGTCGCAACAAGAACAATTGCTCCTTATGAGAAAGTTATCCTTTTGCCACAATGTTTGATAAATAATTATACTTTGAATGATTGAGTCAATAGCTCATGAATAGGAATTTGGGGTCTTTCATGTTGATACCACTTTTTTTGCGGGAAACGACGTCGCTCCATTGACGTTACGCCAAGATGAAGTGTAACGGAAATGACGTCACGTCCTTCTTTGGCTACGATACAGTCAAAATTTAGTTTCGGGCGTAGAAGGCTAATGCTGTCGTTTTTTTGACGAACGGGAAAACATATTTCTTATAGATTTCCATTTATTTTTAACTTTTCGTACAAATGTTAATTCCAGCACTTTAATGATCTTAAATATCGATTTTAAAAAAATTGATTAAAAAGACGACAATAATTTTCAATCCGTGTTTTTCTGCTCATTTTATACATACCCAAAATACCGATTTTAAAAAAGAATGATTAAAAAGCCGACAATAATTTTCAATCTGTGTTTTACGTCTGCTTTTTATACATATCCAAAATGGCGGCCCCCATGGATTTTTCCAGTTTCATTTCAGAAAGCTTCATGGGTTATTGAAAAAAAAAAAAAAAAAAAAAGAGAGAGAGAGAGAGAGAGAGAAAGAGAGAGAGAGAGAGAGAGATAGAGAGAGAGAGAGATAGAGATAGAGAGAAAGAAAGAGAGAGAGAGAGATAGAGAGAGAGAAAGAGAGAGAGAGAGAGAGAGAGATAGAGAGAGAGAGAGAGAGAGAGAGAGAGAGAGAGAGAGAGAGAGAGAGAGAGAGAGAGAGAGAGAGAGAGAGAGAGAGAGAGAGAGAGAGAGAGAGAGAGAGAGAGAGAGAGAGAGAGAGAGAGAGAGAGAGAGAGAGATAGACTTACCTGACAAGAGACACAACTAAGTAAATGACAGTTGGGACAGCAATGATTTTTCTAGCAGTATTGATCATGAATATGACCGTTGTTGTAACACTGGCGTTGTAGTGCAGGAGTAGAAACACCTGTACACCTGCACTGGGCAGCGCTAGCATGATCAGCCACAACACAGCCCTGGTAATTGCCGGGGGAACCTAGCCAAAATGTATTCAGTAATCCTTATCTAGCTAATTTCTCAAAATAGGACTTTCTTTTCTCTCTGTTTCAAGCAATTTAATCCATTTACACTTTTACATGTACGACATCTGAGAAGGCCATGGAGACAAATTTAACTCTTATCCCGCTAAATTCTCAAAATGGGATCTTCTATTCTCTCAATTTGAAGGAATTTTAATTTCATAATTAGAGGCCTTTTAGTACTAGATATACTTTCTTCATTCCACTATCTGAGTGGCAAGCAATGCAAATCCAGTCGAGAAGGCTCGTGACGAGCCTTCTTGTATGGATTTACATTGCTTGCAAAAAGAAATTCTTTCGCATATAGCGGGATAAGAGTTAATGATTTGTATACTTAAAAGGAAAATAACATGAATCGTACCTTGTTCATGTTATTACGAATTTGGCGTCCACGAAGGAGGGCACTATGCATAAATCGGTTAATTCCATAAACGGAGATATTTTTTAAAGAACAATGCTAGACGATACCTGTTTTCATTCCACAACTTATTGGAAAACAATGCAGATCCAGGAGATACGGCTCGTTGCAAAATCAACTATCGTGTATAGCGGGATAAGGGACAATATCTTTGTTTATCTCTTTGTTCCTTAAGTACTATTCTTAAACTCTACGTCAAAGGCATGGGTGAATTATGCTTACATTTACTGGCAGAGTAGAAAACATTGAAGGAATAGCTCAAATTGTTTGTTACGAGCAATCTGAACTCTCCCTACGCTGTTTTCAAAGGCCTTCTGTATTGGGTGGGTGAAAATGCGGTATTATGGAGCAAGTTGTTAACCCTTTCAGCGCCTAATTTTACAAAGTAGACTCTCACATGTTGAATAGTGGACCTCTTAGTTTTTCGTCTAATAGGACATTTGGAATTATAATTATATCCAAGTTGCAAACAATTCAGAATTTATGTTTGACAGCTCGTCACGAGCTGTCTCACCTGAATCTACATTGTTTGTAAAAGCCTTAATATTGCCTTTGGCACCGAAAGCGTTAACGGACAAAACATCGGAACTACAAGGGCCGTGGTGGCATTTCCTATTCTCGGAGCAGTTGGAACTTGTGCTGCGTAGCTTGCCACACCGTTATACATATTACATATTTGAGATGTACTATCTTATGCCTTGAATGTGAAAAAGTTGTTTTTTTGCCATAAACAAATCGACAACAAATTGCTCGCGAGCCGCGCTAGAAAACCAACACTACGGACTGTGCGTTAAGTACCAGCCTGCACATTCCCCGAAGGCGAATCCGGGCCGAAACTTTACGCCTCTTGGGGAATAGAGGTGTTGAGTAAGCTGATCCGGATCGATAATTTACACAATTGTTGGTTTTCTCGCGGATCGGCCAATACAGTGTATGCTGCTAAACTAAACATATAATTAATTATAATAAAAAGAAAAGTATACAAATGATACATGTGAGAGACGTAAGATAAGCAAACCATAGATTGATTGATTGAATCGGGTTAAACGCCGTTCTAAACGAGTTTTCATTAACCTAACCATGTTTCCTAGGTTTCTAACCAGTACTCCACACACTTCTCTTCTACCAATAACTGACAACTTTCTCACATGGGTCAGCGGTGAGAACGAATGACGCGGGACACAATGTCTTCATCAAATGTGTAACAGAGAAATTTAGCCTGACATACATGAGCGCTACCCACTGCGCTAGCCGGGCCCGGCGATATGCAAACAAGCTTACCTTAATAACACGTAAGAAACTGTATTCGTCCATGTGTTCTCCGAAAGGCCCATCAGTCGTGACCGTGGTGTCAGCCATTACCAGTAAACAAACCAGGGTCTCTATGACAACCGCTGTCCATTTCCACACCCTAATCATGTTGTATTGGGTTCGCTGTTCCGAAATCAAGTCCGCAGGAACGCCAGTTTCATCGAGAAAGTTGCTGACCATGGCCGTAAGTGCAAACACAAAGCCAAGGAATCTCAAGGTACCAAAGAGTATCATGAGGGGAACCATGAATCCCTTCTTGATGCTTTTTATAGAGGTACACATCCTGCAAATATCAGGTATTTCGGGTAATCCCCATCCTCCTAAATTTCTCTCTACTTTAAGAAATTATTCATTTAACTATCTGAGTGTCAAGCAATGCAAAACCAGCCGAGAAGGCTTGTTACGGGCCTTCTCTTCTGGAATTTACATTGCTTGCAAAAACAAACAAAAATGTAACGTGTAGCAGGATAAGAGTTAAAAGATACCAAACGTTTGTACCAGAGATATTTTATCCCTGCACTCCCTGAGTGGCATGCGCTTTAGATCCAGACGAGACGGTTCGATACGAGCCGTCTTGCCTGGATACATTAATGGAACAGGTAACAAGACGTATACGTTAGATCATATATATAGGAGCCACAATCATGCGATAAGACGCATACAGTGCCTGACGCTTTCCAACCTCAATGCCGAACTTTCGTATTTCAAATTCGGGGGAAATTTATCAACCCATTTACGGCAAGCTCTTTTACGACATCCAACCGATGTTAAGACATACATGTATACGAACTTTATGTATTTGAGATAAGATATTATACGTATACTGAAAAGGAAAATTGTAACTTATTATATCTTTTGTTGGATTTGTTTTGCATTATGACGAAGAAACGTTTTCATTTCCAATATCGAGGGTTTAGCGCAACACAGTTGTAACTGAAAGGACATTATGAAAACCCTAGTTAAGGGACAGTTTTGACCCCTTTGTAAACATTGAATGCACATTTAGGTGCCAACGTTCGTAACGTGCAGTGTCACCTAAATTCCCATTGTTTACCAAGAGAAATGTTGCAACTTTTATACTGACTCAATTTTAGTTACAACCGTGTTGTGCTGAGCCCTAGAATTATGTAAGATACACGAACATTCCACACAAATGTTTTCTATGTTAAAGACCCTGTTCTTCTATATTGTGTAGCAGTCATGTAATGCTCTAATATAGCCTCTACTATGTTATCCATGCATCCAATAGGTTCACAATAAATACATTATATATCATTAAGTGACTTATAACCATTATTTTGTAAAATTATATGTACGTAAATTATGCATGCTTATTTATTACATACGCAAAATATAAATCTCAATATATTTCAATGTAACGCGCAACGTCAATATTTGTTCATTATTGTATACTTTGATATTGTTCCTTCTTGTTTCCATATGAACAAAGGATGCAATATCATTTGATATTGCACTGGTTGATATTGCGCTGGAATCTTTTTCACGTGACGCTAAGGACGGAACTATTTCCATACACTAACGTTACAAAGCGCTCTCATCTAACCTTTCATGATTTAGAGACCAGCTAACTTCTACTTCTACTGTGATACTGTCAGGGCTTAGTGCATCGCAGGCAAGTGAAGCCATTAAAATGGTTAAAACAACTAATTAGGCATATTTACAAATATAAATGAAATAAAAAAACACATATGTGTTGTTTAGGCTGTGTATCAATGTAGACGGGACTTGAATCAGTTTACAGATGTGATCTGCTCAAGGTTCGACTCTCTGATAGGCCTAGGAAAAAGCTGTGCTTTAATACGGTTCGTAGTACATTGTTTGGTACATCTTTTATAGATGACACGTAGTGAAAAAATCGATAGACGTACACAAAACCCAATATGGTCTATTTATAGCGTTAGCTATGCAAGTAAATACGTATGTAGTTTCTGACGTAATAATATGACGTGTACATCAATTGCTCGATTGTTGTTTTGATTGTCGTTGATGATCTATTATAAGTGTATCAACAAATAAAGAGGGATTCATAACTGCTAGGATGAATAAGCAAATGATTGTTTTAAAGGTAGGTCTTCAGATTTGTTATGTTATCCTCCGATGTGAAGTTTATCAACGCAGTAGCCTTTATATGTATATCAAAGATGTGTGTTCGCTTTACTGAACATACTGCAAAGTCAAAAGGCCCTTTTAAAGGGGCATCTAAATCGTAATAAAAAAACAAATATCCAGGCGTAAATACAAGAATAAGATAATACACGAGTTCTTAATGAAAAACACTGTTAGAAAAGGCGTTACACATCATTTTGTCGACGATTCCAATTTCAAGTCGACAACAATGGCGGTTCGTAAATTATATTTTCCGCGACCTTAGCAACCAGCGTAAAGGAGAGTATAATTGCGCGATATATCATTAATGTTTATTTATCTTAACAATCCAAAACGACTGTTAATTTTCTAATAGTGTGACGTGTTTAAAACAAACAAAACGACACATTTTAAAATGGCCAATATCAAATTATAAAATAAAAAGGTTATTGCATGATTATGGGAATCTATTGTGTTGGGACTCGTTCCTTCGGCGGAGTTTTGCCCTCGCAAGCTCGGGCAACTCAGCCGAAGGAACTCGTCCAACACAATATTTTCCCATATTGATGCAGTAACCTATAGATAGTATACCGTGTGTATTGGTAAAATATCCGTTGTGTAGACGAGCGGACTTCGTGACGTCATCGATACGCTCGTCTACACACCGGATATGTTTTCAAAACACACTGTATACATAACAAATGACGACGCGCGCTATATTGAAATGAATAAAGATTTATAATATAATGTGCATATACAAATACAATAACAACTAGAGATTGTAACTGTAGCAACAGTTACGAACGATTCCCTTGCAATTTTATTTAACAATGGGAGATAACAGAAACGAGTATTCGGTCATGCGCTAATACACTTGCGAAAGTGGTACCACTTGATTAGGAACACATGTACTAAGTTTCAAGTCTCTATCACTTGTCGTTTTTAAGTTATACAATTCCGAAAAATCGACCAATCAGAAACGAGTATTCGGTCATGCGCTTATACACTTGAGAAAGTACTACCACTTGATTAGAAATACATGTACTAAGTTTCAAGTCTCTATCACTTGTCGTTTTTGAGTTATACAAGTCAGAAAAATCGACCAATCAGAAACAAGTATTCGGTCATGCGCTAATACACTTGAGAAATTAGTACTACTTGATTATAATCACATGTACTAAGTTTCAAGTCTCTATCACTAGTCATTCTTTAGTTATACAAGTCAGAAAAATCGACCAATCAGAAACGAGTATTCGGTCATGCGCTTATACACTTGAGAAAGTAGTACTACTTGATTAGAAACACATATACTAAGTTTCAAGTCTCTATCACTTGTCGTTTTTGAGTTATACAAGTCCGAAACATCGACCAATCAGAAGCGAGTATTCGGTCATGCTCAAATACACATGAGAAAGTAGGTCACTTAATTGGGAACACTAGTCTCTATCACTTTTCGTTATCGAGTTATACAAGCTTTAATCACCAAATTATTAAAATAATGAAAAGGGGAGATAACTTTGCAAAAAAAAGGCTCAGAGTTATCATTCTTCAATCTTGCACACCTTAACATTGTCATCTATCTATGTTCCAAGTTTCAATATTATCTGACCATTCGTTCACTAGATATCGCTCGGACAAAACTTGATTTAAATATTGAAAAAGGGGAGATAACTTTGAAAAAAAGGGGCTCAGAGTTATCATTTTTGCCTCTTGCACAACTTCACATTGCCATCTATCTATGTTCCAAGTTTCAATAATATCTGACCATTAGTTCATGAGATATCGCTCGGACAAAAATTTGGATAGGAGAAAAAGAATAAAGAAATAAAGAACGAATAATAAAAAACAGTAGAAAAACAAAACGATTCCCAACTCTGTTGGGGAATCGTAATTATTTAATCCTGAGTATATTGAGAATTGAGAAAAGGTTTATGTTCAAGAATAATCAATCAGCTTGCTTGATTCTGAGTTTGAGGTTTGAGAAAAGTGTTACCTCGGACCCTGATTGGTTAATCCTGAGTATAAACTCAGGATTAACAAATTAGATTGTTTGATTCTGAGTCGAAAAGAGAAAAGTTTTATAACTTTGACCCCAGTTGTGTATATTAACCCATGAAATCAGGATATTAATATTTGACCCCCATGACTCAGTTTTGAATTAGATCGAGATTTGATGGAGACAAAATGTTCTAATAAACTTTCATGAAGATTGGATGAAAGATATGGCCTCTAGAGTCAATGTTTACCAAGGGTAAGTTACCTAATCACGGTTAAGTTAAGCAAGAATAAGTCACCTAACCAAGGCTAAATTTTGAAGACCCCCCCCCCCCCCCCCCCCCCAATGACTCAGTTTTGAACATAACCAAGATTTGGTGGAGACCAATATTCTAAAAAAGTTCATGAAGATTGGATGAAACATGTGACCTCTACAGTCAATGTTAACCAAGGTTGCGTGATGGATAACATGTAATCCTTTCCCACTTAAAGGCTTTTGAATACATTGTGGCAAAAGGGTAATGTTAAAGATCATATGTATATTTAGTGTTGTACCGTATTACTTGCCATGATTTCACAGTTTATAACAACTTATCATCGGTGTATAAATGTACTATTTATTCAGCAAGATTAACCCTTTTCCACATACAACATATCTGCAGCAGACGATTTCGAAAACATCTGGTATAAAATACGGTTAACCCCTACAAATGAAAGTTTGACGCCTCTGCAGAAGACAACTTTTGAAAACAGAAAACTTTGTGACACAAGAAGAAATTGCTCAAAACAAGCAACAAAAAAAGCACATGGCCTTCCATCAATATGTGATCAAAATTATAAGTTTGTATCTAGATGGTACACTAAGTACGCTATATTTCACTTTTGGGAATAAGGGTTGGATACGGATTTAAAAATGTAGAGCTGTATAATTACATATATTGTTGAAATAATAATATAAATGAAAGCACATGGCCTTTCATGAAATGAAATATAAGAGACTTCACACGTAAAACATGCAAAACATCAATATTTGATTAAAATTATAAGCTTTCAATTCGGCAGAGTCAAAGAACATGCTTATGGAGCAAAGGGGTTAAAGTGGCATACATGCGAGCAAATACCAAGAAAGATACATCCTGATGTATCCATTATCATAATTGCAGACAGTGCAAGTTCTCGTTACAGGCCATTTCACCTCGATGTTCATTGTTTGCAGTAGCGTTCAAGGTGTAAAACACTTATTTTTTTTGGATAAAGAGACATATTTATTTTAAAATATAATATAAAGTAAGCATTTGTCCTATTATAACTGAATTAAAAACCGTCTGGCCGAAAAGTCATATTTAATGGAAGTAGCTGGCCAAAAAGTGCTAGGTCGAAAGTTCCCAGGCCGAGACATACAGGCCGAAACGTCCTACAACCATATAATATAGTATCTAATTGTTAAGATAACCTAGATTTCAAGCAATAATTGAAATTGTTTCCGTTGTGTCAAACAGTTCAGTCCTATCAACAATATGTGAGCCGTTCCACAAGAAAACCAACATTATGTACTCTGCGTAATGTATCGACCTATATCAGCATGCGCAGTGCGAAGGCTAATCCGGGCCTACACATTCCGTTTCAGGGGGAATAGGTAAAGAGTAACAAGTCCTGTAACAGAAAATCCACAGGAAGCGAAAAGTGTATGTCCGGGTTAGCATGTCCGGGTAAGCATGCGCGGCATACTTAGGCGGATCCGGGTCGATACTTTATGTACAATGTTGGTTTTCTTGCGGAACGGCTCATATTGTCTCTAAAATTACAGATGTATTTTGGGCAGCTATTTAAAACAATGTGGGGAAAGTAGAAGGGGGTCATTGTTAGCAATTTCCTCTTTTGCCATAATTTTTTCATTCTAGCATTTGATTGAATTGTCAGTTTCCATAGTTTTGCCTTGATGTTTTCAATGTCGTCTGCTGCCGATTTGGTGCACGTGGTTAATCTCTAACATTTCGGTGGCCATATTCTCTTATGTTTCAACTCTATAAGAGCTAAAACGTGGTTAAATTCGGCTTTTGTGAACAGTGTAGATCCAGATAAGCCTGTGAATCTACACTGTTCATACATTAATTACACAAGTTTGTTAGAAGTTTATGTCAACAAAATACGTTTTAATTAAACTGATAAGTCATGGGCAGGGGAATCTGAAACTTGAACATAACTTGTACATTTTCCCATGCACTTGATCATTTGAGCCGTTCAATGAATGAATGAACGTAATGTATCGACCCCAGATTAGCCGGCGCAGTCCGAGCTTGCTAATACGGTCGATGTATCCCGTTTCAGGTGGATAGAGGTATAGAATAATGATTCCTGAAACAGAATATCCACAGGAGGCGAAAAGTGTCCGCCCGGGTTAGACTGCACAGCATAGTTAGGCTGATCCGGGTCGATACTTTACGCAGACACCACAATGTTGGTTTTCTCGTGGAACGGCTAATATGGTTTAAGTACAATATGGGTCAACTATTTATTCTCGCTATTTAAGAGGGTTTAGCCTTAAAGCTTTAACTGATTTTTAAACAAACTGAGACATTGGTAAACAAAAAACTCGCCCAACTCGGCTATTACATTCATTTTATCCTACAGTCTACCTATATGTGTGATTGGTTTTAATCTAGTTTGAGAGAAAAGTATATAACAATGATCCCGCAAGCGGTTTTGCACACACATATGATACCCCCCAACCCCACACAAAATACCTATATTCTCACCTTATTAAGTACATAGACCATAGCCGTGACATGATATGATATTCTAACCTTCCACAACCTGCACACATTATACAGAAGACAAATTTCAGCAAATCTTGGCAAAATATAGAATTTCATGCAATGAAACAAACGGGCAGTTTCAACAGAGTCTTTACTGACTGCCTGTTTGCTGCTAAAAGTATTCTTCAGACAGCTCGAAGTAGCGCTCAGCTAGTTGTATGCTCATGTAACCTCTAAATGACGCCAGTCAGTAACCCTTTCAGCATACATACGCTTTCTGCCGCCTCTACAGCAGGCGACTTTGGAAAAACATTGTGGCAAAAGGATAAATTACTCATTATTTAACTACAGTATTATTACAAACGGAACCAGTTGAAACGAAAAAAAAATTGTACTATATTTCTTCGTTATTTATCATTTATCACTCAAAGCCCTTTCTGGGAGTGTCAAAATCCCATTACATAAATACCATAGGACACTACTAGTTGGATTTCCAGTCTAACACCGAAGTCTTTGTTACAACGCGGAAACCAAACTATGAAAATGACGTCTCGTCGTCGGTTGGACGTTATAGCGTTAGTCACTTGGGCGCCGAAATGGCAAAATTCATGAATATTTGTTCAAACTACGCCTCATAAATCAATAAATGTGATAAATAAAATATCTTATTCATGTTTATTTATGACCACTTTAATTAACTCGTGAACTATTTATGTGCGGACCGTGGAGTATCTTCACTGTACGCAGACCCACTATCGTAAATTATCAAACTGGGTTGTTTTATTTCACAGAAAAAACGGGTAGCAACAATTATCTTCAAGCCAAACGAATAAATAACGAATGATAATGCTTACCTGATTCTCGACTGGAATCCTGAACAGAAAACTTTAGAAAGACAATTTAAACCATCAGAGACATAATTATAGGTTCAATTAAAAATTGTTTAAACAAGGCGACAAGTTATACACCGAGAAGTGGATATTTCCGTATTCGTTAGCCAGTATTGTCCTTATTATTTAACTCACCATTTCGGGATTTTTCTTTTCTTTTTAATTGTTTGTTTTATTCGGATTTTGCTCTGTTTTGCATCGAAAGAAAACTTATTATTGATCCTATAGTAAATAAACTCGTAGTAGGCTATACTATGGCCCATGTCCAATGGCGCTCCATCATGACCACTGCCAGCGAAGATCGAACCTAGGACATATGTTTCAAATCCGCCAAGCTAACCACTTGGCCACTGCGGTTTTATATGTCGGTTTTGTTATAATTGTCTGTACATTGTTTAGGTTAGTAAAATAAGGTTGTTTTAACGAGGGCAATATTTGTTGCGTATGGTGTTTTAGCCGCTTTTAACAATTTGCAGTTATATCTCGGCGTTTCTTGGGTAAGTCACCGGTACTACTGGTTTATTCATCCTGACACAAGCGAATGATTCGTAATGCTTACCCCACAATCCTACGCGCCAAGGAAGGAAAACAATTACTATCCTTTATATGGTTTCTTTTAAGGCCTTGCCGGGGATCGAACCCGCGACCGCCCGCACTCGAGGAAGACGTACAGCCATTACACCATCGAGGCGGTACAGAGGCATTAGTACATATAGTACCGCGGGTAAATTTGCAAGTATTCATTGATTGGTTTGCGTTTGACGCCGTTGTCAATGGTTCCTACGCAGTATTACGACGACGAGTTCACACAACTTTTGTTTCATTGGGCGTATTCGGATTAACCAATATAATAACATATTTTTAACGTCACTCGCCTAATACCCGGTGTGAAAGAATATTATAAAAATAAGCTAATTATGGGGATAGGATGTCAACGAATAATACACTAGCACCTTAGTCACATTGATGTTGATCATCGGTAGAATAACGACCCCCTGAGTGATAGCCTCATCGTTACCCATCTAATTACAGATTTTTCACAACCATTCGCCGAACACGGAATGAAAGACTTTTACATAAATAAGCTACTTATGAGGGTAGGGAGGCAACGAATGATACACTAGCACCTTAGTCACATTGATGTTGATCATCGGAAAGAATAACGACCCCTTGAGTGATAGCCTCATCGTTACCCATCTAATTACAGATTTTTCACTACCATTCGCCGAACACTTCGTGTGAAAGACTATTATATAAATTAGCTAATAAGGGGGATAAGGCGTCAACGAATGATACACTAGCACATTAGTCACATTGATGTTGATCATCGAAAAGAATGACGACCCCCTTAGTCATAGCCTCATCGTTACCCACCAAGAAAATGAAACTTTGATTTTCAGATAGAAAGAAAAAAACTGTCTCACATTTTCAGCTGCGTCCTGAGTCCTGAGTCTAATTTTGATACTCAATTGATTGCTTGATTGGAGTTTAACGAGTTTTCAAAAATTAGTCATATCATGGCGGCCAGTTCACCTACCCAAGTATTTTCTGGCTTTCTCACACCAGTTCTCCACAAAACATTCATTTCAAGCAACTGATTTCCCACATAGACCGTTAGCCCATCAGTGAATTGATTGATTGATTGATTGGGGCTTTACGCCATGTTTAACAATGTTTCAGTCATATCACGGCGGCCAGTTCACCTTCTCATGTGTTTCCAAGCTTTCGCACACCAGTAATCCACACAACATTCTTTCCAAGCAACTGTCTGTTTGTCCACATAGAAAAAGTCGGAAAGAATGTTGGCCGAGCTGGTATTCGAACTCACAACCCCTAGATTGATAGCCCGCGTAGCCACCGACTGAGCTACCGGAGCTTGGCCCCCATCGATGGAATACGAATGACGCTTGTACAAGTTATGAATATTACAATTTAACAAATCAATGGATAGACATTTTCTCTCACCCAAACTCAAATGTTGTTATTGCTCATACACTCGCATCCCCATTCCCCAAACACCCATTCATAGTAGTAGTAGTAGTAGCAGTTTGTTATTATTATCATTACTATCATTATAATTGTAGTAATACAAGAAGTAGTAGTATCACTATTACTATCATTTTTATCATTATAATTGTAGTAATACTAGTAGTAGTAGTATCACTATTATATATTTAAGTTATGAGTATAGTAGTAGTAGTAGTACGCGGTTCATATACAAATCATAATTGACTCTCCAGTTTGGTACCACTTAAAGTTACATAGCCGTACAACAAGTCGGGCTATGCTTTAAACAATTTGTTGAAATATGCTTCTAGGACTTAATTACATATGTACAGTGAAGGCTTACGTGAGACGGTGCAGATTCACATGATAGCCTGAGTTTTCCTTACATGAAGACTTCAAACTGCTAGCCTTAATAAAGGTCAAATTACGGCAAATACATCCACGGCCGTGCTGATTTGAGCAAAATAGTCACTAAAATCCTTTGCTTGTGTAGAAATGAGGATATACCTTCATCAAAATGCATTGAATATATCACATTGAGCCTAAATTCATTGTAAATATATATAGGATCAACTAAAAATTATTGAGTAGATCAGTTTTAGATCACCTGAGCCGAAGACGCAAGGTTGTCTATTCTGATCAATCTCTGTCTCCGTCGTCCATCGTCTGTCGTTCGTCGTCCTTCGTTAACTTTTAGCTTTTAACATCATCTCCTCCTAAACCACATAATCAAATTCAACACAATTTCACAGGAATGTTTCTGGGATGGTTTTCTTTCAAAACTGTTCAAATATTTTAATTCCAAGTAGAACTTTGGATGCTGCGGGATCAGAAATGTGGCAAAATGTCCAAACTTTCAAATTCTTTTTCTCTGAATCTGCTTGTTAGATTCCAATATGATTTAGTAGAAATGTTCCTTGGGTGACAAACACTGTTCAAGCCATACTGACTGATTAAACAATATGGCAGCCAGGCCGCATCAGAAAAGGGAAAAAATTACAAAACTTATAACAAATCCATTTTTATGAAATTGCTTGTCTACTTAATGTGTTCAAGCCATAATGATTGGTTACACAATCATAGCAACTATGGAGAACGTTCGTGGCTGCGGCATCAGAAAGGGGGCTTAACAAATATTTTCCTACTTGTCAGATTCCAATATTATTTGATAGAAATGTTTCTTAGGTTACCCTCTACAAAAAATGTTCAAGCCGTACTTGTTAGTTGGAAAACATGAGAGCAAGGCGGCATCAGAAAAGGGGCAACGTTACACAACTTAAAAAAATTATTTTTATGAAATTGCTTGTCTGATTATAAACCAATTGAATAAGAATCTTACTTCAATTATCCTCTACTTAATTTGTTCAAGCCATAATGATTGGTTACAAAATCATTGCAACCATGCGTGATCACAAAAGGGGTAAATTGAACGTTTAGCTACAAATAACAACTTCTACTATTCCACAGGACCAATTTAAACTTAACTTCACAGAAAGGTTTCTTTGTTGGTCCTCTTTTAAAATTGTTCAAAGACTTAAATTCCGTGTTGATCTTTGGTTGCTGCGGCATCAAAAAGGGAGAAAAATACCCAAGTTTTTAAATCCTTTTCCTTCATAATCCGCTAGTCCGATTCCAAGATAATTTGTGAGAAATGTTTCTTGTGTGACCGACCCTCTACACAAACTGGTCAAACCATATTGATTTCGTCAAAAAACAGGGCAGCAAGGCGCAATCAGTAAAGGCGCAAAATGACAAAACTTAATCATTCCATTCTTATTAAAGTTCTTGTTAGATTTCAAGATACAAATGACATTTACTGATAAGCTATTTCTTTAACAGTGTCTACTCCTCGCAGTTTCATTTGAACTCCTCATATCATTTTCCCAGATACTTGCAGTTAAATATTTACAAATTTTCTATCACTCAGGTGATCGATTTAGGGCCATCTTTGCCCTCTTCTTAGTATTTTGACCTTGTTTGAAAGTGGAAGTCGAGTATACGAAAAAGCAGTTTCGTCACAGCCCGATTTCGTTACTACTAGAAATGAAGCCCGAGTAAGTGTACGCTTGTGAATAGTAAATAACTCAATACCACCAGACGATGTTCATATGAAAATCGTAATCTGTAGTGTAAACAGGACAATGACAAAGACAATAGTTTATTGACGTAAACTATATAGTGTCTAGTCGAGCAACGTATCATAGTTATATATACAATACAAAAATGTACAATCAATTACAATAAACATGAAACATACACAAAATTGAATGTTTATCATTCAAGATAGATAAATAGATAACAATAATAACAAAATAAGATCAGGCGATAAGTAATACGTAGAGAAAAACCTCATTAAGAAATGACAAAACTAACCCTTTCCAAAATATATACGCTTTCTGAGGCTCCTGCAGCAAACGACTTTTAAAAATATTGTGACAAAAGGATAAATTCTCAAAACGATTTGGTGGTCTTGTTGACTCTCCTCAGCGGAATCATATAAGGATATTATTGTAAAACGTTAATTCTTACATGCAATCCACATTCCTGGACCGAACTCCGGTACAGCTTCTTATGTATAAAACTAACTTCTAAACTAATTTTCGAGTATTGTCCTAAGTTACCGTGTTCTTTGCTCTACGTCTAAATAATCTCTGCCGAAAGGGGTTCGCAAGCGCTATTTCATAATGCCGCTTCCCCTGCGCATGCCCAGTCAACCATTTCTGGGACGGTCTAAATAGTACTTACCCGAGTTCTACGGGGTCATCTAGAAATACCACCCCGGTCATATATCCCACTCTAGCTTTGCCAACATGTCTTTAGTACGTGGCTGCATTCACTAAATTGCCCATTTCATGTATGCGGCAATTCTTGGATGATTTTCTGGCCCGTTTCTTTTAAACGCGGCCATACAGCTCCAGCCCGTTATGTACTCCAAATGCAAATACATGTACCACAGAATCTCTCGTCGTTTTGATAAGAGCAACTACCTCCGCAATTTCCCCAATGCATGCCGGACTATTTTTTCTAATTACTGAATCTATTGCGAGAGTTGGCGAATCAGTTTCTACCAATATCTTATCTAGGCAGATCCTCCTTACTGCTTGTTTTTGGTCGGCATTAAACCTAGCCACCTTCACCGAGAAAGCAAAGTAGCAATTTGGAAAGACATTCATCCATTCCTTGGCAACCTCATAATAGCTACAGAAAGTATGCAGGTGTATCCTCTGGAATTTTGAACAATGTTTCTGAAACATTTGCCTGCACATTTTATGGACTGCTAATCCCAATGGGTCCCCTTTTGCTCCTCTGAGATGGACTATTAGAACGAGTCCGGTTGCTCCCATTTTCAGGATCCTCTCTAAGGCATCCACTTGAGGAACCCAGTTCTCTGTAGGGACGGAATAGTCCAGTCCTACTTCACTGATTCCTATAACTCGTTTGCTGTGGATCTGTCGCTCTAATTCAACCCATTTCTCTGGCGTCATCTTACCCACCTATTTGGGATGGACACCCACAGCAATCCTCCATTTTGGGTTAGTGGGGTAACTAACTTTACCTACATTTTCGGGATCGCAGTAGTTGATTACCCCTCCTACTGCTTTAACTGGATAGGTTGGAGACCTGCTGACCGGTAGCTTAATAGCTTCTTCCACCGATAATCCCGTTGCCTGTCTCTCTTCATACAAAAGCCTATCCAAATGGAAATGGCTATCGAATGCCTCAATTTCCTTAGTCTCTGTCGGAATTCGAGTTGGGGGTGCGCCCTTGGAAAGCACCATCGTTGTTGATTCCCTCCTGGAAATTGACTTTCCTACCTGCTGGACTACATCCGCATAGGATGGAGTAGTAACAGTTTTAGGCGGCTGTGTGCCCCTTGCCCGTATTCCATCCCGAGGTATTTTTGGGGGTCTCTGGGGTTTTGGGGGTTCCACGTTCATTCCCAGCAATCTTCTCTCCTCGTCAGAGCTGACTTCCGAAGTCCCAGCACCCTCCTTCCTAGTAGGCAGGGTTTCAGGTCCCTCTGTACAATCCATATTCATAAGAGAGTCCTCTTTTTCATCAAGCAGGGTTCCAGCTTCCGGATTGATTTGACTGGATCCTCCCTGTTCAGTAGGCGAGGATTCTCTTGAATACCCTCTTTTGTATAGGCAGGGATCCATTGGCCTCCTGGTCCACCTAACTAATCCTTTCATTTGTCTCAAGTAGAGCAAAGGATTCCTGTTGATCCGGTGTTAGTTGGTTCAGAAGGTGACACAGAACCCTCCAATGAAGGAGTGTCGCTAGAGAAGTCATTGGAGTGAACTCTCCAGGTGCACTCACTTCCATGTGCACCGCATGAGCATCGATTGAGCGTTGTATGTTGGAAGTGATAAATGTTCCCATGCTGTCCCATGTCCGATTCACTAGTTCTACCAGATCCTGAACTGTTGCCTGTCTGTGCAACACCTGAGTGGCTAAATAATTAAGACAAACAGCTGTCTTCTTTGTGACTTCCGGGGAAGGTTTAATGCCACATTCAACCTTGCAGCAAGCCGGGAAGTGATAGTAGGCATGCCATTAGAGCTTTGCACACTTATGTGGGCATCCTTTTACCAAGCACTGGCTCTTCTTCTTAGTGCTGCCTCCAGGTTGTACCACCATTTGTTTGGCTGGTATAGGGTGTTCTTCCATAGATTCACGGCGTCTCTTTACTACTCTAGATTTGATCTTTTGAAGAGTAACCCGTAGATCCTCTTGGACCTCCATTCTATGTGACTTGTAAAAACCATCATTCTGAGAGGTCCACTTTCTTGGTAGTCACGTGTCTTGCATCTGGTTCCGACATCCCCCCCCCCGCGTTTTCTAAAGTAGTTCGAACTCTGTCTCAGTCTCCATCTGCTCATTTCGGGTTTATCTAAACCGGGTTCCAGGCCGCCCCCTTTTGATACACCCGACTTCTCTTCCTGGCCGGAATTTATCCTCCTTCTCTTTTCTGCCCTTCCATACAAATAAGGTACTTCTGGGCTGGAGTACGTCCGCCTTCTTTCTACCTCTTTCCTAGGAATTTACGTTCATACTAGGTCGGGATATCTCTGCCTTTCCTTATCGGATTCGTCCATTAAAGGATGTGACAGGATTTCCTCATCCGAATTTGCCGGCTTTCCCGTTTTTCCTTCATTGAACCGCGTAACCGTCACATTCTTGCGGACGTCCCTGGTCAACCCAGTCCTTGTCCTGTCAACTGTATAGGATTTATATGACCTGTTTTGTCTCAGCGCTATATTTTTCCGGGCGTCTTTGTGTGTAATTGTTCTAACAATCCAGTCTGCAGAGAACAGGATTGTTGCCTCCCTCTGCATCCTTTCCAGCCATCTCCAATTTTCCTGTCTAACCGCCACTTCGTGCTGTGCAGAAATCAAATCCGCCAGTTCATCTCCTTTTACGTTTGGGTCGGTTCCGACTATCATGAAGAACTCATTCCGTTCAAACATGTTTCCTCTTCTTACGTTAAATATGACCCTTTCAGAAGGCACCATAGAAGAAAACTCCTTTTCGGCAATCCAGCTCCGTCTAGGACATCGTTCCGTCCCATCTGTTGTATACCTCTCGGCCATGTCTGAAAGAAAAACAACACATTTTTACTAGATGGAACAATTACTTCTGAAGGACCGAGCTAACCATACACTTAGGGCACATATATTTGTCGATGAGCATTCGATCCTGTGGTGTCATGTTAACTCTCTTTCCATGAATCCACTTATCACAAACATCACATGCTATCATAAAATTCCCTTCATCTGGCTTTCTGCATAAACAATAAATGTCCTTATTCTGTTTATCAGTTCTACAACAATTCGGAATTTCCTCTGTTTTACATGGCTTTAACATATCATGGTAAGCGTTAAATACCTTATTTTTAAATTGCACACAATACCGATACGGGGATAATATCTCCAATATACGACCTGGTCCTTTCCATGGAGGAAGCAGTTTTTTACATTTTCCCTTTACTGTTGCTGAATCAAACATATCGATAAAGTCTCCCTTGTTGAACTGATATTTACGCACTTTCACACCATAGTCACGTTTCATATGTTTCTTTTAGTTGTTCTCTTGCAACATTGTGAGCGGATTCCATTGATTTAACAAGGTTATGGCAATAATCCCCTGTATTTTGCGAGTCTTTATGCGATTTCACAGGATACATTGGTTCTGCAGGTTTATTCACTTCTCTGCCAATCATCAACATGTTTGGTGTTAACCCATTGCTGCGATTTACAGTTGAACGCATAGCACTGGCAACATGCGGCAGATATTTGTCCCACTGATTCTGTGTTTTCCCTACAAAACATCTATTGAACCTTTCCACCTGCCCATTTTGCCGAAGGTCTGTACGGAGTGGTCTTTGCTTTGTGAATATGCAAAAGTTTGCAGACGTTTGTAAACAAAGTACTTCTGCCTTGATTAGTGAATACTTAAAATGCGTATCCAAACCATGAAAAGAATTCACCGATACAGTTGCGGTTACTTATGCAGTCTGGGATGGCAGAGGAATACATTCAACCCATTTCGTGAACTGATCTACAATCATTAGAATATGTTCATTCCCCTGTATAGTGTAAGGCAATGGACCAATGAAATCTAGATGCACCCTTTCCATAGGCGTGCCTGCATGATAGCTGGTAAGCGGAAATTTCAAATACCTGTTTGTTTTTTTACACTTGTTGCACACGCCACAAGAGTGTATGTACTTGATAACATCCCTTGACAACCCATACCAGAAGTATTTAGCTTTGAGCTTCATTATGATCCGGTCCATTCCTGCATGTCCGGCTGAGGGGATATCATGATTAGCTCCTATCAATTCCTTCCTCAGTTTTTCTGGAATAAGAAGTACTTCTTTCTCTGGATCCTTTATCCATATTATTCCTTCTTTTAAGGTAAACATGTCCTTAATTATCCAGTAGTGCTTTTCGGCCGGTGATGTCAACATTATTGTTCCTTCGGGTGGTTCTTTCCTATGCATTAACCACTCCCTGAGGCATTCAAACTCGTTTTCCTGCATCTGGAGCTCTTTTACTTGTTTCACTAGATCTTTTGAGTCCATTAAATCTAAAGAAACATTTTGCACCCTTACTATCACATCTGTTTCATTATTGTCTGACGAAGTAGAAATGTCAGCATGGGTAACTTGAAGGGCTTGCCTTTTTTAATGCTATCTGGTCTGACCAGAGAAACAACATCATCTACTGCCTCGACAAAATTTCCCCAGTTTTGATGTGCATTTTGGCAGTAGTTGCAGCCTCCACATGGGATCTGTTCTGGGACAAATCCTTATTTGTAATATTTACAGGTATTCTTTTTTCCAGGCCTGTGTTGCACTTTCATATCGTACTGACTCAATTCTTCAAACCAGCGGGCTATTTGCCCCTGTGGATCTTTGAATCGAAGAAGCCAGGTAAGGCTGCTGTGATCAGTCCTCATATTAAAATGTCGGCCTCACAGATAGTGCCGAAATTGTCTTGTGAACAGCACCTCAGCGAATAACTCTTTCCTTGTGATGCAATATCTCCTTTGTTCGGACGACAAGGCTATGCTGGCATATGCAACCACTTGTTCTATCCCCTCATGTACATATATGTGTAACAGTTCTGCACCAATGGCGAAATCTGATGCGTCTGTATCCAATATGAAAGGGTCCTTGTTATTTGGGAAGGATAGAACTGGCACTGAGGACATTGCTGCCTTCACTTGATCAAAGGCTTCTTGTTGCTCAGTTGTCAATTTGAACTCCTTTTTTCCTGTTATTGTATACAGAAGAACTGCCTGTGCTGCATCTTGTTCGTCTATTTTGATTTGCCAATACGCAGCATTAGCATCTAATTTTGAAAACCACATATTATCAGCCAATGTGTCTAGACATTCGTCTATTAAAGGCAGTGGGTACACATCTTTTACAGTTAATGCGTTGAGACCCCTGTAATCCACAAACCAGCGAACATTACCATCTCTTTTTTGAACTAGCACTGGCGCCGAAGCCCATTCTGAGTTCAATGGTTTAATAACACCTGCTTTTTCCATTTTTATCAAGATGTGCTTTCTCTTCGTTAGCAAACATGATTGGAGTCATAAGGATGAAAGTCTATCATATTCACCAATTAATCATTTACCTTAAGGCCATGTATAGTCTGGAGACCAGCAATATCCACATTTCCATTCGCTTCTCTTAACTGTAATATTTTAGTTGCCATACGTTCTCCAACCCCAGGTAAATACAATAACTCCCTTCCCAAACAGTAATTGATTAATATTTGTTCCATGGTTAGTTTGGTAAAGGACAACTTAAAAACATGCGTGAACAATTCACCATTTATATTTTAAATGTTCTTCCTATCTTTTCCACTTTATTTAGTCGGAAACAAATATTGGTTAGCTCGGTACAGGACAACTTAAAAATATACGTGAACAATTCACCATTTACATTTTAAATGCTCTTTCTATCTTTTCCACTTTATTCTCAACAAAGTTTCCACTGTTAACTAAGTCGGAAACTCTTAAAATTATAATATCATTTAAATACTCTTTATCTGAATATTTTAGCCAATCTAATAATTCAATGTTTTTTAATATTTGCTACTTCTTCCACAAAGTTATCATAAAGCTTACCCTTTTGGTTATAGCTGGTAACCCGAAAAGCATTCGAAATAAGTTTCCAATTTACAAAAGTCGAAAACTATTTCAATATTTTCATCCAAAACCAAGATTTGCTATTTTTTCCACAATGTTTTCATACTTGTTACCACTTCATTTTAGCGGGCGACAAGAATACGTTGTTCAATAGGATTTTCACGTTCTGATAGTCGAAAACTTCAACCTTTACCTTTCTCCAATTAAATTATATAAAGCTTGCTACTATTGACAGCATATTTCCTATATAATTTATTATTTTCCAACAACATTAATTTTATCTGAAAACAGGCCAAATTTAATCCAAACAAGTGTGAAATAATAACAAGACCACAACCAACAATTGTTAAAAAAGTGGGTGGGGTATTGTTAAAAAAAATAACAACACAAAAATAACAAAAACGGCGAATATTTCGCCACCAGCATTTTCATAAATGCTGTTTTGGGGCAGCATGCATCGCCATTTTAGTGACAAAACATGTAAATAACTGTAATTAACTATGCAGAAAACTGAACCGGCCCTCGTGCAAAGAGAAACAGCAATTTGAAATCACCGCATGAACTGAATTTATTGGAACCCAAACCCGGCAGCAAAAAATCAGAACCAACGTTAATTCACAATTAACAAAAAACAAATCCATCCAAACCGGACAGAAATGTATCTGAGTGTCTACACCGTACGCTCGACCATTCGTTATATTTCTTCACCTGACCAACGCACGCTGCTGACTCAATCCAGCGAATATAAACTAAGAGCTATTCATGCCCACAAATGCAGGAATAAATGCTCGCAACGCCAATGGTGTAAAACTTTAATTCTTACCTGCAATCCACAGTACTGGACCGAACTCCGAGGGTACAGCTTCTTGTGTATAAAACTTCTTAACTAATTATCGGTTATTGTCGTAAGTGACCGTGTACTTTGCTCTACGTCTAAGAAATTTCTGCCGAAAAGGGTTCGCAAGCTCTATTTCATAATGCCGCTTCCCCTGCGCATACCCAGTCAACCATTTCCTGGGACGGTCTAAATAGTACTTACCCAAGTTCTACGGGATCATCTAGAAATACCACAATATATTGACATCAACCTAATGGGGCTACAGTTGTAGCCACGTCTATCGATTTGCGCGTCGTATTGACTTTCCTTAATGGGTCATATGAAGTTATATTGACGTCTTTTGGTGGTCTTATTGACTCTCCTCAACGGGATAATATAATTGTATATTGACGTCAACCAAATGTGGCTACAGTTCTAAACGCGTTTATCGATTAAGGGGTATTATTGACTATCCTTAACGGAGTCATATAAAGATATATTGACGTCAACCTAATGGGGCTACAGTTATAGCAGGATCTATCGATTTTTTTTTAAGAATTGACTCTCCTCAACGGAGACATATTATGATATATTAATGTCAACTTAATGGGGCTGCAGTTCTAGCCGCGTCTATCACTTTGGGGTCATATTTTGATTCTCCTTAACGGGATCTTTTAAAGATAAATTGACGTCAACCTAATTGGGCTACAGTTCAAGCCGCGTCCACCAATTTGGGGGTCTTATTGACACTCCTCAACGTGCTCATATAAAGGTTTATTGACGTCAACCTAATCGAGCTACAGTTCTAGTCGCGTGTAACGATATAGGGGTCTTTATGACTCTCCTTAACGGGATCATACAAATGTATATTGACGCCCATCTAATCCGGCTACAGCTCTAGCCGCATCTATCGATTTGGAAGTCGTTTTGACTCTCCCTAACGGGTTCATATAAAGGTTTATTGACGTCCACCTATTGGGGCTACAGTTCTAGCCGCGTCTATCGATGTGTGGGTCTTATTGACTCTCCTTAACGGGGTCATATACAGGTTTATTAATTAACTATTGCGTATTTGACGCGATACTAGAACAACCGTAGAGCTAATACAGAACAAAAGAAGACAATATTTGCTAAAACTCGCCTAATATGGACCAAGTCGGCCAATATGAATTTCTGCCGTTTTCATTGGCTACAAAACTCGCCAAATACGAAATCTGAGGAATGGACCATTTTCATTGGCTGTCGAAACTCGCCTTATACGAGAATGGTGGAACACAAAAATGAATTAGGTAGCCGTCTTTTTTAAAGATCAACGCATTGAATTGACAAAGTAACCGATTTTAACTTATATTTTCCGCCATATTAACCATTAATTGTTTATTTAAGATTATAACTAAAGACTCATGTATTTATAAAAAAGTTGATTAATAAAATACTTATTAATTAGGTGATTTCATATTGGCCGAGTTATTTGTCCTCTGTCAGCAGTATTGTCCTTCGCCCTTCGGGCTCAGGCCAATACTGCATACCTCGGACAAATAACTCGGCCAATATGAAATCACCTAATTAATAACATTATAATATTGACGTCAACCTAATAGGGTTACAGTTCTAGTCGCGTATATCGATTTAGGGGTCATATTGATTCTCCTTAACGGGATCATATAAAAAAGGTATATTGACGTCAACCAAATGGGGCTACAGTTCTAGCCTCCTCTATTGATTTGGTGGTCTTATTGACTCTCCTTAACGGAATCAAATAAAGGTAAATTTACTTCAAACTAATGTGGCTAGAGTTGAAACCGCGTCTATCGAGTTGGTGGTCTTATTGACTTTCCTTAATGGTAATATAGAGCAATGCTTCAGGAATTGTGACGCGGACAAGGTAAGGCAAGATTTTTCAATAAAGGGGATCAGAGTCCAGGTTTAAGGTCACAGTGGCCCACTACGTCTGGTTAAAAGACATGCCTGTACATCCCTGTTAAGGTTAAAAACTGATAATATGTTACATAAGTTTCTTGAAACCCTCTATGACATAGAGTTAAGTTTCGCAGACACCGTTAATATAATTGTGTGATGTGAAATGTCCGTCACATGAGAATGGTTTATATCATAGGCGAAAAGTGCAGATGAGATCAATCTTCTCTTCTGGTACAGATGACTTATGATGCATTTGCAGCAGACTGAACTGAAAACATTGTTGTAAATACTGTTAAAACGAAAGTAGTCGTTTCCGAGTAGGTAGAACATACTTAAGGGGTCGTATAACACTTGGAGTAGGTATATTCGTGTTTTGGCCAGGGTCTAACATAGAAATACTGAAAAACTGTGAGTTTTAGGTACATTTCTAGGCTAAAGATTGTTTTTAAAGATTATAAATGTAAACATTAGACGTAAAGCATGAGTATGAATTTCAGCTTTGAGTCTACTTGTGTATGGCCAGGAATGCGAACTGATGCCTTATGATCTAGGAGCATTTTGTTGCATGTAAACAAAGGTACCATTTTTCAGTTAAAAAGTGTACGAAAAGGAGCTTTTATCGTGGTATTTCCTAATGCATCCTCAGATTGCTGACAGGTTTTGGCCCCAAAGTAGCTTATCATTCGTAGACTGTGATTGTTTTAGTTAATGATATAAATGGTTTTTTCTGCATTTTTATTCGACCTTGCAAGCCGTTTGTAAGTGCTAAACATTTACCCAACATCTGAATTGATACATTGATTATCTGTTATTTTCTAATAATTCTGACATCCTTTGTTGCATCAAAATGGTTTATATCATTTCAGTGATTCCGTGCCAACTGTTTTTAGAGTTTACAGAGAAGAGTGTCAGACGTTAATTGTCGAAGAGTGTATGTCAACTGTGTATTACAACCTTATCGGTAAATTGGAGGTTTGATATTTTCTGGAATTTGACCCCAAAACACCCTAATTTCAGAAATTACAGCCTTTGCTGATCACAAAATGTGGTTTCTAATTTGTTATGAAAAAACAATGCATGCGAACAAGGGAGATAATCCAAACATCACACAAAGTGCTGATTTCTAAGAAAACTCATGTTGAGTATTGCATTTAAACCAGGCTTTTGTTATGATTCTTTGAGTGGAATTACAGGGTTTTTGTATCAAATTAATGACCTTATGTATAATTTCTTATGTTTCAGCCGCATACCTTTTGGCCAATGTCTTCTTTCGGTCTACAATTTCTCACGGAAGAGTCGACATTTTACGAGAAGCTTTGTCTGACAAGTATGGTCCCACTGACAAATATGGCTAGCGTATTCACCGGGTCATTGTTGGTGGTTAACGGTTAACATTACTTGTTCATCGACTAGCATATTTGATTGAGAAGAGTCCAATTGAACTTGGATTCATTTATACATGTTTCTCGATTGTGCCACAATAAACTGTGCATTAATGTTGATCATCTATCTTATGAAAGCAACGCCGTCAACAATGCAGGAAAAGTATGTCAGGCTTATTAATTGGGAATGCACTGACCATAGAGGATTCAGAAGGTGTATTATCTGAGGAGAAACGGTAAAGAATTGTTATGTTGGGTTGATTTGTTGTTATTGTCCTTGTTGTTTGTTAATGCTGGTTACTGCTGATGAAACTGCTGTTAAAATTTCATTTTTCCAATTTGTGTTATGATCCCAGGCCATAGTTGTGTTTTTGAGCTGTGATTTAGCCTGCTTTTTCCGCTTTATATAGATAACATTTTTAATAGGGACCGGTAGGACTTTCGTTTTTTTCGCAGATAATATCTTATCTGTTTAAATTCGGTTGTTGTCTTCCTTTTGGAATAATATTTACTTAGTCGGTCCTTCGACTGTTTTTGCACATACAACATTGAGGTTTGTCTTACTTTGATGCCGACAGTTTCTGCTAATTTTATGGTAGATTAACTGGATCCCAGTGTTGCGAAATCACGGCAGAATAACAAAGTCCAGGGAAGTTGCAACTCCTACTGATTGACTTTGGCGCGATTTTATAAACTTGAGAATACAGGCTCTCCCACATGTTCGTATTGCACAGTTTGCACATACTTTTCAGGCCTTCCTCATCAAATATCTTATCAATTTCGTTTTGAACTGTGTCCAGGTCATTCCGTTAATTTCTAAGTGCACTCCATATGGCGGTGAGGTTGTTGTGTATGTTCTAAGATGACCTTTGTAGACAAGGGATTTTTCGCGACAACTTTGGTGATCACCTGCTAAGCAACTTACTATGAATTGTATAGCTGTATTAATTGGCCGCTTTTCTTCTATGCTTCATCCTAATTCGGGCTCGTACGCAGTTTGCCAATTTCTGCCGATACGCACGTTTGTCGTATGTGCTAGTTATGTTTTTCAGTTGAATATTTCGGACATGTTTCTCTAATATTCTCACTCTCTGTATGAAGCACTTATCATGATAAATTCTTGTGTCATTTTCTGTGTTGAAATATCTAAGTGCCTTTGATAGCTGTGTGCTAGCATCCGTTGTGGCATAATTGATGGTTATATGACCGGCATCTTTCACACTATCAAAAGTATCGTGTACGAGGGAACGTTCACTTCAAGCAATATCTTTTATAGACATTTCATCACAGAGTGAGTTGAATTCCTTTGAAGAACTGTAAGGCTGCGCGCTTTAATGTCTAAACATGCCAATACTGTGTGTACGTCTGTTATCCCCATCTTAGTTTAAACAGCCGGAATCAGTGCCATTTCATTAAGTGCACCTTCATGATGTCCTGATTCTTTTTACACTGTATTAGACATCTGATGAGGTTTTACGTCCAGGCGACAAGTGCTACACTTTACACTCACTGAAACACACAGCCGAATCACAGTGACAATTTCCACTTTGGCCCCGCATTTTCAAATGTAAATCCATGGACATTGTTGATCAGCTTGGTATTTTTTTTTATATTCACTATAATGTTCTCATTAGTATCTTAAATTTCGTTGCATTTCTCTTTTACGGGTTTTCGAAGGGTGTATGGAAGATGGGAGGAAGAATAAGTAGACGAGGACAACGCAGAGGCTGTCAACACATACAATGTCACCATACTGTCAAGACGGGTGATAGTTGACGGTGCAGAATGAGATTCTGTCAAACAGGCGTCGAGGGTGCTCTCTGTGATGTTGTGTTCCACGCTTTTCCACCTCTTTTGAATTGGGTGGTTTTCTTCTTGTTGGAATTATGACAGCTTACCAAACTTGTTCTGTATATTCCAGACATGTTTTCTCTTTTGAATCACTAATCAATCCTTTTAAACCTCTATCTTTGGCTTATTCAGTACTAAAAATTCAACATTTCGGCTGGTATGTGTCTTTTTATAATAGAAAACTTGATACGGTTTCCCGATTAAGGTCTGTAAATATGTGGTTTTATCAGTTGAATCATCAGATTTCATAAATAAACAGTCCAAGTAATTCACATTTGGATACTAGAGGAGAAATGAAGTGTTTAGAAAACTAAGACTGCAAGGATTATTTCCCTTGCATTATATAGAATACCTTGTGAAAGGGTTAAATTGACTCAGAAATTATTTGAAAGCCATATTTGTTTACACAAAGTGAGCTTTTTTTAATTTGACTATGTATGTCTTTTCCTGTTCATCGGCAGGTCTTTCAGGGTAAAATATTGAAAAACTTTGAAATATCTACTGAAATTGCACATTGAAAGGATGGAACAGTGGAGATTTTTGGAAAAAATAGCTTGAAGGTTAAAACCATGGCATGCATTCAGTGCAATACCAGCTCTGAGAGCAGATATGTATAAGAAAATGTGATCAAAGGTGATCCTGCACTCATACCGGAACAGTTTATTCATTTCTTATAGTTGGGGTAAAAATTGCCCAAAACTGGGATAAAAAGTGTGAATGTAGTGAAGGGTTTCAAATCGTTTAAAACAAATTTCTGCACCTTCACCTAACTGAAAATGGTTGAAATCATTTAATATTAGTGTGTTTTATTGATATACAGTGTTTTTTGCCTTTCACATGCAAATTAAATTTCCCTTACGGTGTCATATAACACTTGGAGTTGGAGTTTGAGGTACATTTCTAGGCTAAATATTGTTTATAAAGATTATAAATGTAAACATTAGACGTAAAGTATGAGTTTGAATTTTGCCATCTGACCCTTACCTCTTTGAGTCTACTTTTGTATTGCCAGGAATATGAAACGATGCATTGTGAGCTAGGAGCATTTTATTGCATGTAAACAAAGGTACCATTTTTCAATTCAAAAGTGTGCGAAAAGGAGCTGAAAATTGGTATTTCCTAATGCATTCTCAGATTGCATACAGATTTTGGTACCAAAGAAGCTCATCAATTGTAGGCTTACCCCCTACGTTTTTTTTTTTGCTGTGATTTTTCGAATTAAGGGTAGAAATTGTCTTTTTCTGCATTATTTTGCGACCTTGCGAGCCGTTTGTAAGTGCTTAAAATTCAAAAATGGTTTATATCATTTCAATGATTCCGTGCCAACTGTTTTAAGAGTTACAGAGAAGAGAGTCGGACGTTATTGTTGAAGAGTGTATTTCAACTGTGTATTGTCACCTACAGTACAGCTCAAGGGGTTTTTCCCAAAAACCCTCACCCCCGGGTTGAGGGGGGTATCGATAAAATGATAAACCGCCGGCGTTAAGTCGCTCCCCCGACTTAACCCGGCGTTTTACAGGTATTTCAGAGATATGCCCGCTTGAGGTGGATTGCAGGGTTCCCCCCGCTGAAAATGTTAAATGGGAGTGGCCTATATTTCTTTCGCGGAGCCCCCGCGAAAAAATGCGAGTGGGTGTGTTTTAATTTGTTTTCCGATTATACATTATGTTAACTATTCTATATTATTTACTCTGCTTCCCCAATAGTAAATTTTGCAGGCATACGCATCACGAGCGATTGTTTACTTTTCAAAATAATCGCTCGCCAGATTGATTATTCTGCATGGCGAGTGTTAATAAAAAAAATCAATATATTGCAATTTAATTTCAATAATAGTTACGTTCTTTCTCAAGCTCCTCGAGATTAAATGTTTTAGATGACGTTCCCTCTTTTCATTGGCTTTTAACTTGTGTTACTATATTTCATTTACTATATTTCATTTACTATATTTCATATTGTAACCCATTTCCATTAATCCGAACCAGAAGTCTGTGAACGCATCTACAGGAGTCGATTTATGATGTAATTACGGATGGAAGAGAGAACACTGAAAAGGGAGCGACTTCTACGTCTCTTAAAATATGACCCCCTACTCAAATCTACATATATACTGCTAATTTTCAGGTCATTACATGTTTCCTCGGATATTAGCAAACCAATGGCTAAATCAAATAATGACAATTGAGTCAGATCAGATAAATCACTGTTACTAAATGTACCATGTACACTGTAGACCTGGATTTGTATGCGCATATATGTGCAAACTTGACTCATCATGTATATATACGAGTATGTTTTATATGCTGAAACTAAGACCAAAACAAAGAAACACTGGAACAGTCGCTAAAATACCTTACTTGAATACTTTGAACATCGAGTTGTCTGAGATCTATTGCGATGAAATCTGCATGTGCATATTGCAAACATTTATAATCAAATTCATTGTTCTACAGCATAATTGAGAAATAAAGCCTTACCTTTGAGAATGATAATCCTATTTTTACATTCACATACTATTAAGATCAACACGATTATGATAAATCCATTAACAAATTTATATTCATTTACCAAATCAAACAAAAATCACTTTTTATACGACACTACATTGAAGACAAATGAATCGCAAAACAGATTTCGTTTCAATATAAACATTAATGTTTGCGTATAAAGGGTGTAGCACTTTATAAAGCACGTGACAGATGAAAAACGTGTGATATATTTTGTGTTGGTTGTCAGGCTGATTGAAAGACGGTGACGCGCATATAGATCAGAGGGCATTGTTTTTATTGATCCGACTAACCAGCTGGTAATCTGACAGTTTGTTTCGTCGTTTAAATAACATCGTTTTTTGGCAAGCAAATTTCATACATATATACATACATTTTATAAGATTCGGCTTAAAACTTGCATTTTGCTATTTTCAATAGAAGTAAAAGAAATTTATCTATGTCCCCTAAAAAACACAAAAGATATTAGAACAATGTAAAACGACAACATAAAGTATATATGATCAAAGGTAATATAATTTGTTTTTAGCGTAGGCAGTGAAGTGTAGATCGAAACCACTATGCGTATTCACGCAGGCAAATCTAGAAATTCCTTCGAACTATGTACAACAACATTGGATAGCATGAATGTGCGTGCTGATCTCTATATATACATTTAGCGAATGCCATAACGTTGGGTGCCCTTAATCATGATTGTTTGCAGTGTCGAGATATGTGAATTGGCCGCAGTAATTTGACTGAACAATTGTTGAAAATGACGTTTAATCCCAATTAATCAACATTGAGCATTGTTAAAAGCATATGATGAAATGCTTATTTTAAAAATAAACGGAAACTTTTATGAAATCATTTAATTCGGAGTAGAGATTTCAAATATATTCCAATAGTCTGCATGTTTAAACTAATTGTATCGGAGCAAAATATAGGTCCTGTTTCTGGTTTATATTTATTTACGTTTACCAATATATGCCTGTATCATAAGCCTCGAACATAGGACCTGTCCCGAAGAAAGCTAGGAAACACATGAGTATTTGAAATGGCCGCCGTGATATGACTGAATAGTGTACAAACGGCGTTAAGCTTTTCTTACTGTAATGCGATTAATTAAATCCTGCGCAGGGAAGAACAAATAAAACATGCACAAAACAACCGCTGCACACTAGTTCAGAGCGAGTGTATGAGAAAAGGAACAAGCTATTTTAAGTGTATGTTTAGATTGTCTTGTGAACCTGGTCAGTTTAATCAGAATCTATAAAAGTTGACAGTTTCGTCTAACAATCTTGTAAGTTATATATGAGCTGTATGCATCCCTGTTCTGGATCTAAACTTTGCACAAAAGCCAACTTTTAACTTGTGACATGCACAAGCTCATAATATCCTCATCTTTTAGTAGTGTCTAGTGACTTTGGGTATTGTTGATTTGACATCAAAGTTATTTTTGCATTAAATAAGAAATCAACTTTTCTGTTAATGTTGTGTTTTTGCCATTTATGACTGTATAACAGGTTGCAACAGGTTGCTGGTGTACATACACTATACTGTTCGAATTGGCATCAATATCCCCTAACACGCCTCATTTATAGGTAATACTTTGTACCTGTGCATAGTGGACTTCGTTTAGATATGCATACAGTAAAATAAAACATCATGGAAAAAGCTGGTGTATCTTAAAATTGCCATCTGATACGTCGACTATCGTAAACAGATCCAAGTTACATCATAAACCGGTGCGTGATCGCCCCGCCCGGCTCAATGAATATGTATACTTGATATACATGTATGCAGCAGACGACATATAAAATATCTACGCAAAACTTTGTGATATTACAATAAATAGAAGCTTAATTATTGAGCCCCGATAACTCAGTCGGTAGCGACACAGGCTGTAAATCCAAGGGTTATGAGTTCGAATACCAGCTCCGCCAACATTTTCGAAGTTTGACGGAACGTCACTCGTGTTTAAAATGTATGATGTTTTAGAGACTTAAATATATATAAATTGTAGAACTCGATGACCCGCATCAGGCGTAATTAGATGTCTCCGTTTCGGTCAAATATAAAGGTGTATGGATGCGAAATAAGGGGATAAGCTTCCACTTTTATGACAATTGCTCTTATAACGTAACCAACACGGATGTTGTGTTTGCCTGAAAGAATCACCTCATTAGTTTTAGAGACTTAAAAAGATACCCATTGTAGAACTCGATGACCCGCGTCAAACGTAATTGGATGTCTCTGTTTCGGTCAAATATAAATGTGTATGGATACAAAATAAGGGGATTTATTGGCATTTTCCTCACTATTGCTCTTATAACATAACCAAAACGGATGTTGTGTTTTTTTTAAAGAATCGCCACATTGGTTTTAGAGACTTAAAAAGGCACCTAATGTAGAACTATATGACCCGCATCAGGCGTAATTGGGTTTTATGATGTCTCCGTTTCCGTCAAATATAAAGGTGTTTGAAAAGAGTAGAGTTACACCAAGAAAATAGATCTAGTACCATATAACATGAAGGTAAACAGTGAAGACTGGTGAGACGGCGCGTATGGTGAGACTCAAATGGTACTTGCATGTACACAGATGCAACCGCAGTTCTAACTGCCTGAAATCGATTAACCGTTTCCCGTATAAGTCAAATATGCAGCAGACGACATTGAACTAATTAAGTCAAACGTATGGACACTCTCATTTCAATAACATTTTTCTCTCTATCTCTGTCTCTCTCTGTCTCGCTCTGTCTCTCGCGCTCTGTCTGTTTATCTGTCTCTGTTCTGGTTTCTCTCTCTCTCTCCTTAACTGATGGATTGACCAATTACATTACTATTACATTGCTTATTTCTTTTATCCAACGTGCAATACCTTTTCCATCTTATTTTCTTTGTCCGTATGCTTTTAAGACACTTTTACAAGAGACTTTACCCCCTTGGTGATGAGCAGGGCTGTGGGGTTTGCAATTCGACTGACTCGATGGCGTCAGGTAACTTTGACTGGTAACTTCCTAAAGAGTCACCGTCATATAACTCAACAATTGCTGAATGCGACGGAAAACACCAAACGCACCCAACGGTTAATTTTTTTATCTGATTACTCAAAAAGTATTTAAAAACTGATGTGTTTATTACCTTGATGTGTGGTTAGTCCGGATGCCCATAAAGCGATTTGAAATGAGACGGCAAACTATAAATCGTTGGCCCTGTGAATGAAACGAATACCTAAACTGAAGTACAGCGCACTTGCAATAGTTCGAACATGTGATGATTCGATTGAAAATCGTTTAACTCGAACCAATGTCTTCCTGGAACGGAACCCTTCTTTTAAAAACAGCGTAAGAGCAATCATTATAGCTCAGACGATAACCATGTTCAGATATTTCATGTAAAGTGCGAATCAAAGAACTCAAAGTACCACTGAAAAAATCTCTTATTTATCTACAACTACCTTTCAATATTACTCGTTGGTACCAATGCATTTGTAATAAAAGCACTGCAGTGCTGACGACATGGGGTCTGCTGTAAGCTTAGATTGTTCGACGCACGAGTCCTACGGCCCCCGGTATATTTCACGTGACTTCTTTTGTGGGGTGGGGTAGTCGGGCACGGGCCCTGTGGGCCCCCGCTAAATCCGCCACTACATTTGCCACGCTTTTTCTTTGTTTACCATTAATTTTTCGACGCTCGGGACCAACGCCCCCCCGGTTAATCCGCCACTGTATTTTTCATGTGACTTCTTTCTTTTTTTCCGTTCCTCTTCGCAAATGTAATGTTAACAAGCGTCCATATTTGACCTCTCGGCGCATTAATTTCTAAAGCATTTCTTAAACTTATATTGGAGTAATCACGCCTTAAGTTTTTCACTGATGTTCCAACAACATTAAAATAATATTTATGGGTGAGATCTTAACCTTTTAAATGCAGTTTTGTTGAATCCATGTTGAACTATTTTTCTCGCGCAGTTTCTCATGCGTTGTTTGGTGCTAACAGCAATTGGCAGGCTGTCAACTCCGAATAAAATGGTTTTGCTACTATGACCAGGGGCTAAAGCCCCAGGCCAAAACCTATTCACCTTTCCTGATACCAAAATCCATCAAGGAGTTCGGAGAATGCGTTAGAGTTAAAATAACAGACGACGTCAACTTCCTATAATTATGCATAGATGTTTTTTCAAATTCGTCTCCTGTAGAAAAGTTATGTGGAAAAAGGTCAAGACATTTTCAGAAAAATGTATAGAAATATTACACGTGTAGATGAAAAAGACATTGTAAATTAAATGAATATGTATCTGTAGTTATACGTAGGAAGGCTATTCAATGAAGAGGAACTTGTGATTTCGTTTTAAATTCCTGAATTAATTATGCTGCAAGTCGCCTCCCCATCCCGAAAAACGTCTTGACAGATTTGGGGTTCCATGACAAACTTACTGGACACGGAGCGATCGTATAAATTCTGGGGGCCCGTTCATTTCCGGTGGGCTGATCTTGTGCTTCCTGCGTGCAGCCCCCACCATTGCCGCGTTGGATGCTGAAATTGGAAAGATTGTTTTAGTCTGGGGAAGTAAGGAAATGACTGACAGACCTCTAGAAAGTTTATCATTTAATGTTTATTAAAACCTTACTTGACCTCAAAATATCTATGTTGTGGGTACTCAAAAGTATCGTCTCATTGAAACTGTTCTATGGAGTCCCCACAACAAAGGTTTTAATGAGTGCTAAGAGAAATATGAGCCTTTCCACGAGAAAACCAAAAGTATGGACTCGTAAGGTATCGACCCAGTTCAGCCTGACCGCGCATTCCTTGCAGGCTAACCTGGACCGCCACCTTGCATCTCAGGGAAATAGAGGTATAGAGTAATGATTCCTGAAACAGAAAATCCACTGGAGGCGAAATGTGTCTGTCCGGGTTAGCCTGCGCGGCATGCTTAGGTTGATCCGGGTCAATACTTTAAGCAGAGTCCACAATGTTGGGTAGCTCGCGGAACGGCTCATATCGTGCGAGAAAGACCCTTCCCTTCTCATTATCCTGTCCTCTTGAATGACATTTTTCTTAAAGTTCCGTCTGTCTTGTTTATAGGACTGACCAGGGCGGAGTTACTTCTTTGTTATTAGTCGCCGGGCAAAAGCCCGCGACTTCTATTTTTAATAGGTTTTCGGAAATCACATGGGAGGAGGGGTTATTATATATATATATATTTTTTAAATGTCTTGAACATATTACAATTGCGTTTGTTTAAAAACACTAAGTTATGACACATTTAAAATGAAATAAATATTCCGATGTTTTAAGTATGTGCAGTTTCTTTATTCTGACTTGCATTTACGTTTTTGTGTTTTATTTACGAAGACAAAACAGTCCTTATTAGCTAGACTGCGATACTTTATTTTCATAAACTATGTAATCAAAAGGCGATAACTACAAACCTTTACGTCGCACAGTCTAATTTTTTTACATACGCGCACCTGCTTGCAGAAGACTATCGATATGACAATCACTTCGAATTCTCCTTTTAATAGATAAGTATCAACATAAACTGGTAACAGAAACAAAAATAAGAAATACTTTGTGAAAATATGTCTCAAATATAAGCCTGTTTATCGGTCGTGAACGTCGAAACGCATTTTCCTCAGTTCATGACCTAGTTTCATATTACCAAAATGTAAACAAAGCAAAGTAACCGGAAGTAAAATGTAAACTTAGAAAAGTGACTTGTTTATGCAGACAAAAAATGTCGCACGACGAATTGATTTCTTAAACGTCACTAAACGAGTGCATAGGTCGAATGTAGGAGAAAGAAAGATCATATATAAATGCTTTTTTTCACTCGAATGCAGTGGAATAAAACATGCACTAAAGCTTTGCCTGATTTTTTATTCACTTTCTTCAATGTCTGACATAGTCCAGGTTTCTGTACAAGGAATGCGATTTTTTATTTTGACTGTTCGCATCCTAGGGTTACAATGCAATATGTAACGGCGATATATTGAGACTATGTCTGACACTACGCCTCGATTTGACACACATTTCGAAAGAATGCTCAAACACCTTATAACAGATAGATAGCTAATATTACACACTTGAATGATTAAATATATGTGATATTAAATGTTTATTTGGCTTGAAACAAATTAAGAGAAGAACAAACTCTGATAAACAATAGATTTAGAAATAAAGAAATGCTCTTTCGCACCCAATTAATTTCATACTTGCCACCTATTAAATAGTAATGGGACTCGCAATTGGCATTCCTCTTGCGCCAAACATATATTGTATGCATCAACGATTTAGATAAACAATTTAGCTGGTATGTTGTTTCAAGTGTGGTCTACTTTTTAAACATATGAGGATAAATGTTAACATCTGTGAAATAGTTATTATAATTATTATTAAAAAGGAGGAAGTTCATGTCTTCAGCAATTTAACCGTTTTCTCAATGTTTTAAGCTTTTAAAGGTTTTCATTGTTGCTTCAGACATGGAAAGGGTTTAATAGCTTTTTATTGCATGTAGATTTAAATCCCAAAATGTATTAATTTGTTGTGGTTTTATTGACAAATACAAAACATCAAAAATCGTGACCAAAAGAAATCCTGAAATTTGTAGATTTATGCGGAATTTCAAAAATCCTGGAATTAGTCCTTATGAAAACATTATGTGTATGTTTAGACTAATGAAAGTCAAGAATACATGTGTGAATGTCGCGATGTCCAACATTCCAAATGGACAGGATTCCGTTCGATCATATTGTCCTAAAATAATTGTACATGTTTTGCACGATTTTCAGATTGCTTTTATCAAGCGTCACATGTTTAGAAACTCTTACGAATGTCGTGTACTCGACACAAATTGGACGTACATAACGGACATTCGGCACTCCTCGGCAGATTTCGGTACCATACATGCAAAATGTAGTCTGCCCAGGAGTACCGAATGACATAGACAACAATTAAACGACCACCTTGGGCTTGTCGTCGATTGACAGTGATTAAGATTATAAAGGGAAATAAATGTTGACTTTATTTCCCTATATAATCTTAATCACTGTCAATCGACGAATTCCTTTCTCAAATGAATCTCGCTTTATCCAACATTCAACAGGGACAGGATGCATTTCATCATATTGTCCAAAATAATCGTACAGCGTCGCATTTTTAGTATGCTCGACACAAATTGGATGTACATAACGGACGACAGGCACTCGTCGGCAGATTGCGGTACCCTACATGCAAGATGTAGTCTGCCCAGGAGTCCCGAATGACACGAACAACAATTTATCGACTGATAACGATAAAGGTTGTAAATGGAAATAAATGTTGACCATTCTCAATTGAATCTCGATTTATCTAGCATTTCAAGTTTTATCGAAGGACGAATGATTGATTTTTTTCTTACGATTATCCTATTAGTACGTCTGTCATACAAAACATCACAGATGTTTAAAATCGCTGTCAATACAGAAAGTATACGATCGCCTTATACTTTTTTTACGGCCATTAGTTTTATCCTACGATAATCTCAAATTTAGAATCGTACTCGTCGATTTTAACAATCGTGGATGAGTATTGAAACGATGTGGGAAAAGGAGGAATTATTTAACCCTTATCCCGCTGGCGTCCTGCAACTAGTATCGTCATCTGTTGACAACTTTCTGAACATTTATAGAGCAGTGCTTAATTTTTTTTTTTCAATGAGAAACGAGCAAAGTGAAACTAAGATTAGACACAATTAATGAAGTCCCGAGACGCCTTCTGCAGCAGACTACTTTTGAAAACAATCTGGCAGGAACATGTTAAGGTTCCTGTTAACATATTTACGCCAAAACGCTCATCGACAATGAAGCCGAAATGAAACTCCCGCGTGGATGAGGTCCTTACAAAGGATCCCCTAGAACTTGACCTACACATCATTGTCAGTCAGTCTACGCCCCTAAATCCAACTGATCTAGACTCAAAATGGTATATATTGGTGTTTTTTTTATATATTAATTTCGACTTTAAAATAATACCTCCATATATTTTAAATAATTTAAGCATTTATTGAATCAATCACTATATTGGTAAAATGTTTTTACAAAATAAAAATTATGTCATATTGATTGGATGGGAAACATGATGGCCAGAGGGCATCAGAAAAAGGGCAAATTGACAAAACTCTACAATTCATTTTCATGAAAGTGCTTGTCTGATCAAATGATGATTTCGCTAAAATGTTCATTTAGTGAACTTCTACATAAATGTTTTGAAGCTGTTTTGAATATTTGTAAAACATATCCACCAGATTGCATCCAAAAAGGGGTAGAATTAACTTTTTCTCTTTAAACAACATCTCCTTAATAAGTAGAAATATATCATCCATCTTTCACAGGAAGTTCGATGTGGGTTCCTTTTTCAAAGATTTAAATTGTATTAATTAAGTCCAAACTTTAAATACTTCTCTTCTGAATCCACTTATCTGATTCCAAGATAATTTGGTAGAAATGTTCCCTAGGATGACCCCCTACAAATGTTATACTAGCAATATTGATTGGTAAAAGGGGTAAAATGATTTTTTACCTTCAAATAAAATTCCCTCCGAAACCACATGACCAATATAAACCAATCTTTACATGAATGTTCTTTTAGTGATCCTCTTTCAAAGTTGTTCAACGATTTAATGCTTAAATGTCCTTTGTAGTATGTTATTCCAATTAAAGTTTCATTCCCACTTTTTACAAATTGTCCCTGATATTAGCAGGTGCATCTTTGCCACTTTACAATCTCTTAAGTCGACTTGCCGCTCGTGTAATACATCACCTGAGCCAATGGCTCACCTAACCTAATTGGATCACTTTTCGTGAGTCATAATGTTGCACCAACTACTGGGGACATTTGAAAGCATTGTAGGAATAGAAGGGTTCATATAGCTCTTAAAGAAAAGAACATTTTTTGTACCGTTTTCGCACATAATTAATATTTACTCATCATTAATGTTTTCAACATAAAAGAGTACAAGGAAATAATTGCGAGCAATTAGTAAACTTTATGTGTCTCATGGTAATATAGTTTAGCTTTATTGGTTTAAGGTCAGAGCTGCCTTTATTGGTTTAAGGCCAGAGCTGCCTTTATTGGTTTAAGGCCAGAGCTGCTTTTATTGGTTTAAGGCCAGAGCTGACTTTATTGGTTTAAGGGCAGAGCTGCCTTTATTGGTTTAAGGCCAGAGATGCCTTTATTGGTTTAAGGCCAGAACTGCCTTTATTGGTTTAATGCCAGAACTGCCTTTATTGGTTTAAGGCCAGAGCTGCCTTTATTGGTTTAAGGCCAGAGATCCTTTATTGGTTTAAGGCCAGAGCTGCCTTTATTTGTTTAAGGCTAGAGCTGCCTTGATTGGTTTCAGGCCAGAGCTGCCTTTAGTGGTTTGAAGGCCAGAACTGCCTTTATTTGTGTTCATGTATTATCAACACATATATCACATATAAATAAATTTGCCAAAAACATATTTGTTTATTTGTAAAACGTGATGTTAAATGATCTCCTTTTGTAACTTTTGTTATGATAAATTAAAACAAACATTTAATTTAATGCTTTCTTATCAATAGAACGCCTATACTTCAATTGGACCCATGCCTCTCCTATGGTTGGCAATAATTCTCTCAAATACATAAGGCACATCCAGTTTTTACCCAGTATAACACTTTTTATCAATAAATATGTTTAATGATCAAATTTGCAACCACTTGGTCTTTATCAAGATTAAAACAATGGTAATTTAAGTGCAGTCCATTCTTATGTTGAAGAGATCAAATTGTGATTTACTGCACTTTGATTTCTGTTTCTTTTTTTAAATCTTGATGAAGACCAAGTCGTCAAAATTTGATAATAAAAGAGATGTATTGATATGAAGTGCTTCCCCTGAAAGACCTAATATACAAAGATTTAACCTTGTAGTTTGCCAAAACACCTATATTTGGTAGTTCAGCTGCTAGTGACGCGCGCTGTCAATGTGAAAAAGCAGTCAATTGCTTGGAATAACTGTTTTGTTGAGTACCGAAATGAGACAATCAGCAAACACATATGTATGGGAACTGGCAGTCGAGAATCGACTTCAACATTGTTGAAAAATGTGTTAAACCCCAATAACTATTATTTATACATCTTTAATATTCCTCCCCATCAGTACTTTCAGTCCTTTGATTAACAAAGTACTGGCATACAAGAAAGCAAATGTTAATGAATAATTTATTTGTGATACATGCTCTTTACGTATTACCTAGTAAATAGTTTTACTGCAGATGGTCGACTCGCCAAGGAAAAACGGAGATCAAATCTAAATATGTCCCAAGTTGTCTTTTGTCATACCAAGGAAATGTTGAGTCCCATACGCGTTTCTACTCTTATTTCAAGTAAGTAAACATACACACATTGTCATGTGCAAAAACAACTGATTAAACTTCCGTATTTGAACTAGTCAAATATGGTAAGTATAAGTATCTGAAATATGATGTGACGGCATTAAAAAATGATTCACGTTATTCAAAATGCGGTAGTGGGTCATGGTTCACACGCCATTCATAAATTTTAGTTTATGTGTTAAGTGTGAAATTGAAAAATTCTGAAAAACGTTTCCTTATTCTGTCTTAATAGCTTTACTAAGGTATTTAATAAAAGATAAATTATGTTTAAAGTAGTGATAATTGGCTTTGTATTGTCTCCTGTCCTGATAGTTTAATTTCTCAAAGTCCCTCGTAGAACAATACAAAATCAGGTTTCGCCTCTCAAACATAATATTACCTATATATGTATATCATGATACCATATCATATCAAATCACGATCATATCATAATTTCCTCTGATAAACATCTAAACTTTAGATTTATCCTATCACCATCGTGTCGTATCATAAAACTGCCGTATCATATAAAGCTCAGTCCCACTTACATTAAGTTAATTATTGTTAATTTAACGACATAATTCACCAGATGTCCAAATGCAGACGCCATTTGACGCGGCTATAGTGGATGATATTTTAAATCATTATATGAGAGGGTATGATATCTACACTTAAATTCTGTCAAATCGTGTCGATTATGATAAGACCTAGAAGTTGGACATGCTGATCAATGGACGGGCTTATGTGTTAAAAGAAGAAATTGCACATAATGGTTTTTTTTTTATAGCCGTTGTTCTGGTTATCGAAAGGTCAGAAGTCCCTCTGCATCTTCTCACCGGATATAATTTGTAATAACGTTCAATGTTTAGTTCCTTTATTAATAGATAAACACAACATTTGTAAACGTACATTATAGACGGTGCGCCGACCGTGCGTTCCTTTTATTTCAAAAATCGTAATTGTACTACATATTAAATTTACAAACCTAAAATTCATGTTTTCTATGCAGAATACTTTGAATAATATATTAATGATTTTAGGAGGTCTCTAGAGACACATGTTTATTCATTGTAACTAGCGAATGTCAATGAATGTCAATGATAAAAGCTATAAAGTTTAAAGTCATATTTGTGTGTCAAAGGTGTAAATATGTAAAACAGGCGCTATGAATATTCAACTGTCCTTATTGTAATTGTCTCCTCTGTTCTATATGATTGTTGGAAACACGAATATCTAACCGCTTGACTGATTCTACTCATACGTGTGGTACCGTCCCATAAGTCTTGCAGTGCTTTGATTATAAAACCGCTTGACTGATTCTACACA
>JASEVX010000002.1:58774751-58947251 GCA_031761405.1 Serripes groenlandicus
GTAACGACCCTTCTCATATATATGCGTATATGTGTATATGTACGCATTTATGTAATGCAATCATATTAAAATGTTTCAACCTTTATATACGCACTTGTATATATACAACGTATTTTTGATAAACGTGTATCTCGTCATATGAAGGAATACAACAACAAGCAATCTGCATTGTTTACCTATAGGAAAGTCTTGAGTGCGCTTAGTACTAGTGCTTAGTACGAGCAATCTGAACTCTTCCTGCAGTGTTTTCCACTCTGTCAGTAAATTTAAACATAAGTCAGCCATTACTGATAAGTGGTGAATTAATGCTTTCAATTTGGAGGAGTCAAAGAAAATGCATATGGAGCGAAGAATTAACTGAATGCCATAAATAACTGAGAGATTGTTGAAAATGGCGTAAACTGGTTTGCCACTTAATAATTAAATTATACAAAAAATGGATTGGACGTTATATATTTAAACACATTCAGCGCGAATTGTAATATCTGTATGGCACACGTTGCAGAACTCGTTACGAGCTGTTTCACTGAAATCTGCATATTTGCAAAAGACTTAACATCGCCAAAAGAGTTTAGAGATCCAAGTAATGTATCAAATATCTCTTGTTACATATTTTATATATAATCAAACAATAAGAGATAAGTAGATGCGTAACAGATAAGTAGATTATTAGTAGTTACCGTAATTCATTAAAGTGTTATCTGCAATGCATTACACAAGTATGGTACTATTTCGCTCATTAAATAAAACCCCGCGTAGAGGCCGCCAACTATGGACATACAATAGAGACAAGACATGGGACACATACTTACAGGGAGAGTGTGTGAGTGTGTGATGGAGAGAGAAGAAAAATGTTTACGCAGGGAATAAGAGAGTGAGAGAGAGAAAGAGAAAGAGAGAGAAAAGAGAGAGAGAGAGAGAGAGAGAGAGAGAGAAGAGAGAGAGAGACGAGAGAGAGAGAGAGAGAGAGAAAGAGAAAGAGGGAGAGAGAGAGAGAGAAGAGAGAGAGAGAGAGAGAGAGAGAGAGAAAGAGAAAGAGAGAGAGAGAGAGAGAGACGAGAGGACGAGAAAGAGAAAGAAAAAGAGAGAGAAGAGAGAGAGAGAGAGAAGAGAAAGAGAAGAAAGAGGAGACGAGAAAGACCAGAGAGAGACGAGAGAAGAGAAAGAGAAAGAGAGAGAGAGAGAGAGAGAGAAAGAGAGAGAGAGAGAGAGAGAGAGAAAGAGAGAAAGAGAGAAGAGAGAGAGAGAGATAGAGAGAAAGACGAGAGAGAGAGATAGACGAGAAGAAGAGAGACGAGAGGACCGAGAGCGAGAGAGACAGAGAGACAGGAGAAGAGAGACAGAGAGACAGAGAGACAGAGACAGAGACAGAGATACCAGAGCGACAGAGCCAGAGAGACAGAGACAGAGACAGAGACAGAGAGAGACTTACCTGACAAGAGACACAACCAAGTAAATGACAGTTGGGACAGCAATGATTTTTTCTAGCAGTATTGATCATGAAGATGACCGTTGTTGTAACACTGGCGTTGTAGTGCAGGAGTAGAAACACCTGTACACCTGCACTGGGCAGCGCTAGCATGATCAGCCACAACACAGCCCTGGTAATTGCCGGGGGAACCTAGTCAAAATGTATTCAGTAACCCTTATCTAGCTAATTTCTCAAAATAGGACTTTCTTTTCTCTCCGTTTCAAGCAACTTAACCCATTTACGACAATCACTTTTACGACATCTGAGAAGTTTTAAAGGCCATGCAGACAAACTTAACTCTTATCCCGCTAAATTCTCAAAATGGGATCTTCTATTCTCTCAATTAGAAGGAATGTTTATTCCATAATCAGAGGCATTTTAGTACTTGATATATTTTCTTCATTCCACTATCTGAGTGGCAAGCAATGCAAATCCAGTCGAGAAGGCTCGTGACGAGCCTTCTTGTCTGGATTTACATTGCTTGCAAAAAGAAATTCTTTCGCGTACAGCGGGATAAGAGTTAATGATTTGTATACTTAAAAGGAAAATAACATGAATCGTACCTTGTTCATGTTATTTTAATATGTCGTCTCTTTTGGCGTCCACGAAGGAGGGCACTATGCATAAATCAGTTAATTCCAGAAACGGAGATATGTTTAAAAAACTATACTTAAGGATCGATTCTTATGCAGTATGAACGCACGAAAAATAACAATCAATCCTTAAATATATACAATCCAGTCGGAGTGCAATATTGAAATAAACAATGACGTCATAATCCCTGCAGATGTCATGAAAGGTCGACCGGTTCATGCAAAATGAACGTCAAGTTTGATCTATACAAAGGACTAGGCAAATGTAAATATTAGACGATATCTCTTTTCATTCCACATCTTAGTGGAAAACAATGCAGATCCAGGCGATACGGCTCGTTGCAAAATCAACTATCGTGTATAGCGGGATAAGGGACAATATCTTTGTTTAACTGGAAGAGTAGAACACATTGAAGGAATAGCTCAAATTGTTTGTTACGAGCAATCTGAACTCTCCCTACGCTGTTTTCAAAGGCCTTCTGGATTGGGTGGGGGAAAATGCGGTATTATGGAGCAAGTTGTTAACCCTTTCAGCGCCTAATTTTACAAAGTAGACTCTTCCATGTTGAAAAGTGGACCACTCAGTTTTGGAATTATAATTATATCCAAGTGGCAAACAATGCAGAATTTATTTTCGAAAGCTCGTCACGAGCTGTCTCACCTGAATCTACATTGTTTGTAAAAGCCTTAATATTGCCTTTGGCACCGAAAGAGTTAACGGACAAAACATCGGAACTACAAGGGCCGTGGTGGCATTTCTTATTCTCGGAGCAGTTGGAATTTGTGCTACATAGCTTTCCACACCGTTATGAATTTCAAATATTTGAGATGTACTTTCTTATGTCTTGAATGTGAAAAGGTTCAACTTAAATGTGTATTGAGTACAGAATTAAATCGTTATGTAAAACTATTTTGATTCCATTACCTGTTAGATAACATTTGACCTCGAATTCGTACATAATTTTATTTCTATTTTATTTACATATCAGCAGAATACATTGTTTCTTTGCCATAAACAAATTGACAACAAATGGCTCGCGGGCCGCGCAAGAAAACCAACTTTATGGACTGTGCGTAAAGTATCAGCCTGTACATTCCGCGGAGGCGAATCCGGGCCGTAACTTTACGCCTCTGGGGGAATAGAGGTGTTGAGTAAGCTGATCCGGATCGATACTTTACAAAGATTCAACAATTGTTGGTTTTCTCGCAGATCGGCCCATACAGTGTATACTGCTAAACTAAACATATAATTAATTATAATAAAAAGAAAAGTATACAAATGATACATGAAAGAGACGTAAGATAAGCAAACAATAGATTGATTGATTGAATCGCCGTCCTAAACGAGTTTTCATTAACCTAACCATGTTTCCTAGGTTTCTAACCAGTACTCCACACACTTCTCTTCTACCAATAACTGACAACTTTTTCACACGAATGACGCGGGACACAATGTCTTCATCAAATGTGTAACAGAGAAATGTAGCCTAACATAGATGAGCGCTATCCACTGCGCTAGCCGGGCCCGGCGATAAGCAAACTAGCTTACCTTAATAACACGTAAGAAACTGTATTCGTCCATGTGTTCTCCGAAAGGCCCATCAGTCGTGACCGTGGTGTCAGCCATTACCAGTAAACAAACCAGGGTCTCTATGACAACCGCTGTCCATTTCCACACCCTAATCATGTTGTATTGGGTTCGCTGTTCCGAAATCAAGTCCGCAGGAACGCCAGTTTCATCGAGAAAGTTGCTGACCATGGCCGTAAGTGCAAACACAAAGCCAAGGAATCTCAAGGTACCAAAGAGTATCATGAGGGGAACCATGAATCCCTTCTTGATGCTTTTTATAGAGGTACACATCCTGCAAATATCAGGTATTTCGGGTAATCCCCATCCTCCTAAATTTCTCTCTACTTTAATAAATTATTCATTTAACTATCTGAGTGTCAAGCAATGCAAAACCAGCCGAGAAGGCTTGTTACGGGCCTTCTCTTCTGGAATTTACATTGCTTGCAAAAACAAACAAAAATGTAACGTGTAGCAGGATAAGAGTTAAAAGATACCAAACGTTTGTACCAGAGATATTTTATCCCTGCACTCCCTGAGTGGCATGCACTTCAGATCCAGACGAGACGGTTCGATACGAGCCGTCTTGCCTGGATACATTTATGGAACAGGTAATAAGACGTATACGTTAGATCATATATATAGGAGCCACAATCATGCGATAAGACGCATACAGTGCCTGACGCTTTCCAACCTCAATGCCGAACTTTCGTATTTCAAATTCGGGGGAAATTTATCAACCCATTTACGGCAAGCTCTTTTACGACATCCAACCGATGTTAAGACATACATGTATACGAACTTTATGTATTTGAGATAAGATATTATACGTATACTGAAAAGGAAAATTGTAACTTATTATTTCTTTTGTTGTATTTGTTTTGCATTATGACGAAGAAACGTTTTCATTTCCAATATCGAGGGTTTTGCGCAGCACAGTTGTAACTGAAAGGACATTATGAAAACCCTAGAACTTTAAGGGACAGTTTTGACCCCTTTGTAAACAATGCACATTTAGGTGCCAACGTTCGTAACGTGCAGTGTCACCTAAATTCTCATTGTTTACCAAGAGAAATGTTGCAACTTTTATACTGACTCAATTTTAGTTACAACCCTGTTGTGCTGAGCCCTAGAATTATGTAAGATGAGGGTCTCCCAGGGGTTTGGGAGAACAAGGGAACATGGCCATTTACTTTTGGGGAACAAGGGAACATTGCAAATTACTTTCAGGGAACAACGGAACATTGGCATAATTTTAGGGAACATAAGCTTAAAAAAAAAAAAAAAAAAGTTTTTTCCCTATCTATGTAAAACAAGGGATCCCCGGGATGGTGTCATTTTTGACCCCATGGCTATAATTCGAACAATCTTGGTAGAGGTCCACAATGATGCTACATACCATTAACATAAAAACTGATACGGATGCAGACTTTTACAACTGAGTTACAAGGTTAAATCAGGGGTTTGGTATTAATGAAAAGTGTAATGAAGTTGGAATGAACAAGAGAAAACTAAGTGTATGCCTTAAAAACTTCAAAGGTTTGACAGAGTTTCCGAAAGGTCGCTCATTCGATATAGACACACAAGAGCAATGGATCCATTCAAATTGTCTGTTTAATCATAGAAATTAATTTTGGGGAACATTGGCAAATACTTTTGGGGAACAAGAGAACATTGGATATAGACACACAAGAGCAATGGATCCATTCAAATTGTCTGTTTAATCATAGAAATTAATTTTGGGGAACATTGGCAAATACTTTTGGGGAACAAGGGAACATTGGAAATACTTTAACCCCCCCCCCCCCCCCCCCCCCCCCCCCCCCCCCCCCCCCTCGGAGGGCCTCTAAGATACACGAACAGTCCACACAAATGTTTTCTATGTTGAAGACCCTGTTCTTCTATATTTTGTAGCAGTCATGTAATGCTCTAATATAGCCTCTACTATGTTATCCATGCATCCAATAGGTTCACAATAATACATTATATATCATTAAGTGACTTATAACCATTATTTTGTAAAATTATATGTACGTAAATTATGCATTCTTATTTATTACATACGCAAAATATAAATCTCAATATATTTCAATGTAACGCGCAACGTCAATATTTGTTCAGTATACCGTTGTATTGATAACATATCCGGTGTGTAGACGAGCGGACTTCGTGACGTCACCGATACGCTCGTCTACACACCGGATATGTTTTGAAAACACACTGTATCCATAACAAATGACGACGCGCGCTATATTGAAATGAATAAAGATTTATAATTTGCATATACAAATACAATAACAATTATTTAATCCTGAGTATATTGAGAATTGAGAAAAGGTTTATGTTCAGGAATAACCAATCAGCTTGCTTGATTCTGAGTTTGAGTTTTGAGAAAAGTGTATAAACTCAGGATTAACAAATCAGATTGTCTGATTCTGAGCCTGAGATTTGAGAAAAGTTTTATAACCTTGACCCCAGTTGTGTTTATTAACCCATGAAATCAGGATATTAAACATTTTTTCAGTGGAAATGTCACATTAATTATCACTGAATTACAGTAAGGCAATTCACAGACACATGTAACATACGGTAATCCGTGTTTTTCCCTACACTATCCGTACCACCCCAATAGCCTAGTGGTGAAGGCATCCGCTTCGAGAGCGGGTGGTCAAAGATTCGATATGTCCCGTTGGTGAGCCGCCAGCTAGTTAAATAACGGTTACTGACTTCCTGTCTGCCTGGTGCCTGGCATTAAGGATAGAAATCGGGAAGTAATGATGGTCAAGATAAGAGAGGTGTTTCATAAGCCCAATTTGGCTGGCTCTTTCGATAGAGGGGATACTATAATAAACATACACTTTACTTTGTACTTAACCCTTAACCCTTTCACTCATACAGAAAATCTGCAGCAGACAACTTTGAAAACATCTGAGCAAAAATGAGGAATATCTTTATAAATGATAGCACTATCATCAAAAAGAGTTGGAAACATTGTGAAAAAAGGAGAAATTGCTCATTTTGTCAAAATGTTTTCAAAATTCGTCTGCTGTAGAAGCATCAGAAAGCGTCTACATGAGGGAAAGTGTTAATATGCTGGCTTTTCATAATGGACCGAGCCGAGGTTAATTTTGGAAAATCCATGTACTATTGATATTATTTCACTATCAGAGTGGCAAGCAATTCAAATTCTGATAAGTCGGCTTGTGAAGAGCCGACTCATTCATTTTTTTTGTAATCGAAACGGAACATCTACTTAACTTTTACACTTTGATCCAGCTAATCCTGAATTTTACTCCTAACACAGTGAAGTAAACCTGGTAGGAAAAGTATGCCTGGTATGTGGCTCGAACCAAGCAAAGAGCTCTAACCAATGGAGATATTTGGGTGACGCACACTTCAATTTATATTCTATAGTATATGTGTATACATATAACTAAAGGAACAGTATGCTACGATGTGTCTTAAAGTGACTAATTATAGGGTCAGACATCAAACACAATTAAATTGTGGCTGAAATGTGAACACAATACCTCGCCCTTCTCGGTTTTGGTGGGAGACAACAATTCTGTGGTTTATCATAAAGATTGGATGGAATATGTGGCATCTAGTACGTGCGCACGAGATAAAAAAAAATAGAGATACTATGTCGTGCAAACGATATACTATCTCGTGCGCACGAGATACTAAGTCGTGCGAACGAGATACGTATCTCATGCGCACGAGATACTAAGTCGTGCGAACGAGATACGTATCTCATGCGCACGAGATACTAGGTCGTGCGAACAATAAATTAACTCGTGCGCACGAGATTTTTAAAAATTAGTGTGTGTCCCTTTAGAGCTGCCGTACTCTAGATTGTTCAGAATGTTATTCTAAAATTTGACCTAGTGACGTAGTTTATGACCCCAATGACCAAGTTAAGAACTAGACTGAGATTTGATGGAGACGAAAGTTCTAATGATTTGCCATATAGATTTAAAGATAAATTTGGCTTCTGGAGAGTTAATAATGTTATTATAAAATTTGACCTAGTGACCTAGTTGTTGACCCAGATTCGAATTTGAAGGACTTCACCTTGCCTAGACATCTGCATTAACCCTCTCCAACATACAGCAATGTTGAAGCAGACAACTTTGAACATTTTAAATTCGAATCTGGAGTCCTTTTCCCCACAACCCACACTATCTCTCTTATAGGAATAAGGGTTAAATACGAATTTCAAAATGTAGAGCTGTATAAAGACATATATTGTTAAAATAATAATACAAATAAAAGCACACGGCCTTTCATGAAATTAAATATAAGAGACTGTCATACATAAAACATGCAAAACATCAATATTTGATCAAAATTATAAGCTTTCAATTCAGCAGAGTCCAAGAACATGTTTATGGAGCAAATGGGTTAACGTGGCATACATGCGAGCAAATACCAAGAAAGATACATCCTGATGTATCTTATCATAATTGCAGAAAGTGCAAGTCCTCGTTACAGGCCATTTCACCTCGATGTTCATTGTTTGCAGAAAGCGTTCAAGTTGTAAAACACTTATTATTTTAGATAAAGAGACATAATTATTTCAAAATATAATATAAAGTAAAAATGTGTCCTAGTATAACGGAATTTAAAACCGTCTGGCCGAAAAGTCCTATTTAATTGAAATAGCTGGCCGAAAAGTCCTATTTAATTGAAATAGCTGGCCGAAAACTATTTAATTGAAATAGCTGGCCGAAAAGTCCTATTTAATTGAAATAGCTGGCCGAAAACTATTTAATTGAAATAGCTGGCCGAAAAGTCCTATTTAATTGAAACAGCTAGCCGAAAAGTCCTATTTAATTGAAATAGCTGGCCGAAAAGTCCTATTTAATTGAAATAGCTGGCCGAAAAGTACTATTTAATTGAAATAGCTGGCCAAAAAGTACTATTTAATTAAAACAGCTAGCCGAAAAGTCCTATTTAATTGAAATAGCTGGCCGAAAAGTCCTATTTAATTGAAATAGCTGGCCAAAAAGTACTATTTAATTGAAATAGCTGGCCGAAAAGTTCTATTTAATTTGAATAGCTGGCCGAAAAGTCCTATTTAATTAAAACAGCTAGCCGAAAAGTTCTATTTAATTGAAATAGCTGGCCGAAAAGTTCTATTTAATTTGAATAGCTGGCCGAAAAGTCCTATTTAATTAAAACAGCTAGCCGAAAAGTTCTATTTAATTGAAATAGCTTGCCAAAAAGTCCTATTTAATTGAAATAGCTGGCCAAAAAGTGCTTGGTCGAAAGTTCCTAGGCCGACACATCCAGACTGAAACATCCTACAACTATATCATATAGTATCAAATTGTTAAGACTAACTTGACTTCAAGCAATACTTGAAATTGTTTCCGTTGTGTCAAACAGTTCAGTCTTATCAACACTATATGAGTCGTTCCACAAGAAAACCATCATTATGGACTCTGCATAATGTATCGACCTAGATCAGCCTGTGCAGTGCGAAGGCTAATCCGGGCCGACACATTCAATTTTAGGGGGAAGAGGTATAGAGTAACAAGTCCTGCAACAGAAAATCCACAGGAAGCGAAAAGTGTATGTCCGGGTTAGCATGTCCGGGTTAGCATGAGCGGCATACTTAGGCTGATCCGGGTCGATACTTTATGTACAATGTTGGTTTCTTGCTCGTATTGTCTCTAAATTTACAGATGTTTTTTGGGCAGCTATTTAAAACAATGTGGCGAAAGTAGAAGGTCGTCATTGTTAGCATATTCTTCTTTTGCCACAATATTTTCACTCTAGCATTTAATTAAATTGTCATTTATATAGAGTTTCCATAGTTTTGACTTGATGTTTTCAATGTCGTCTGCTGCCGATTTGGTGCATATGGTTAATCTCTAACATTTCGGTGGCCATATTCTCTTATGTTTCAACTCTATAAGAGCCAATACGTGGTACAATTCGGCTTTTGTGAACAGTGTAGATTCAGATAAGCTTTTGCATATACACTGTTCAAGTACACAAGTTTGTTAGATGCTTATGTCAACAAGGTACGTTTTAACTAAACTGATAAGTCATGGGCAGGGGAATCTGAACCTTGAACATTATTCAGTAACGCTAACTTGCACATTTGCCCATGCATTGCTCATATGGGCCGTACAACGAGAACACTAACATTATGGACTCTGCGTAATGTACCGACCCCAGATTAGCCGGCGCAATCCGCGCGGGCTAAAACGGGTCGATATATTCCGTTTCAGGTGGATAGGGGTATAGCGTAATGATTCCTGAAACAGAATATCCACAGGAGGTGAAAAGTGTCAGCCCGGGTTAGATTGCACGGCATATTTAGGCTGATCCGGGTCGATACTTTACGCAGACTCCACAATGTTGGTTTTCTCGTGGGACGGCTCATATCAATATATCTGCGTAATGTATCGACCAGATCAGCCTGCGCTGTCCGCGCAGACTGATCCGGCCGACACATTCCGTCTAAGGGGGGATAGATAGAGTAGTGATTCCTGAAACAGTTAATCCACAGGAGGTGAAAAGTGTCAGCCCGGGTTAGATTGCACGGCATATTTAGGCTGATCCGGGTCGATACTTTACGCAGACTCCACAATGTTGGTTTTCTCGTGGGGCGGCTCATACGGTTTAAGTACAATATGGGTCAACTATTTCGAGGGCTTGGCGTGAAACAGTTGTAACTAAAATTGGTATTTTTTTTACCAAGGTTAATCACCTCGCCACAAGGTCTTTAAAAGCGTTAAATCATTTTACTTGGTAAACAATGCAAATTTAGGTGCCATTGCTCGTTCTGAGCAATGGCACCTACATTTGCATTGTTTACAAAGGGGTCAAAATTGCCCCTAAACCAGGGTTTTCAAAATAGGTTTTTAGTTACAACCCTTTCACACCAAGCCCTCGATTTATTCTCGCTATTTAAGAGGGTTAAGCCTTGAAGCTTTAACCGATTTTATGCGCGGGATTCAGCTGTGCTGAATACCTCCGTATATTGTCATGCCAAGCTTACAGGAAATGAAAATTTGTAAATGTTTTGTGCTGCCCTCTGTTTTTTCATAATGGACAATTTGTCTTGATTGCCCAGGGATCAGTTAAATACGTTTCACAACAAGCTAAACAGTATGCACATTATACAAAGTAAACGTACACAATGTAAAGTTTTAATCCATAAAGTTGTATACATAATTTAGAAATTTAAGTATAAAATATAACACAAAGTAACTTCATTATATATAAAAGTATAACAATTTGCTTGTGCAAAAATAACAAAATGTAAATTTATAATGAAACCATTTTTTGTTTGAGAAAACCATCTACAATTTGCAAAAATTATGCAGCAGTCGAATTTAAACAAATCTTGGCAACATATAGAAAAGCTTTACATGCAATGAAAATGGGAAGTTTCACCAGAGTCTTAACTGCCTGCCTGTATGCTGCTAAAATTATTTTTCAGCCAGCTCGAAGTAGACCTCATCTAGTTGTATGCTAATGTAACCTCTAAATGACGCCAGTCATTAACCCTTTCAGCATACATACACTTCTTGACGCCTCTACAGTAGGCGACTTTAGAAAACATTGTGATAAAAGGATAAATTGCTCATTATTTAACTACAGTATTATTACAAACGAAACCAGTTGAAATGAATGTTTTTGTTGTAATATATTTCTTCGTTATTTATTATTTATCACATAAAGTCCTCTCTGGAAGTGTCAAAATCCCATTACATAAATATCATAGAACACTACTAATTTGGTTTCCAGTCTTACATTTAAGTCTTTGTTACAACGCCAAAATGGCAAATTTCATGAATATTTGTTCATAAATCACTAAATGTGATAATTAAAATATCTTATTCATGTTTATTTATGATCACTTTAATTAACTCGTGAAATAGTTATATACGGACCGTGGAGTATCTTCACTGTACGCAGACCCACTATCGTAAAATTATAAAGCTGGGTTGTTTTATTCTCACAGACAAAAACGGGTAGCAACAATTATCTTCAAGCCAAACGAATAAATAACGAATGATAGTGCTTACCTGATTCTAAACTCGATTGGAATCCAGAACAGAAAACTTTAGAAAGACGATTTAAACCATCAGAGAGTGTATCATACGTTGAATTGAAAATTGTTTAAACAAGGCCACAAGTTATACACCAAGAAGTAGGTATTTTATTATCGTCAGCCAGTATAACTCGCAATTGCGGGATTTTTATTTTCTTTTTAATTGTTTGTTTTATTCGGACTTTGCTCTGTTTTGCATCGACTGATAACTTATTCGTGATCCCATAATAAATAAACCCGTAGTAGGATATACAATGGCCTTTGTCAAATGGCGCTCCATCGTGACCACCGCTAGCGAAGATCGAACCGTGGACATATGTTTCAAATCCTCCAAGCTAACCACTTGGCGACTGCGGTTTTATATGTCGGTTTTGTTATAATTGTCTGGACATTGTTTAAGTTAGTAAAATAAGGTTGTTTTAACGAGGGCAATATTTGTTGTGTAAGGTGTTTCATCCTGACACAAGCGAATGAGTCGTAATGCTTACCCCACAATCCTACGCGCCAAGGAAGGAAAACAATTACTATCCTTTACATGGTTTCTTTTAAGGCCTTGTCGGGGATCGAACACGCGACCGCCCGCACCCGAGGTAGACGTTCAGCCATTACACCATCGAGGCGGTACAGAGGCATTAGTACATATAGTACCGCGGGTAATCATAGGAAATTTGCAAGTATTCATTGATTGGTTTGCGTTTGACGCCGTTGTCAATGGTTCCTACGCAGTATTACGGCGACGAGTTCACACAACTTTTGTTTCATTGGGCGTATTCGGATTAACCAATCTAATAACATATTTTAACGTCATTCGCCTAATACCCGTGTGAAAGACTATTATAAAAATAAGCTAATTATGGGGATAGGATGTCAACGAATGATACACTAGCACCTTACTCACATTGATGTTGATCATCGGTAGAATAACGACCCCCTGAGTGATAGCCTCATCGTTACCCATCTAAATACAGATTTTTCACTACCATTCGCCGAACACGGAATGAAAGACTTTTACATAAATAAGCTAATTATGAGGGTAGGGAGGCAACGAATGATACACTAGCACCTTAGTCACATTGATGTTGATCATCGGAAAGAATAACGACCCCTTGAGTGATAGCCTCATCGTTACCCATCTAATTACAGATTTTCACTACCACTCGCCGAACACTTCGTGTGAAAGACTATTATATACATTAGCTAATAAGGGGGATAAGGCGTCAACGAATGATACACTAGCACATTAGTCACATTGATGTTGATCATCGGAAAGAATGACGACCCCCTGAGTCATAGCCTCATCGTTACCCACCAAGAAAATGAAACTTTGATTGACAGATAGAAAGAAAAAAACTGTCTCACATTTTCAGCTGCGTCCTGAGTCCTGAGTCTAATTTTGATACTCAATTGATTGCTTGATTGGAGTTTAAAGAGTTTTCAAAAATTAGTCATATCACGGCGGCCAGTTCACCTACCCAAGTATTTTCTGGCTTTCTCACACCAGTTCTCCTCAAAACATTCATTTCAAGCAACTGATTCCCACATAGACCGTTAGCCCATCGGTGAATTGATTGATTGATTGATTGATTGGGGCTTTATGCCATTTTTAACAATGTTTCAGTCATATCATGGCGGCCAGTTCACCTTCTCATGTGTTTCCTAGCTTTCGCACACCAGTAATCCACACAACATTCTTTCCAAGCAACTGGCTGTTTGTCCACATAGAAAACGTCGGAAAGAATGTTGGCCGAGCTGGTATTCGAACTCACAACCCCTAGATTGATAGCCCGCGTAGCCAACGACTGAGCTACCGGAGCTTGGCCCCCATCGATGGAATACGAATGACGCTTGTACAAGTTATGAATATTACAATTTAACAAATCAATGGATAGACATTTTTCTCTCACCCAAACTCAAATGTTGTTATTGCTCATACACTCGCATCCCCATTCCCCAAACACCCATTCATAGTAGTAGTAGTAGCAGTTTGTTATTATTATCATTACTATCATTATAATTGTAATAATACAAGAAGTAGTAGTATCACTATTACCATCATTTTTATCATTATAATTGTAGTAATACTAGTAGTAGTAGTATCACTATTATATATTTAAGTTATGAGTATAGTAGTAGTAGTAGTACGCGGTTCATATACAAATCATAATTGACTCTCCAGTTTGGTACCACTTAAAGTTACATAGTCGTAGGACTTAATTACATAAGTACAGTGAAGGCTTACGTGAGACGGTGCAGATTCATATGATGGCCTGATTTTTCCTTACATGAAGACCTCAAACAGCTAGCCTTAATAAAGGTCAAATTACAGCAAATACATCCACGGCCGTGCTGATTTGAGCAAAATAGTCACTAAAATCCTTTGTTTGTGTAGAAATGAGGATATACCTTCATCAAAATGCATTGAATATATCACATTGAGCCTAAATTCATTGTAAATATATATAGGATCAACTAAAAAAATATTGAGTAGATCAGTTTTAGATCACCTGAGCCGAAGACTCAAGGTTGTCTATTCTGATCAATTCAATCTCTGTCTCCGTCGTCCATCGTCTGTCGTTCGTCGTCCTTCGTTAACTTTTAGCTTTTAACATCATCTCCTCCTAAACCACATAATCAATTTCAACACAATTTCACAGGAATGTTTCTGGGATGGTTTTCTTTCAAAACTGTTCAAATATTTTAATTCCAAGTAGAACTTTGGATGCTGCGGGATCAGAAAGGTGGCAAAATGTCAATATGATTTAGGACCCTCTACAAACAATGTTCAAGCCATACTGACTGATTAAACAATATGGCAGCCAGGCCGCATCAGAAAAGGGAAAAAATGACTTATAACAAATCCATTTTTATGAAATTGCTTGTCTGATTTAAAAAAAACCGGGGTAGAAATCTTACTTCAGTGATCCTCAACTAAATGCGTTCAAGCCATAATGATTGGTTACACAATCATAGCAACTATGGAGAACGTTCGTGGCTGCGGCATCAGAAAGGGGGCTTACACAATATTTTCTACTTGTCAGATTCCAATATCATTTGATAGAAATGTTTCTTAGGTTACTCTCTACAAAAAATATTCAAGCCATACTTGTTAGTTGGAAAACATGAGAGCAAGGCGGCATCAGAAAAGGGATAACATTAAACAACTTAAAAATTCTATTTTTATGAAATTGCTTGTCTGATTATAAAACAATTGAATAAGAATCTTACTTCAATTATCCTCTACTTAATTTGTTCAAGCCATAATGATTGGTTACAAAATCATTGCAACCATGCGTGATCACAAAAGGGGTAAATTGAACGTTTAGCTACAAATAACAACTTCTACCATTCCACAGGACCAATTTAAACTTAACTTCACAGAAAGGTTTCTTTGTTGGTCCTCTTTTAAAATTGTTCAAATACTTAAATTCCGTGTTGAACTTTGGTTGCTGTGGCATCAAAAAGGGAGAAAAATACCCAAGTTTTAAAATCCTTTTCCTTCTTAATTCGCTAGTCCGATTCCAAGATAAATTGTGAGAAATGTTTCTTGTGTGACCGACTCTCTACAAAGACTGGTCCAACCATATTGATTTCGTCAAAAAACAGGGCAGCAAGGCGCAATCAGTAAAGGCGCAAAATGACAAAACTTAATCATTCCATTCTTATTAAAGTTCTTGTTAGATTTCAAGATACAAATGACATTTACTGATAAGCTATTTCTCTAACAGTATCTACTCCTCGCAGTTTCATTTGAACTCCTCATATCATTTTCCCAGATACATGCAGTTAAATATTTACAAATTTTCTATCACTCAGATGATCGATTTAGGGCCATCTTTGCCCTCTTGTTAGTATTTTGACCTTGTTTGAAAGTGGAAGTCGAGTATACGAAAAAGCAGTTTCGTCACAGCCCGATTTCGTTACTACTAGAAGTGAAGCCCGAGTAAGTGTACGCTTGTGAATAGTAAATAACTCAATACCACCAGACGATGTTCATATGAAAATCGTAATCTGTAGTGTAAACAGGACAATGACAAAGACAATAGTTTATTGACGTAAACTATATAGTTTCTAGTCGAGCAACGTATCATAGTTATATATACAATACAAAAATGTACAATCAATTACAATAAACATGGAACATACACAAAATCGAATGTTTATCATTCAAGATAGATAAATAGATAACGATAATAACAAAATAAGATCAGGCGATAAGTAATACGTAGAGAAAAACCACATTAAAAATGACAAAACTAACCCTTTCCAAAATATATACGCTTTCTGAGGCTCCTGCAGCAAACGACTTTTAAAAATATTGTGACAAAAGGAGAAAATGCTCAAAACGATTTGGTGGTCTTGTTGACTCTCCTCAGCGGAATCATATAAGGATATTATTGTAAAACGTTAATTCTCACCTGCAATCCAAAGTACTGGACCGAACTGCGAGGGTACAGCTTCTTATGTATAAAACTAACTTCTAAACTAATTTTCTAGTATTGTCCTAAGTGACTGTGTTCTTTGCTCTACATCTAAGTAATCTCTGCCGAAAGGGGTTCGCAAGCGCTATTTCATAATGCCGCTTCCCCAGCGCATGCCCAGTCAACTATTTCCTGGGACGGTCTACCCGAGTTCTACGGGGTCATCTAGAAATACCACATCCACCCCACAGCCCCGTTTTATAGCTCTGTCTCTTGGGCCAGTACTCCTCTTGCACCACTTGACCTCCGGGGAGTCCTTCCATATCCAGGTCTGTTCCTCATCTGCACCCTGATAAACTTTTTTCTCTAAAATCACCAACTCAAACTACTTGGGATGCCAGCCCGTCTTTAGTATGTGACCGCATTCAACGTATGACATATTTAATATACCAGCCCGTCTTTAGTACGTGGCTGTATTTAATCGGTCATATGTCCCACTCTAGCTTTGCCAACCCGTCGTTAGTACGTGTCTGCATTCACTAATTTTCTGGCCCGTTTCTTTTAAACGCGGCCATAAAGCTCCAGCCCGTTCTGTACTCCACAGGCAATATTTCCACAGAAACTCTCGTCGTTTTGATACGAGCAACTACCTCCGCAATTTCCCCAATGTATGCCGGTCTATTGTTTCTAATTACTGAATCTATTGCGAGATGCGGCGAATCAGTTTCTACCAAGATCTTATCTAGATCTAGGAGGCAGATCCTTCTTACTGCTTCGTTTTGGTCGGCATTAAACCTAGCCACATTCCCCGAGAAGCCAAAGTAGCAATTTGGAAAGGCATTAATCCATTCCTTGGCAACCTCGTAATTGCTACAGAAAGTATGCAGGTGTATCCTCTGGAATTTTGAACAATGTTTCTGAAACATTTGCCTGCACTTTTTAGGGACTGCTAATCCCAATGGGTCCCCTTTTACTCCTCTGAGATGGACTTTTAGAACGAGTCCGGTTGATCCCATTTTCAGGAACCTCTCTAAGGCATCCACTTGAGGAACCCAGTTCTCTGTAGGGACGGAATAGTCCAGTCCTACTTCACTGATTCCTATAACTCGGTCGCTTTGGATCTGTCGCTCTAATTCAACTTATTTCTCTGGCGTCATCTTACCCACCTTTTTGGGATGGACACCCACAGCAATCCTCCATTTTGCGTTAGTTGGGTAACTAACTTTATCTAAATGTTCGGGTAGTTGATAACCCCTCCTACTACTTTAACTGGATAGGTTGAAGACCTGCCGACCGGTAGCTTAATAGCTTCTTCCACCGATAATCCCGTTGCCTGTCTCTCTTCATACAAAAGCCTATCCAAATGGAAATGGCTATCGAAGGCCTCAATTTCCTTAGTCTCTGTCGGAATTCGAGTTGGTGGTGCGCCCTTGGAAAGCACCATCGTTGTTGATTCCACCTGGAAATTGACTTTCCTACCTGCTGGACTACATCCGCATAGGATTGAGTAGTAACAGTTTTAGGCGGCTGTGTGCCCCTTGCCCGTATTCCATCCCGAGGTATTTTTGGGGGTCTCTGGGGTTTTAGGGGTTCCAAGTCCATTCCCAGCAATCTTCTCTCCTCGTCAGAGCTGACCTCAGAAGTCCCAGCACCCTCTTTCCTAGTAGGCAGGGTTTCAGGTCCCTCTGTACAATCCATATTCATAAGAGAGTCTTATATCTCATTTTGACCCCTTTGTAAACAATGCAAATTTGGGTGAAATATTTTCAAACGTCGTCTGCTTCTAACGTGCCAATTATTGACTTATCAGGTAAAGGGTTAAATCGTATACAGATTAACCCATTCCCACATATGACAAATCTGCAGCAGACGACTTTAAAAACGTCTACTCAATATTATGGAAAATCTCTATAATTGTAGGTATGAATACTGAAAAATCATGAAAACGTTGTGGCATTGCTCGTTTTCAAAAGTCGTCTGCTGTTGATGTGTCAAAATGCGTCTTATAGGCGGGGAAGGGTTAATTGATTTATAGAGACATACGAACGTAACCGTTTCCCACATACAGACGTTTCTGACGTCACACGACTTTTGCCATGTTTACAACTTTAATTAATCTTTCATTTATAGTGAGCTTCCATAGTTTTTAGCAAGGGGCTCGTTAGAGCCAATTGCTTTAGTAGGCGATTTTCGAAACGACGCATCATTTTGAGACTGGAATCTAGACAGGCGTTTTACGATATCGGCATTTAATTACTTCACATCTGTCTTTCTACATCAGCTCTCCGTTTCTGAACACCATTTCGACTTCATATAGATGTATTGGTGGTTGCAGTTCGTACATAATGTAAATGAAAGTGGATGATTTGTGGAATATTTTGTTAAAAATGAAATGACTGTTGTCAGCTAATACCCATGTTGGTCATCTCGTACCGCCAATAGTTCCTGTCTAAAAATCAAAATGCGGTAACGTGTTGACATATGAAGCCGAAAATTGATTTGATTCGACATCACTAACCCAAAAGAAATAACTCGAAAGAAATTTTATGTTAACATATATGAATTACATGATCAAACATTAAAATCTATTTTTACGCTTTCAACATACTTGATCGCGCGTAAAGTTCATTGGTAATAAAGGCAACTTTTCGATTCCGACTCAAAAACAATTTCAGATAACCGAGTCCCAATGATAACATATATACTCAAACATTCAAATTATTTAAATGATAATAAAATAAATAGTTGACAAAATATAACATATGCGGTAAATGTGCAAGTGAGCCTAGGCGTCGGAATTTCCAAAAATCCTTTCGAAAAAAATATATTTTCAGCGGTAACGTTAATCAGGAATCTAAGTACTAGAGTATTTCATTTTAGATTCCTGCGTAAATACATCAAATTCTCAACCAAAATTAACCTGAACAACCCCAGCAGACGGAATAAGATAGTCAAGTCCCAGTTAAAAAACAAATGATTTAAATGACATTTGTTTTTTATCAAGATAAAACGCTTCAATACTAAATAGTTCGCTAACTCTTCAATATTAAATAATTCGCTAACTCGTGTATCGGTTTATAATCATGTTATAAATCAAATCCTCCGATTAGAAGTGAACGCGTAATGTAGCGGTTATCATGTTCGGCTGTGAAGCGGGAGACTAGAGTTCGATTCCCGCTGTGGGCAGATAAAAAAAATTTATAAGAAAAATATAATATTTTTTGTCTTATAATATCGGTGGTGCAATTGTCATTTAACACCGCTGCAATAAACTCTTTCAAAATAATTGGGATTTAAAATGAATTCAAAAGCAATGCATTTAAAACTATTCACCTATGCGTTGTGAAACAATAAGAAATGATTAAATCGTGTGTATGATGTTTTGCGTCGCTTTTAACAATATTTCAGTCATTCCACGCTGAAGAAAATGTAGATAACACAGGATTTTATTTCTGCTTTGAAAGTAAAATTGGACTCTCATTATAATTATCATTGTTAGGTTATTGTGATTTTGATATGAAATGTATACGTGTTAATTGCACTAACAAAAACACGGCTAAAAATCCATTGTAAACCAGGAGGTGTGCTAAGCAGAAACTATCCAGATAGCAGATGCGCATGTGTATGCCAACTTTTAGTATATCGATAGACCATCATACTGTGTGTACAGTATTTTTCTTTACTCCTTTATCATTTAACATATGGATATAAAATGCTAACTAACAAAGTGCTAGTGTAAAGTGTTCAAGTTAGACTTTTGGGATCGGTAAATCCATGTCCAAATGTTATCTGCAGTTAGCCCCTTGCTGTAAGCACTTTCAGTGCTTTGATTACTAAATGTCCTCAAAGTCGTCTGTTGCGGATTTGTTGTATGCGGGAAAGGGTTAGAAAATTTATCGACCTCATCAATTATTACTCTGCTGAATTTTTATGTCTAGTTTCTTCTATCTGTTACAAGGGAGACATCAATAAGCTACCAGAGTCACACTTTTACGTCTAGTTTCTTCTATCGGTTACAAGGGAGATAACACTAAGCTACGAGAGTTACATTTCTACGACTAGGTCCTTTTATCTGTTACAAGGGAGACAACGATAAGTTACAATAGTCACATTTTTACGTTTAGTTTCTTCTATCGGTTACAAGGGAGATAACAATAAGCTACCAGAGTCACACTTTTACGTCTAGTTTCTTCTATCGGTTACAAGGGAGATAACACTAAGCTACGAGAGTTACATTTCTACGACTAGGTTCTTTTATCTGTTACAAGGGAGACAACGATAAGCTACAATAATCACATTTTTACGTTTAGTTTCTTCTATTGGTTACAAGGGAGATAACAATAAGCTACCAGAGTCACACTTTTACGTCTAGTTTCTTCTATCTGTTACAAGGGAGATAACAATAAGCTACCAGAGTCACACTTTTACGTCGAGTTTCTTCTATCTGTTACAAGGGAGACAACAATAAGCTACCAGAGTCACACTTTTACGTCGAGTTTCTTCTATCTGTTACAAGGGAGACAACAATAAGCTACCAGAGTCACACTTTTACGTCGAGTTTCTTCTATCTGTTACAAGGGAGACAACAATAAGCTACCAGAGTCACACTTTTACGTCGAGTTTCCTCTATCGGTTACAAGGGAGATAACAATAAGCTACCAGAGTCACACTTTAACATCGAGTTTCTTCTATCTGTTACAAGGGAGACAACAATAAGCTACCAGAGTCACACTTTTACGTCGAGTTTCCTCTATCGGTTACAAGGGAGACAACAATAAGCTACCAGAGTCACATTTTTACGTCTAGTTTCTACTATCTGTTACGAGGGAGACGACAAAAAGCTACCAGAGTCTAATTTCTACGACCGACTAGTTTCTTCTATCGGTTACAAAGGAGACACCAATAAGCTACCAGAGGCACATTTTTACGACTCGTTTCTTCTATCTGTTACAAGGGAGACAACAATAAGCTACCAGAGGTACATTTCTACGTCTAGTTTCTTCTATCGGTTACAAGGGAGACAACAACAAGCTACCAGAGGCACATTTATACGACTAGTTTCTTCTATCGGTTACAAGGGAGACAACAACAAGCTACCAGGGGCACACTTTACGGGCCATCTAAGTTAACATTTTCGCTGCCAAAGGCAAGTATAGGCTTTTGAAAACAACACAGATTCAGAGCTCGCAACGATCTGTCTCTCCTGAAATCTGCATTGTTTGCCACTTATACGTTAAATTTTACTAAATTTTCTGTTTGAATAAAAATGGATTGGTCCAATTTCCAACAGTTTCCGACTTTGTGAAATTCGACAGTGAAAAAGTTAAGATATGTAGAATTTTGCAAGTAGCGAAGTTGAAAAAGTTAAGATATGTAGAATAGTTTTCGTTGCAAGTAACGAAGTTGCGCGAAAATCTAACCAGTGAAAGCTAGCGCTACTCAGTAGTCATAAGTTTTCGCAATCCTGGATTGTTTTGTTTCTTATGTTTATACGCCTCTTGTAACAGTATTTAGGTCACAGGACGGCGATTCCTGTGTATATTACCAATACTGCTGGTAAGCTTATCCTGACACCAGCACATCAGTCGTCATGCTAACCCCACAAGCCTGAGCGCCAAGGAGGGAAACATGTAGCACGTTTTAAGTCTATTGTACCCGACCGATCAAAATGGCAGCCAAGGAGAGGCAATGATTTGTCTTCTGGGAACTACGTATCTTTAAATCTCGTCAATCAAATGACGCATTGTTATCCTTGGGTTCCTTCTTAGGAACATTTCGAATTAAACTGTATTTCAGTCTTGTCATCGTTTTATTGGTAAATAAAATGGACTGTCGGTACGATGGATCAAGTCTTTTCTGGAGTCTTCTAGGATGCGTGTACTACAAGAAGACGAGAAGTAAAGAACATGATCTGATTTCGCTGATTCGCAGGCTGATCTGGATCTTACCTGGTGGCGAGAACACGAAGGTCGATGTTCGTAGGTTGGGTCCAAATAGTAACAAGACGAATTGTGATGCTGATCAAGAAGGCCAAATGTACCTTTATCTTAAACAAGAAGGCCAAGATGTTCCTTTATTGCTCACCTGGATACCATAGTCTATAAGAGCAAAAAGGGTCCATTTGACGTAGGGATTATACACTTTATATGCTACGATCTATGTGATACTCAGCATGTAAAGTTTAGTCGTGAAATGACGAGTTATGTCTTCAAACCATTTGGTTTACCGTTTGATTAACATTGACTGCAACAATAAAGTGTCATACAAGCTGAAGTTTCTTAATTTTAAATCTGATCTAACTAGATCAATTAGATAAACAAAAAAACATAGATACTGAAATGTTAACAGATATTAACTTAAGTGTTAATGCCTCTAGTTATAAGTTAAGTGTGACACAAGCTTTGGAAGGAGAGAGGGAAGTCTATTCTCCTTCCAGTTGAGCAAAAGTATGATAACAAAAAACGAGAGTATATAAACAAAAAATACAAATAATTCTAACAAGTTTAAAGATATTTAATATCAAAATTAAGCATTTATAAAATTAAAAGAAAAAGTTCTCATGTATAGTCAACATATAGCAAGAATACAATAGTCTGAATGAACAACTGTATGGGGAGGAACGTTTTAAGTTTAGTAATACAACAGAAATAAATAGGAAAAACCATCACCCGATTTTTTTCTTCTGAGCTTTGATGAATCGAGTCGTCAGAGCAGTAAACCAAACAATTAAAAAAGCGTAGGCTAGTGAACTCCGTAAACCAACTCATAAAAAAAGCTTAGCCTAGTTAGTTGGGGAACAGTTATTAAAAACAATTTAAATGTGTCTAAAGTTTTGTAACAACGGTAAAAGATGTACATATTTTGTATCTTGTTGTTTCTTAAAACAGTTAATACAATTTATTCAATCATAAAGGCTGTTTTTTCAAACATATTACAGATTTTTTCTTTACAATAATATTTGTTGGTTGCTCCCTTTTCGATTACGTCACCCCATGGTACAAAATTAAAACCTATCCCATACTGACGCCGCGCTTCCGCGCGGCGTCAATAAAACTATCCCAGTCCTCGGAGAACCATCATGAATTATTCACACTAAATGGATTACGGAATGGTTTCTATTAATCATATTGTATTATTGTCTCTGATGCACACACAATGTGGACGCCTCCGCGGAAGACGACTTTTAAATATTATTTACGACCACCAGGTCACCTATCTCTCATGCAACAGAACTCGTTCTACAAATGAGCCGTTCCACGAGAAAACCAACATTGTCGACTCTGCGTAGAGTATCCATCCGGATTCTGTTTCAGGAATCATTACTCTATATCTGTATCCCTCTGAGACGGAATCCGTCGTACCGAATTAGCCTGCGCGGACTGTACAGGCTGATCCGGGTCGATACATTACGCAGAGTCCATTATGTTGGGTTTCTCGTGAAACAGCTGAAATTTCAATAAATTCCCACATAAAATGTCTGCCTATTCATGGTAAGTTGCAATAGCTTTTGTCTATGTCAGGAAATAAAGCTGGACATAGCCTGGATTAAAGCACACGGACTCTGAAGCGATAGCATCGTCGTAAAATACCGAGCAAACGCAGATTGACAGAGGTTTTGGATATCAGACAGCTGGTCATGATCTGTACAGTGCACAATACAATATAAATGCACCCTTTTGTTATATCATGGAGAGCGAAAATGTAATTAAGACTAAAAGCCAGTAATGCGTCACGAATTACAATATATAAAAGTATGATTGCTCTTCCGAACATGGCAGTCGATAGTATGAAATGTTTTAGGACTACTTTTTATAATATTTGTGATTAATATTATATCGTTCTACGATAAACGGACGGTCAACGCACAGACAAAATTATAACAAATTAGTAAATTAGTTTAGGTTGATGATTAAATAAACTGTTCTTCCTATTAAACAATAATTGGAAATTGATTAAAAGGAATTGAAACGCTTTATTTGTCAAAAAAGTGTGCCCACATAGTGTTGGGAAAGATGTCAGCGGCGTTCGATTTCAGACTTAACTTTTGTTTTTGTTTGACAATAATACTTATGTGTAAAACTGTAACGGCATCAACGAAAGGTGTTAGTAAAACAACTTTGCTCCAAAGATCATTAGCCGTCAGAAACAACTACAAGTCAACTCACTGTTCCAACCATGCAGTCAATTTCTATATCATTACAAACGACAGAAAGAAGAACAAGTACACTCGTTGTTCATATATAGTCAACTCCTTGGTCAATTGAAGCCGCAGAAACAACAACAAGTCAGCCCAGCGTTCGAAAAACACTACCATCTTCTTTTGTATCATTTAAACCAACAGGAAGACCAACAAGTCAGCCCATTGGTCGACCAACAAAGCTGTCTATTCCTGGGTTAATTGACACCACAGGAGCACCAACAAGTCAGCCCCTTGTTAGAACAACACGGCTGTCTATCTCTGGGACAATTAAAACAGCTGGAACAACACAAACTCAGCCTACAGTTCATACAATAAAAACATCTTCTGGGCCCTTCAAAGTGTCAGTTAGAACCCTAAACCAGTCAACAGATCCAGTAACAACTCCAAGCACAAGAACACCTCTTATACAGTCAACCGCAGATACGAGGCACCATTTCGTCGTACATACCACAGAACCCTTACCAACACCGTTAATGTTTAACGAGTTACAGACATGGCTTATTAATACAGCACCTCCAAATATGAACCATGATAATGAAGTAGCATGGATTCCGTTTCCACCAAGGCTTGTGTATGATTATTCCCTTGGAAATGAGGATACATTTACTCTGATTGACGGTAAACTTGCTCGAATTTTGACTAACAGAATTGTGTATGGTGATATAGGTTATGACTATGAATCATGGCGAATGTTATTACCCGTAATACTAGCTATCCTTCTTCTGCTTACAAATGTTCTCTCGTTCCTCTTCATTCGAAAAAACAGGAAAGAGTCACAGATGAACAAGTGTTCGACTATTTTGTTGATTTGCATTGCATTGTTTGATATTGTTACCATTGCGTGTGCTATGACAGAGAATATGTATGTATATATAAAGAGGAAAGAAAACTTCGGAACACTTCCGTTTGAATCATGCCAGACGATGTCAATCCTTCAAATGCTGTCTTCAATCCCACACACGATCTCATTGTGGCTTACCTTACTGTTGTCAGCGCAACGGTACGTATGCGTGTCAAAGCCATTCAGTGCTAAGGAATGGATAACTTTGCGGAAAACCACGACAGCAGTTCTCTTTATTATCATCATTGCAATCGCTTTTCACCTTCCAAAGTTTTTGGACTACAATTTCGAACATGTTGCAATAAGAAAGGAAGAACATCCAGGCGAAGTAATAATAACATGCGACGCTGTATACAAAACCTGGATTAAAGATGTCAGAGTTTATGAATCTACGTATTTATGGACGCGATTCGTCCTGGTGAAATTCGTTCCTTGTCTTTTAATGACTGCATTCTCCTTTATCATATTTAGGATTCTCAAGACAAACATAAGCAAAGGAAAACACTACAAGAAGGGACAGGCGAAATACTCCTTAAACAAATTGTCTGCGTACATCGTCATCGTCTCTTTAATCATCGTGCTGGCAGAAATTCCAATTGGAGTTTTGTCCTGTGTATATGCTTTATCTATATCGATAGATAAAACCATTATTTCATACGATACACTGAAGCGCATGTCAGTAATCGCCGACGCTTTGTTGTACATAAGCTATTGCTTAGTCTTTCTTATATACTGTTTAATGACCGAAAAGGTACGAACCTTCATTTCAAGCGGTGTCTCCCGCGTGATTAATCGGATATCCGGATATTGTTCAACGGATGGAAAGGAAATTCCATATTCACAAAATTTAGCTGTTTTATCAACATTATCTATCCTGAGATCTACCTCCAAATCGAGTAACGAGCGAGGAACGGTTTCAACAGACGTTGTTTAACTCTTTCAGCGCCGAATTGCTGTGGATTCTTCCATGATCAAAATCGGGCGTCTTCATTTTCATGATTTAATAGTTTGGGACTATTTTGATACTAAAAGGCAAACAATGCTGATTTCGGGTGGGATAACTCTTTACGAGCTGACTCACCTGATTATGTTGCGTTTGCAACTCCCCAGTATTGTCGTTAACGCTGAAAGAGTTGAAACTTTGGTTGAACATTGTGAAAACAATGAGAAATATTCGCTAACAATGGCCAAATGCCCCCTTTGCCCTCAAACTCTTTAATTCTATATATCATAAGCATACTTATAATTGTTTTACACTTGTGAACGTAAAAATATTGAGCACATGAGCGGCGTATATTTAGGCGTTTGTGACCTGTGTGGATCCAGGTCAATGTGTAAATCCACGCCGATTCACCAGATATCACATTTTCTTAAAATATCTAAAAAGCAGACGACAACTTTGTATCAGAATTACAAAAGTACCTCTCAATCTTCAAAAATAATCAATGTAGTTCTTTCTTTCGCTTGTAAATTAACAACACAGGTATGCTTCAAGTAAACCCTTTCCCACATATAGTCGCATCTTAACGCCTCTGCAGCAAACAACTTTTGAAAACATCGCGACAAAAGGAAATATTGCTTATAATGATCAATTTTTCCTTTTGCTACAATGTTTTCAACTTTATCAAATTATTATACTTTCATTTACAAAGAATTTACATATTTTGCCAAGATGTCAGCTGTTTTGCCTACTATGGCAATAGTAAAGACTTTAAAAATCCGAAAGTACGAATAAGATTTTCAAATAAATTTGTAGAGATGTTCCTTGTGTGACCCTCTATGATATTCATTCAACTAGTATTGATTGGTCCAAAAATATGGCCACCAGGGGGGCTGTTTTGCCTCAATGTGCGGTGCGATCACGCCACGTACTATATGTGATTACTTTGAACTTTTAACCATATTTGACGATGTAAGGAGAAGTTATTAATACGCTATACTAAATGAAAATGTCTTGGTCGAAATACAGTTACAATTGATGTTAAAGATACTTAATTATAGTTTATTTAAAATTATGTATAATATCCGATATTTTAAGTATTTGTTCAATTAATTCTCGTAATTGCGATGATATTATAAACACCTACTGATCCTTACTATTATATAATGTCCGGTATATGCGTGCAGTCTACATCTAAGCGGGCAGGGGGAATATCGATATTTCATTAAATAGAGGACATAAAGGGGTTAACTGATCTATTATAAAGGTCTATATCCTTCATGTGTTTTAAAATTAAATATTTAACGAACATAAAGGGGTTAACTGATCTGTTATCAAGGTCTATATCCTTCATGTGTTTTAAAATTAAATATTTAACGGACATAAAGGGGTTAACTGATCTGTTATCAAGGTCTATATCCTTCATGTGTTTTAAAATTAAATATTTAACAGACATAAAGGGGTTAACGGATCTGTTATCCAGGTCTATATCCTTCATGTGTTTTAAAATTAAATATTTAACGGACATAAAGGGGTTAACGGATCAGTTATCCAAGTCTATATCCTTCATGTGTTTTAAAATTAAATGTTTAACAGACATAAAGGGGTTAACTGATCTGTTATCCAGGCCTATATCCCTTATGTGTTTTAAAATTAAGTATTTAACGGACATAAAGGGGTTAACTGGTCTGTTATCCTTATCCAGATCTCTATCCTTCATGTGTTTAAAATTAAATATTTAACGGACATAAAAGGGTTAACGAATCTGCTATACAGGTATATATTTTGTTTTTGCGACTGACATAACGGGCATCTACGAAAAGTGAAGTTTCAGTACATTTAAATCGCTTGGCGCGGCTAGAACTGTAGCCCAATTAAGTTGACGTCAAAACACCTTTATATGATCCCGTTGAAGACAGTCTTTTTAAAAGAACCCTTAATCGATGGTAGCAGCTAGAACTGTAGACCCATTACGTTGACGCCAATATACCTTTTTATGACCCCGTTGAGGAGAGTCAATTAGACCCCCACATCGATAGACGCGACTAGAACTGTAGCCCCCTTAGGTATACTTCAATATACCTCTATATGACCCCGTTATGGAGAGCCAATAAGACCCCAAATCGATAGACGTGTTAAGAACTGTAGCACCCTTACGAAAACTTCAATATACCATTATATGTCCCAAAACGAACCCACATCGATAGACGTGTTTAGAACTGTAGCACCCTTAGGAAGACTTAAATATACCATTATATGTCCCTTTTAAGACCCCACATATATAGACGTGTTTAGAACTGTAGCACCCTTAGGAAGACTTCAATATATCATTGTATGTCCCAATAAGACCCCAAATCGATAGACGTGTTTAGAACTGTAGCACCCTTAGGAAGACTTCAATATACCATTATATGTCCCAATAAGACCCCAAATCGATAGACGTGTTTAGAACTGTAGCACCCTTAGGAAGACTTCAATATACCATCATATGTCCCAATAAGACCCCACATCGATAGACGTGTTTAGAACTGTAGCACCCTTAGGAAGACTTCAATATACCATTATATGTCCCAATAAGACCCCAAATCGATAGACGTGTTTAGAACTGTAGCACCCTTAGGAAGACTTCAATATACCATTATATGTCCCGTTAAGACCCCAAATCGATAGACGTGTTTAGAACTGTAGCACCCTTAGGAAGACTTCAATATACCATTATATGTCCCGTTAAGACCCCAAATCGATAGACGTGTTTAGAACTGTAGCACCCTTAGGTTGACGTTAATATACCACCATAAGATTCCGTTGAGGAGAAACAACAAGAAAGGGTAGGTTTTGTCATTTCTTAAATAGTTTAACAGACATAAGGAGGTAAACTGATTGTTATTCAAGTATATATCCTGTTTTAGTTTAATTTTAAATATTTTAGCCGCGTCTGACATTTCGGGCATCTACAAACAGCGAATACCTGGATGTACATCTGCATACGCACAGTTTCACCATTTAGCGTCTGTTTCTTAACCACTAGTATATATATTAATATATATATATATAGTATATGTATAAACCGGGCATATCGATTCGGATCTTAATCAGCAAACATATATCGTCTGACACAAAATAACTGGACGTAGGCTACATGTATAACACTTCTAGTTGTATAAACACGTAAATTTAAACCTTTCCCACGTGCAACAAAACTGCAGCAGACGACTTAAATCATATAGGCAAACACATAACAATTATCTTTAACCCCAGGAGAGATAATAAGTCAAAAAGATCATTAAGAGGGTAAATAAACCATTGCAAAGTCACGTATGAGTCACCAGTTATATTTGGGAAGCACACTGCAATGCGCAGACTAATCTTGCTCTGCACCGTTCGACAATGAGTCTAAGAATGATTTAAGAAACTTCTGTATAGGATCCCTAGTATGAATGAACATGCATGGTTCCGTGATCGAAGAGTGGTATGCGTCGGGGATTCGGAACTGGGCGTCACAGGTTCAATCTTCCAGTCGCTCTGATATAAATTAAAACAATGTTGAAAACGACATAAAAATCCAAATAAACTCCCAATTTGACATTTGATTTACCTGCAGCAGAAGACATTTGAACGTACCTGCAGCAGACGACATTTAAACGTATCTGCAGCAGACGACATTTGAACGTACCTGCAGCAGACGACATTTGAACGTACCTGCAGCAGAAGACATTTAAACGTATCTGCAGCAGAAGACATTTAAACGTATCTGACGCAGAAAACATTTGAACGTACCTGCAGCAGACGAGATTTGAACATACCTGCAGCAGAAGACATTTGAAAACAATCTGCAAAATGTGTTATATCCTTTTCTCACAACGTTTTCAACACTATTTAATAATAGTACTTTTTTTAATAGATATGTGCCATATTTTACCAAGATGTTGTCAAAGTCGTCTGCTGAAATTATGGAACTTGTGTGTGACCTAATCGAAATCAGATATACATATGGGAAATATTAACTCTAACCAGCCTTCGCGGTTCATCTGATTGGAGGTCAGCTTCGTTTTCAACATTATGAGGTTATAGCACGGTGGCCAGTTCCCTCAATCATGTATGTCCTGTCCTAATCGAAATCAGATATACATATGGGAAATATCAACTCAAACCAGCCTTCGCGGTTCATCTGATTGGAGGTCAGCTTCGTTTTCAACATTATGTCGGTTATAGCACGGTGGGCAGTTCCCTCAATCATGTATGTCCTGGCTTTGTAGCACTGGTACTCAACATGTTTCAATGCAACTGGCTACCTTTCCAGGTTGATTACATAAATTGACTAGTGATGGCAGAGAAATGATGCTAGGTTCGGTCACCTCTTGCCATTCATCTGAATAAATCTATGGCCGAGTCTGTGTTCTAACTGGCGGCCCTATGGTTGATAGACAAAGTTCTAACTCGTGAACCCTTGGTTAATAGAGCTAGTTGTAACCAACTGAGCTGTCGCTGCTTCACTCCATTTTAATCATTTCCCACATATAGACGCTTTCTGACGCATCTGTAGCAGTTAACTTTTAGGAAACGATGTGACAAAAGAAAAGTTTCCTCAAAACGAGAAGTTTCTCCCTTTCCCACAATGTTTTCAACACTTTTCAATAATTAAAGTGTCAATGTTAGAGATTCTTTACATTTTTGCATATAACAAGTCAAAGTTGTCAGCTGCAGATGTGTTGTAAGCGGGAAAGGGTTAAGAGGTTTTCTATGTAAATAGAAATAGGATTGTGCATGTATGTCATCTGATCCGAAGGTATACTGTTTGTAATTGAAATTTGAAATGTTGCCAAAGAAAATCCTATTGCTGTAACAAAGGTATATACACCCTTTACCACTTGCAGACGCTGTATGTTAAGTACATTTTGTTTTTTAAATAGCTGAAATCATTGAAGCAAAAGAGGAATTAGTGAGCAATCATTGCCAAAAAGAATTCAATAATCGTCTGCTTCATATGCGTTCACAAGGGGGAAATAGTTAACCCTTTCCCTCATACGACAATTCTGCATAATTGAATGAATAACCTATGACGAAAAGTGGAAAACATTGCGGCATAAGGAGAAATTGCACGTTTTGTGCAATTTCTTCTTTTTTCACTATGTTTTCAAAAAGCCGAGTGCTGCAGAGGCGTCAGAAAGCGTCTATATGAGGGAAAGGGTTAAAGGCGTACACAACACAACACTTAAACGTTGTGAACAGCAGGATATGGGTAAACAAAGGACACTTGAAGAAGTAACCCTTTCACACATGAAAACGCATTTTGGCGCAACTGCAGAAAACGTCTATTATTATCTTTGTGATAAAAAGGAGAAATTGGTCGTAATGAGAAATTTCACCCTTTGACATGATATAAGACATTTTGTTGTTTTTGCAAACACTGTAAACCCAGACGAGACTGCTCATAACGAGCCTGTGCGCCTGAATTTGCATTGCTTGCCACTTAGATAGAGGAATAAAGAAAGTAACTCCGGTACTGTATGTATCACAATGCTTCCATTTATTGAATTAAATTCCTTCAAAAAGAGAGAATAGAAGATCCCATTTTGAGAATTTGGGGAGATAACAGTTAATATATTACTGAATTGGCTATTAACACTACACTCCATAATCATTAAGAGTAAATCCTCCAAAATCAAGGTTAAAACTATCAAATTCAAATATAGGTCAATAATATTAACATTTTTGTAAAATAGTGGGAAACAGTGCAGTTTCCACAGTTCCCTCCCAGCAATTGGAATGGATCCAATATTGTTTTCAAAGGTCTTCTGTATTGGTAACGGGGTCTCAATGGAATATACTGTTTAGACTATACAATGTTGTCTTTAATAAAAAAAAATATGTATTCAAAATTGTAAAACGTATACATGTACAAATATATAGAACATATATGACGAATACGGTTTGTGAAGAATAAAGTTCCAAAAAGCTGTCTCATTCGAATCAGTATTGTTTGGCTGTCAGATTAATAGCGAAAATATATGCATTGGGTTTCACCTAGTGACAGCGACATCGATAATCAATACACTAAAAATAAATAAATAAACTCAATCAATTTACTATTGCCTGAGTTTGAGATTTGAGAAACGTTTTATGACTTCGGACCCTGGTAATCAGTGCATTTATATATTATTTACATTTTTATCTGTGTCAAAATTCATTGACTATGTCATCTTGATTCAAAGTTTTATGGGACCGTATTCACCAATTATAAGCTCTATAAAAGCAAACAAAAGCAACATTATAGCAATGGAACAGTAGTGAATGACTGGTCCGGGGCTGACCGTCACTTCCATCATTGGTATTTGCTTAAAAGCTGAAATCAAGTACTGTGCAGACAAAAACGCCATGTTGAAAGATACACAAATCATGACCCATATCAGCGATTTTAGCCTCAGTAACCAGGTTCTCTTGCGAGCGGAGCTAATGCACGGTATCAGTGACACCCCGAAACCTAGACCAAACACGCAAATTGCCACTGCAACAGGAAAATTAAAAACGTGGTGCAAGTTGCTCACCACGATGTTTGTCGGAATTATGAATGCCTTTATAAGCTCCTGATCGTAATCTAAAATGGCTCGTAAGATGCTTGACTTCAGCGCAGAAAAGATTGCCTTGAAGGGTAGAGTTACCAGGGCCGTAATGACGTCACATAGTGATTCCTCGCTTTTGGCAGACTTATAGTAATAAGCGGACCACTCAGTGTATTCATGTACTTTTGTCAGCAAATTTCCCATCTCTCCAGTTATCCTAGGTTTCATGTTAAACACGACCTTTGACGTACTGACAGATATTAGCATCACAATGACGGCAAAACCAACAGGAAACAACGACATCAGCCACACCCTCGATAATGTAATCTTACCGCTGAATTTATCAATTGCTTGCACACTACTTGTTGATGGCATGTGATCATCATCAGAGGCACTTGACGGTGCTTTGTCCTTTGATACTGAAGTTATTATTTTGACTTTAGATTCTTTTGCCGATGTGGTGTCCTTGAATTCTTCTCCGTATGGTTTGTCATTGGATTTTTTTGACAGTGTTTTGTCCTTGGATTCTTTTGACGATGCTGAGGAAGTGGCATCGTCCTCGTATGATATTGAAAGTAACTCGATCTTGCTAGTAGAATGCCTTTTGGTGTTTGAAAGGCATTCGCAGATTGCCCAGCTTTTAATGACATCAGCTGTTAAACATAAATAAACATGTTCTTACTCCGACGAACCTGCACTAATGATTGTTATAAATTTCAAGAGAACTCCGAAGCAAGCATATTAAGTTAATACCGAATATTTAGAAACATACGCAGAACATGTAACTGAAAAGGGTGTATTTTTCCAAGGTTAATCATCTCACCATGAAGTATTTATAAAGGCTGCAACATATTTCTTGGTAAATAATGCAAATGCATTTGCATTGTTTACAAAGGAGTCAACATTGTCCCTAAACTAGGGTTTTTAAAATATGTTTTCAGTTACAACTGTGTTGCGCTGAACCGCTCGACATGGTAATGTAATTGACTATGACAGTCTTGTACTTGCATATATTCTTATTGTTGAACTCAATTACTAATATAACTAAAACGTTAGCAACATAAAATAGAATGGAAAGTAGCAACTATTATAAGATAATTTGAACAAAGAAATGATAAAAAAAACATACAAATATAAATTTAATAAAATAAATATGGAAAAGAACAATACAAATAAGAAAATTTGGAACAAACAAATGGAAGTTAACAATACAGGTATACATATTTTGTAAACTTTGTTCTGTATGTTTGTTCATCAAAAAGCTTCACGGGATATATAAGCGAGCATCCAATGAAACAGGTTGTAACATGTTGAGCGTGTGACATTATTATAGGTTAAATGATTTATATCGTGATATATGCACGAGTTTTTCTGCGGATTGATACAATAGTGTGCGACTTTAGGAGTGCATATATCACGGTATAAATCATATAACCTTTTTATAGCATACGCTTTGTTTTCGTTAATTATTGCATACTCATATTCAATGTATCGCGCGACGTCAATATTTTTCAGTATACGGTGTTTATTGAAGAAATTACCCGGTGTGTAGATAAGCGGATCGATGACGTCACGTTTACACACCGGATATTTTTCAATACAAACCGTATACTGAAACATATTGACGAAGCGCGCTACATTGAAATATAGAGCGATTTATAAATTGCGTATGCAATAATCCGTTATAATAGCAATATATTTCCATAATTAACAGAAAAACACGAATATAAGCAAGTTACAATATAAAAATATTCGTACATGGAAATAAATTAACAGCATAAATATAAAATGAACAACACAAATATAGAATTAAAAATATGAATAAATACCAATTGAGGGATCAGCGGAACACAGTTGTAACTGAAAACCTATCTTGAAAACCCTAGCATAGGGTCAATTTTGACCCCTTTGTAAACAATGCAATGTTTCATTGTTTACAAAGTAAAAAATGTTGCAACCTTTATAAAGACTTCATGGTGAGGTGATTAACCTTGGTAAAAACAATACCCATTTTGGTTACAACCGTGTTGCACTGAACCCTTGCAATGTACTTACCGATAGAAAATATCCACAGAAAGCTGGAGGCTATTGTCGAACAGATTAGGCCGGCCTTCACAAAGTGCCAACCGAGTAATTCCGTGAGTTCTCCAGTCATCAGTGGCAGAGCATCGATTAGAGACTTTAAAACCGTTTTATAAAGAAAGGCAAAAACCATAGCGAAAGAGTTTGAAGCAAATATGAAAAACAAGAAATAGGCACGATTCAACTTTAGCATTCCCCCCGGTACTGAATTTCGCCGCCAGAATCCAATACTAACACACGCAATACCTACTAAAAAGCAAGGCAATAAGAACGCTAGCGTATACGTTTCAGTGGTGAACATGAAGATGTTTGTTGCAATAGGCCTCTTGAAAAATATTTTCAGTGCTTTAAGAGCAGAATAGTAGCTCTGAAATGTATCACCAACTTTGGTGAATTTCTTCCTTAACCTAATAATTTTCCGAGAAACACGAGCAATGCGAATCATCGTATCGGCGGTGGGACCACAGTATGGTATTTGTATCAAGACCAGTGCTGCAATCATAACAGGCAAGTAGACCAGACATTCGTCCGGGGAAATACAGTCTCGTGGAAGACTAGCAGCAGCGTTCGAGGCATTCGTTACACCTTCAGCCAGCTGCTTACAGTATTTCGCATCATTGAGAGGAGTGCTGTCAAAGCAGTGTGCATGGTCTTTCTTCAGCTGATCGAGTTGAACAAAAACAGCAGAACTGTTTGGGGCATTCACACATCCTACTACTTGATTAAATGCTGACAAAACATCTGAAATCGAGATCTGAAGAGCATCATGCAAATCAAATATTTTACTAAGTTTTACTTTGGGTTGAAAATCGATCTTTATCCAAGGCAAAGGTATACCCAAAAGAAGGGCGATAAAGCCACATACACCGGTGATAATGGTGAGACTATGAAAAAACCGATACAGTTTGTTGGGATGTGCCAGTTCACCAAACAATGGAAGCAATACTTTCAAGTATGCGACTGGTTCTGTTAACAATTGATACACCTTTCGTGTTAGTAGGTATGGTAATGCTTGCCCAAAGAAGATTATAGGCATCATCGCAAGAATCCAAAGCGATGTCCCTGCTGACGTTGTAGAGCCGGTCGTTGAATCCACTATATACCTGATAGCAGCGTTAGATGGAAGTGCAGACAGAAAGTTGTAAAAATGAAAAATCTTAACGACTGTGTGAATGGGAAGAAACGTAGCTCTACACTGAAACATAATGAAATAAAGTACTAGGACAATGGAGAGGAATATCTTTACACATGCGGTACCAGCGGAGTCCAGGTAATACAACATGTCCTTGAAGACATTAATGGAAATGGGCAAGATGTTCTGCAGTTGATTAGGAAATGTGGATATTTCCATACGCGTGGCAGCAGTAGTAGAGTTGGTGGTGATAACGTTCTGACGGCTTTGGTTACCAAAGTCTGGGAGAATGCTCAAAGACGCTAAGAGATTGAGTACATGCCCCGCTATGGGTAGAAGGCATGCAATAATTATGATCACTTTCTCTACTTTCTGCTTCGGTCTCTGTGCATTGTGGTTGTAATCTTTGTCTTCGTAGTATCTTTTGAGATGCCAGTGGTTACTGTCGCTCACGTTGTGGTCCTTCCTGTCAAGCAGTTTACTCCAGTGTCTGAAGTAGGATGCGGATATAAACACTTAGTACAACATTATATGATCAAGGCATGCAAAAACACTGCTAATATTTCATCAGTTTATACAGTTTCGAACGAGTCAAGTACTATATCGAGGATTCAGCGGAATACATCTGTAACTGAAAACATGTTTTGAAAACCCTAGTTCAGGGGCAATTTTGATACCTCTTAAAGAGCAATGGCACCTAAATTTCCATTGTTTACCAAGCAAAATGTTGCTACCTTTATAAAGACTTCATGGTGAGGAGATTCAGTAACAACTGTGTTGCACTGAGCCATCGATATCAAAGATATGTTACTACATCCATTATATCAATTAATCCTTTACACGATAAGCATATGTGAGGATACTTTCAAACTCCAGGCAATTGTTGATCATATTCCTTTAAATAGACACACTTTGTAAAAATGTTATGCCATACTGGAAAACGGTGCAGGATCTGTTCTGATTGCTCGTTACTAGTTGAAGACCGAACTGGTACTACACTTTTTTCAAATTCGTTTAATGCTGGATAATGTAAAAGGCGTATCTATGAAGTAAAGGGTTAACACATAACAGTGCGTACCTTTCGGCAATTGTAATGTATTTGCAAATAATGTAGATTCATGGAAAACAGTTCGCTTCAAATTCCGCTTTAACAGAATACAGAACTGATGGATGGCTTTAATTCTATCCCTGAAACTGGACATCTTTCAGTGGATCAATTGATTTAAAATTTCTTTAATATACATTGACCAATTAGCAATGGCACCTAATTTTCCATTGTTTACCGAGAAAAATGTTGCAGCCCTTATAAAGACTTCGTCGTGAGGAGATAAACCTTGGTAACAAAATACCCATTTCAGTCACAACCGTTTCGCGCTGAGCCCTCGATGTATAGTGAATGGTAGAATATAACTGTTCTATGTTTGTATGTTTATGTGTATACATGCATATATGTATGTGTCATGTATCTATATGTATATATATGCATTGATATGTGTATGTGTTATCTGTGTTTGTGTATACCTATACAATGACATGTGTATATGTTATGTGTGTATATGTACATTCTATACATTTATATAATTTTGTATGTAGTATGTGTGTATATGTGTTAAATGTGTATATATACATTCTATACATTTACATTACTTTGTATGTGTTATGTGTGTATATGTATATCTATGTATAGATATTAATGTATATCATTGTATATATATTACTGTATATCTATGTATAGATATTACTGTATATCTATGTATATTTATTACTGTATATCTATGTAAAGATAATATATCTATAGGTGTTACCTATTTACGAAAAAAACGCAAGATAATTATAAACAAAAATTAAAGAGCATACTTTGGCAATAAAAAAGGATTTATAAGTAATTGACTAGACAATAATAATGTTAATGTCATGTGTCTTGATTATCAAAACATATTTGCAATTCGTATTGCTGTCGTCTATTATTACGAACAGAAAATAATAAAGTAAAGACTTTCAGAAAATCAAGGAATACATTTATAATGAACGAGGTTAAAACATGAGGGCCAAGATGATCCTTAATCGATCACCTGCATTATGGTAAAGAAGCAAATAGATCAGCCCTTTTCTGATGCCACCTGGCGACTGCCTTTTTCAAGCAGTCAATATGACTGGAACAAATTATGTAAGGGGTCACATTTCTGCTAAACCCTTTCCCTATTAGAGACGGTTTCTGAGGCCTATGGAACGATTTAGGAAAATATTGTCGCAACAAGAACAATTGCTCCTTATGAGAAAGTTATCCTTTTGCCACAATGTTTGATAAATAATTATACTTTGAATGATTGAATCAATAGCTCATGTATAGGAATTTGGGGTCTTTCATGTTGATACCACTTTTTTTGCGGGAAACGACGTCGCTCCATTGACGTTACGACAAGATGAAGTGTAACGGAAATGACGTCACGTCCTTCTTTGGCTACGATACAGTCAAAATTTAGTTTCGGGCGTAGAAGACTAATGCTGTCGTTTTTTTGACGAACGGGAAAACATATTTCTTATAGATTTCCATTTATTTTTAACTGTTCGTACAAATGTTAATTCCAGCACTTTAATGATCTTAAATATCGATTTTAAAAAAATTGATTAAAAAGACGACAATTATTTTCAATCCGTGTTTTTCTGCTCATTTTATACATACCCAAAATACCGATTTTAAAAAAGAATGGTTAAAAAGCCGAAAATAATTTTCAATCTGTGTTTTACGTCTGCTTTTTATACATATCCAAAATGGCGGCCCCCATGGATTTTTCCAGTTTCATTTCAGAAAGCTTCATGGGTTATTGAAAAAAAAAAAAAAAAAAAATATATATCTCACGCCCGTTACCTATAAGCGAAAAAAACCATTTATGTTTTTTTTTTCGTATTAATGTATATTTATGCAAGGAATTGTTCATGTGTTTTATGTGTATTTGCATATTTATGCAAGGATATTTGTATGTTATGTGTGTATATGTATATATATACAAGGATATGTGTATGTTATGTGAGTGTATGTATACCTATGCATGGATTTGTGTATGTGTACGTTATGTGTGTAAATGTATAGCTATGCAAGGAGATGTTTATGCGTATTATATTTGCATGTGAACGGAATGTATTCGGGAATTAATGCATTTCTAGACTTTCTCATATGAAAGTAGTAGTGACTTGTGTGTAAGTATCTCTATTGTGTTTATGTTCTAATTTTATATATGCACGTGTACATGTATGAATTTGTTTCACCAAGTATGGAAGTGTAAATCAGGATGAGACGCCTGGTAACGACCCTTCTCATATATATGCGTATATGTGTATATGTACGCATTTATGTAATGCAATCATATTAAAATGTTTCAACCTTTATATACGCACTTGTGTATATACAACGTATTTTTGATAAACGTGTATCTCGTCATATGAAGAAATACAACAACAAGCGATCTGCATTGTTTACCTATAGGAAAGTCTTGAGTGCGCTGACAGTAAATTTAAACATAAGTCAGCCATTACTGATAAATGGTGAATTAATGCTTTCAATTTCGAAGAGTCTAAGAAAATGCATATGGAGCTACGAATTAACTGAATGCCATAAATAACTGAGAGATTGTTGAAAATGGCTTAACTGGTTTGCCACTTAATAATTAAATTATACGAAAAATGGATTGGACGTTATATATTTAAACACATTCAGCGCGAATTGTAATATCTGTATGGCACACGTTGCAGAGTTCGTTACGAGCTGTTTCACTGAAATCTGCATTATTTGCAAAAGACTTAACATCGCCAAAAGAGTTTAGAGATCCAAGTAATGTATCAAATATCTCTTGTTACATACTTTATATATAATCAAACAATAAGAGATAAGTAGATGCGTAACAGATAAGTAGATTATTAGTAGTTACCGTAATTCATTAAAGTGTTATCTGCAATGCATTACACAAGTGTGGTACTATTTCGCTCATTAAATAAAACCCCGCGTAGAGGCCGCCAACTATGGACATACAATAGAGACAAGACCCGGGACACATACTTACAGATAGAGTTTGTGAGTGTGTGATGGAGAGAGAGAGAAAATGTTTACGCAGGGAATAAGAGAGTGAGAGAGAGAAAGAGAAAGAGAGAGAGAGAAAATAGAGAGAGAGAAAGAGAAAGTGAGAGAGAGAAAAGAGAGAGAGAGAAAGAGAAAGAGAGAGAGAAAGAGAAAAGAGAGAGAGAGAAAGAGAAAAGAGAGAGAGAGAAAGAGAAAGAGAGAGAGATAGAGAGAACGAAAGAGAGGGAGAGAGAGAGACAGAGAGAGAGACAGAGAGAGAGATAGAGAGAGAGAGAGGGAGAGAGAGAGAGAGAGAGAGAGAGAGAGAGAGAGAGAGAGAGAGAGAGAGAGAGAGAGAGAGAGAGAGACTTACCTGACAAGAGACACAACCAAGTAAATGACAGTTGGGACAGCAATGATTTTTCTAGCAGTATTGATCATGAAGATGACCGTTGTTGTAACACTGGCGTTGTAGTGTAGGAGTAGAAACACCTGTACACCTGCACTTGGCAGCGCTAACATAATCAGCCACAACACAGCCCTGGTAATTGCCGGGGGAACCTAGCCAAAATGTATTCAGTAACCCTTATCTAGCTAATTTCTCAAAATAGGACTTTCTTTTCTCTCCGTTTTAAGCAATTTAACCCATTTACGACAAACACTTTTACGACATCTGAGAAGTTTAAAGACCATGCAGACAAACTTAACTCTTATCCCGCTAAATTCTCAAAATGGGATCTTCTATTCTCTCAATGTGAAGGAATGTTTATTCCATAATCAGAGGCCTTTTAGTACTAAATATATTTTCTTCATTCCACTATCTGAGTGGCAAGCAATGCAAATCCATTCGAGAAGGCTCGTGACGATCCTTCTCGTCTGGATTTACATTGCTTGCAAAAAGAACACATTTCGCATACAGCGGAATAGGAGTTAATGTATTTGTATATTTAAAAGGAAAATAACATGAATCGTACCTTGTTCATGCTATTTTAATATGTCGTCTCTTTTGGCGTCCACGAAGGAGGGCACTATGCGTAAATCGATTAATTCCAGAAACGGAGATATTTTTAAAAAACAATGCTAGACGATACCTCTTTTCATTCACCAACTTATTGGAAAACAATGCTGATCAAGGCGAAACGGCTCGTTGCAAAATCAACTATCGTGTATAGCGTGATAAGGGACAATATCTTTGTTTAACTCTTTGTTCCTTAAGTACTATTCTTAAACTCTACGTCAAATGCATGGTGAATTATGTTTACATTTACTGGCAGAGTAGAAAACATTGAAGGAATAACTCAAATTGTTTGTTACGAGCAATCTGAACTCTCCCATCGCTGTTTTCAAAGGCCTTCTGTATCGGGTGCGGGAAATGCGGTATCATGGAGCAAGTTGTTAACCCTTTCAGCGCCTAATTTTACAAAGTAGACTCTCACATGTTGAAAAGTGGACCACTTAGTTTTTCGTCTAATAGGACATTTGGAATTATAATTATATCCAAGTGGCACAAACAATTCAGAATTTATTTTCGTCACGAGCTGTCTCACATGAATCTACATTGTTTGTAAAAACCTAAATATTGCCTTTGGCACCGAAAGAGTTAACGGACAAAACGTCGGAACTACAAGGGCCGTGGTGGCATTTCCTATTATCGGAGCAGTTGGAATTGTGCTGCATAGCTTGCCACACCGTTATCAATTTCAAATATTTGAGATGTACTTTCTTATGCCTTGAATGTGAAAAAGTTCAATTTAAATGTGTATTGAGTACAGAATTAAATCGTTATGTAAAACTATTTTGATTCCATTACCTGTTAGATAACATTTGACCTCGAATTCGTACATAATTTTATTTCTATTTTATTTACATATCAGCAAAACACATTGTTTTTTTTGCCATAAACAAATCGACAACAAATGGCTCGCGAGCCGCGCTAGAAAACCAACAATATGGACTGTGCGTAAAGTATCAGCCCGCACATTCCGCGGAGGCGAATTCGGGCCGAGACTTTACGCCTCTGGGGGAAAAGAGGTGTTGAGTAAGCTGATCCGGATCGATAATTTATAAAGATTCCACAATTGTTGGTTTTCACGCGGATCGGCCCATACAGTGTATACTACTAAACTAAACATATAATTAATTATAATAAAAAGAAAAGTATACAAATGATACATGTGAGAGACGTAAGATGAGCAAACCATAGATTGATTGATTGAATCGGGTTAAACGCCGTTCTAAACTAGTTTTCATTAACCTAACCATGTTTCCTAGGTTTCTAACCAGTACTCCACACATTTCTTTTCTGCCAAAAACTGACAACTTTCTTACATGGGTCAACGGTGAGAAACAAATGACGTGGGATACAATGTCTTTATCAAACTCGTAACAGAGAAATGTAGCCGGACCGGTGACGCCTGACATACATGAGCGCTATCCACTGCGCTAGCCGGGCCCGGCGATAAGCAAACAAGCTTACCTTAATAACACGTAAGAAGCTGTATTCGTCCATGTGTTCTCCGAAAGGCCCATCAGTCGTGACCGTGGTGTCAGCCATTACCAGTAAACAAACCAGGGTCTCTATGACAGCCGCTGTCCATTTCCACACCCTAATCATGTTGTATTGGGTTCGCTGTTCCGAAATCAAGTCGGCAGGAACGCCAGTTTCCTCGAGAAAGTTGCTGACCATGGCCGTCAGTACAAACACAAAGCCAAGGAATCTCAAGGTACCAAAGAGTATCATGAGGGGAACCATGAATCCATTCTTGATGCTTTTTATAGAGGTACACATCCTGAAAATATCAGGTATCTCGGGTAATCCTTATCCTCATTTACTTCTATAACCAGGGATGTTTTAACTCTGCCCTTTAAATTCTCAAAATGGGATCAAGGCATTTACTTCCATAACCAGGGATGTTTTAACTTAGCCCGCTAGATTCTCAAATTGCGATCTACGTTTCTCTCTATTTCAAGGCATTTATTTCCATAACCAGGGATGTTTTAACTTATCCCTCTAAATTCTCAAAGTGGCATCTTCTTTTTTCCCAGTTTCAAGGCATTAAATCCGATCGGAGATTTGTTGAAAAAATATAGTACCGCAGGTCAGTTACTCATTTCACTATCTGAGTGTCAAGCAGTGCAAACCCAGGCTTTTTTCGGGCCTTCTCGTCTGGATTTACATTGCTTGCAAAAACAAACAAAAATGTCACGTGTAGCCGGATAAGATTTAAAAGATACCAAACGTTTGTACCAGAGATCTTTTATCTCTGCACTCTCTGAGTGGCAAGCACCTCAGACCAGACGAAACGGTTCGATACGAGCCGTCTTGCCTGGATACATTTATGGAACAGGTAACAAGACGTATACGTTATATCATATATATAAGAGCCGCAATCATGCGATAAGACGCATGTATACAGTGTCTGACGCTTTCCAACCTCAAGGCCGAACTTTCGTATTTCAAATTCGGGTGAAATTTATTAACCCATTTACAGCTCTTTTACGACATCCAACCGATGTTAAGACATACATTTATACGAACTTTATGTATTTGAGATAAGATATTATACGTATACTGAAAAGGAAAATTGTAACTTATTATTTCTTTTGTTGTATTTGTTTTACATTATGACGAGGAAACGTTTTCATGTCCAATATCGAGGGTTCAGTGCAACACAGTTCTAACTGAAAGGACATTATGAAAACCCTAGTTAAGGGACAGTTTTGACCCCTTTGTAAACAATGCAAATTTGGGCGCCAACGTTTGTAACGTGCAATGTCACCTAAATTCCCATTGTTTACCAAGAGAAATGTTGCAACTTTTATACTGACTCAATTTTAGTTACAAACGTGTTGTGCTGAGCCCTCGAATTATGTAAGATACACGAACACTCCACACAAATGTTTTCTATGTTGAAGACCCTGTTCTTCTATATTTTGTAGCAGTCATGTAATGCTCTAATATAGCCTCTACTATGTTATCCATGCATCCATAGGTTCACAATAAATACATTATACAGTCATGATGGAGTGCCCTTGGACAAGGCATATGTTCTAGCATAGTACTGGTTTGTTTACCCAGGGATCATGAATAAGTAAACTGTCGCAGTGATATAACTGAAATAATGTTAAAAACGGCGTGAAACCACCCCTACAAAAAAAAATACATTGCAGTAACATTACCTCCTTTTGTATTATACAAAGGTTGTGAGGGATGGCATTTTCCATACAATCTTATCATTATCATCTTTGTAGACAATACAGAAGCTTTGATATCTTGGCAACACATTTTTCTTTTATTTGTCTGTTTTTCGAATAAGAAAACAAATGGGTTATTGTGATACCATTTGCGTCATCTCAAAACTGTAACCGTATCTCATAACTTAAAAACAGTTTCACATATTCAAATGAAACTTGGTACACATTTTCTTAGAAAGAATCTGCATGTTTTGCGCCGGAAAATGTTAAGGTATATAATACAATAATAAATTACATTTGTAATTTCCAGGAGTCTATAAGAAACTTGTAGCAGCAGGGAAGAAGAAAGGCTGTCAAAAGGTCAAAGATTGGGCGAGATCAGTGAGTAACCACTTATATTGGTGTGCTGCTAGTAGTGATGGGGATGGGGAAATGGTTAAACAAAAATGGCTTTCAATCCTGAACCATATAGCTAATGTCCACGAAGGCCATGGAGATAAATTTCCACGATGTCAACATGGTGAACTTGAAGAAAGATCTTGGATGACAAAAGGTAAAACTATTTATATATTTGTAGTTAAATCAAGAAATTTTGTTAAGGGGTACACTACTTGACGTTTTTCCTGCCATAGGTCTGCAAGTACCGGTTTCTGTAAAAAGTGTGGGTTTAATACGATTCTTAACATATCCCCTGCCAAACGTGAATGAGATATTGGTTGGGCGGTGTCCATCTGTCTGTCTGGAGTCTGTCTAGAGCTACATTTTAAGTTTTGTTGAATGGATTGTATTTATCATTTTTTTAGGAAAATCAATTGACCTTTTGAGGTTTGCACTAGGAAGAAAAATAATGAAAACAGCTGTCTTTATACAATGTATTTTTTTGTTTTTAAAAGCGTTTAACCATGTTTCTTTTTTTATAAGGCTTTAAACCATATGCAGAAATGGAAAAGATTGTCAATGGAAGACTTCTCAGAAATGACATAAAGAAGCTGTCACCCACAGAACAGACATCATCCCTGGAGTCTTTTCATCATGTAGTGTGCCATTTCGCATCAAAAGCTGTACATTACTTTTACTCACAAATGGAGGCCAGGTAATTCAAATTAGACAAGTACATACAAGATATTATGTTTATTTTAGTTCATGACAAACAGTAATCAATTTATTTCCATAGAAGACTTATTTGGTACAAACAATGTTTTTGTATTATCTTGTCCGAAATTTGTCTCATGAACATTATTCTTCAGGCACTGGATTAACATTAAAAGCTCATGTTGTAACAACTCGGACTATCATTCTAGGGGTTGTTGGTTAAAACAGGGTTCTGTCCATCACTCATTCTAATAATTGCCAAAGGCTATTATGTGTGGTCTTCTGGTTTAAACACACACTTAAACCCTTTAAAACAGTGATAAAGTCAAATGAATCAATTTATACATATTCTCTTCTGTATAAATTCTACTTTTATGGCAGTGGAATTTTTGAATTTAATTTGATATCAACATGTCATAGGTAATGTGTGAATGATATGATGTTTATTTCAATCATATAACAGATTTTCCATTGATAATTATGGCTGTGAAATGAATTAAATTCTGTTAAATTAAACACAATTTAACATTTCCTTTTTATTTCATCAAAGTTTAGATTGTGATAATATTTCTTGGGGAAAAGTTGAAAATTTAGAGTAAAATTTTGTAGACTAAGTTGAAACTTTGTTTGAAAATTAGGAATATATTTTTTAGCCATTTTTCCTTCACATGGTTTTCAATAGTTGATGCTGCAGCCAGAAGAATCCTAAGTCGCCTGTAAATTGTAGGGGTCAAACTCCACAGTTGTTGTCAGTGACAATGTCGGTTGATTAGTGTGAATTTCATTGACAAAATAAGAGTTGACAATTTCATCTAAAAGTATTATTATTTTCCTTCTCTAAGGTTATATTGATGAACTCATGGAAAATCGTTTGGAGAAACGTCAGCAAAACAACAGTTACATTAAGGCCAAGAGAGCAAACAGTTTTAGAATACAGGCAACTCCTAAACCACTGGCACAAAGCACACCAAGAATAAGAAAGGAAGACGTTTTAAAATCACATAAAGCAAGATTTAATAGACGATAAAGATATCTTCAAATATGTAAATATATATATATATTGTGTATAACCCTTTCCCTCATAGGACAATTCTGCAACAGACTACTTTGACCATGTTTTGTCAAAGTATAGGAAATCTCTATAATTGAATGGATAACCTATGACTAAAAGTGGCAAACATTGTGGAAAAAGGAGAAATTGCTGGTTTTCAGAAATTTCTTTTTTTGTCACTATGTTTTAAAAAAGCTGTCTGCTACAGAGGTGTCAGAAAGCATCTATATGCGGGAAAGGGTTAAGTGTGAGGAAGTATCCAGGAAAGGAAAACATATTAACATTGTTCTATTGTCTAAAAAATCAAACATATATTTTTCCTTTGAGGGGTCAATATACAAGTTTTGGTGGACTTTGAGAGAATAGATGGGAAAATTTCTGAACAGTGAATGTTCAAACCAGCCTGTGCATCTTCTCTGTCTTGAAAAGCTTTACAGAAGTTGACAGGTGCTTTTAACAAGCTTGTGTAAGATACATGCGGATCTTGACTTAAACTGTTTACAAAAGTCCACTTGTTCCTTTTCCCATGTTCATTTGATTTTGATTAATACAGTGTAATCTATTTGAGAACAATTTTCTCAGTTAGTTTGAATTTGCTGAAAGACAAACAGTTAAAATAGTAAATAGACTGTATAAGTGCAGTCAAATCTTGTTATTATTTTGTAAAATTATATGTACGTAAATTACGCATGCTTATTTATTACTAACGCACATTATACATCTCAATATATTTCAATGTAACGCGCAACGTCAATATTTGTTCTGTATACCGTGTGTATTGATAACATATCCGGTGTGTAGACGAGTGGACTTCGTGACGTCATCGATACGCTCGTCTACACACCGGATAAACACACTGTATACATAACAAATGACGACGCGCGCTAATTGAAATGAATAAAGATTTATAATATAATTTGCATATACAAATACAATAACAATTATTTAATCCTGAGTATATTGAGAATTGAGAAAAGGTTTATGTTCAGGAATAACCAATCAGCTTGCTTGATTCTGAGTTTGAGGTTTGAGAAAAGTGTTACCTCGGACCCTGATTGGTTAATCCTGAGTATAAACTCAGGATTAACAAATCAGATTGTTTGATTCTGAGTATGAGATTTGAGAAAAGTTGTATAACCTTGACCCCAGTTGTGTTTATTAACCCATGAAATCAGGATAATAATTTTTTTTTCAGTGGAAGTGTCACATTAATTATCTCTGAATTACAGGCAATTAACAGACACATGTAACATACGGTATTCCGTGTTTTCCCCCACCCTATCCGTACCACCCCAATATCTTAGTGGTGAAGGCATCCGCTTCGGGAGCGGGTGGTCAAAGATTCGATATGTCCCGTTGGTGAGCCGCCAGCTAGTTAAATAACGGTTACTGACTTCCTGTCTGCCTGGTGCGTGGCATTAACGATAGAAGTCGGGAAGTTAGGATGGTCAAGACAAGAGAGGTGGCTCATAAGCCAAATTTGGCTGGCCCTTTAAATAGAGGTACTATATAAATATACACTTTACTTTGTACTTAACCCTTAACCCTTTCACTAATACAGAACATCTGCAGCAGACAACTTTGAAAACATCTGAGCAAAAATGTGGAATATCTTTATAAATGATAGTACTATCATCAAAAAGAGTTTAAAACATTGTGGCAAAAGGAAAAATTGCTCATTTTGTCACAATGTTTTCAAAATTCGTCTGCTGTAGAGGCGTCAGAAAGCGTCTACATGAGGGGAAGTGTTAATATGCTGGCTTTTCATAATGGACCGAGCCGAGGTTAATTTTGGAAAATCCATGTACTATTGATATTATTTCACTATCAGAGTGGCAAGCAATTCAAATTCTGATAAGTCGGCTTGTGAAGAGCCGACTCATTCATTTTTTTTGTAATCGAAACGGAACATCTACTTAACTTTTACACAGTGATCCAGCTAATCCTGAATTTTACTCCTAACACAGTGAAGTAAACCTGGTTGGTAAAGTATGCCTAATATGTGGCTCGAACCCAAAATAGCCGGAACACTAGCAAAGAGCTCTAACCAATGGAGATATTTGGGTGACGCACACTTCAATTTATATTCTATAGTATATGTGTATACATATAACTTAAGGAACAGTATGCTACGATGTGTCTTAAAGTGACTGAAATGTGAACACGATACCTCGCCCTTCTCGGATTTGGTGGGGACAACAATTCTGTGGTTTGTCATAAAGATTGGATGGAAAATGTGGCCTCTAGTACGTACGCACGAGATAAAAAAAAAATAGAGATACTATGTCGTTCGAACGAGATACTAAGTATCTCATGCGCACGAGATAAAAAAAAATCGTGTGTGTCCCGTTATAGCTGCCGTACTCTAGAGCGTTCATAATGTTATTCTAAAATTTGACTTAGTGACCCAGTTTATGACCACAATGACCAAGTTAAGAACGAGACTGAGATTTGATGGAGACGAAAGTTCTAATGATTTGCCATATAGATTTGAAGATAAATTTGGCCTCTGGAGAGTTAATAAAGTAATTTGACCTAGTGACCTAGCACATGGCCTTTCATGAAATGAAATATAAGAGACTGTCATACGTTAAACATGCAAAACATCAATATTTGATTAAAATTATAAGCTTTCAATTCGGCAGAGTCCAAGAACATGCTTATGGAGCAAAGGGGTTAAAGTGGCATACATGTGAGCAAATATCAAGAAAATACATCCTGATGTATCCATTGTCATAATTGCAGACAGTGCAAGTCCTCGTTACAAGCCATTTCCCCTCGATGTTCATTGTTTGCAGAAAACGTTCAAGTTGTAAAAATTTGTCCTAGTATAATGGAATTTTTAAAAAAACGTCTGGCCGACCTATTTAATTTAAATAGCTGGCTGAAAAGTACTATTTAATTGAAATGGCTGGCTGAAAAGTCCTATTTAATTGAAATGGTTGGCCAAAAAGTCCTATTTAATTGAAATATCTGGCCGAAAGGTCTTATTTAATTTAAATAGCTGGCCGAAAAGTCATATTTAATTAAAATAGCTAGCCTAAAAGTCCTATATAATTGAAATAGCTGGCCTAAAAGTCCTTTTTAATTGAAATAGCTGGCCGAAAAGTCCTATTTAATTGAAATAGCTGGCCGAAAAGTCCTATTTAATTGAAATAGCTGGCCGAATAGTTCTATTTAATTGAAATAGGTGGCCAAAAAGACCTATTTAATTGAAATGGCTGGTCGAAAAGTCCTATTTAATTGAAATAGCTGGTCAAAAAGTCCTATTTAATTGAAATAGCTGGCCAAAAAGTCCTTTGTCGAAAGTTCCTAGGCCGACACATCCAGACTGAAACGTCCTACAACCATATAATACAGTATCAAATTGTTAAGACTACCTTGACTTCAAGCAATAATTGAAAATGCCTCCGTTGTGTCAAACAGTTCAGTCCTGTCAACACTAAATGAGCCGTTCCACGAGAAAACCAACATTATGGACTCTGCATAATGTATCGACCTATATCAGCATGCGCAATGCGAAGTCTAATCCGGGCCGACACTTTCATTTTTAGTGGGAAAAGGTATAGAGTAACAAGTCCTGTAACAGAAAATCCACAGGAAGCGAAAAGTGTATGTCCGGGTAAGCATGTCAGGGTTAGCATGCGCGGCATACTTAGGCTGGTCCGGGTCGATACTTTACGTACAATGTTGGTTTTCTTACTCATATTGTCTCTAAAATTACATATGTATTTTGGACAACTATTTAAAACAATGTGGCGAAAGAAGAAGGTGGTCATTGTTAGCAATTCCTTCCTTTGCCACAATGTTTTCTCTAGCATTTAATTAAATTGTCATTTATATAGAGTTTCCATAGTTTTGCATTGATGTTGTCAATGTCGTCTGCTGCCGATTTGGTGCATATGGTTAATCTCTAACATTTCGGTGGCCATATTCTCTTATGTTTCAACTCTATAAGAGCCAATACGTGGTATAATTCGGCTTTTGTGAACAGTGTAGATTCAGATAAGCTTTTGCATATACACTGTTCAAGTACACAAGTTTGTTAGATGCTTATGTCAACAAGGTACGTTTTAACTAAACTGATAAGTCATGGACAGGTGAATCTGAACCTTGAACATTATTCAGTAACGCTAACTTGCACATTTGCCCATGCATTGCTCATATGAGCCGTACAACGAGAAAACTAATATTATGGACTCTGCGTAATGTACCGACCCCAGATTAGCCGGCGCAATCCGCGCGGGCTAAAACGGGTCGATATATTCCGTTTCAGGTGGATAGAGGTATAGCGTAATGATTACTGAAACAGAATATCCACAGGAGGTGAAAAGTGTCAGCCCGGGTTAGATTGCACGGCATATTTAGGCTGATCCGGGTCGATACTTTACGCAGACTCCACAATGTTGGTTTTCTCGTGGGACGGCGCATACGGTTTAAGTACACTATGGGTCAACTATTTATTCTCGCTATTTAAGAGGGTTAAGCCTTGAAGCTTTAACCGATTTTATGCGCGGGATTCAGCTGTGCTGAATACCTCCGCATATTGTCATGCCAAGCTTGCAGGAAATGAAAATTTGTAAATATTTTGTGCTGCCCTCTGTTTTTTCATAATGGACAATTTGTCTTGATTGCCCAGGGATCAGTTAAATACGTTTCACAACAAGCTAAACAGTATGCACATTATACAAAGTAAACGTACACAATGTAAAGTTTTAATCCATAAAGTTGTATACATAATTTAGAAATTTAAGTATAAAATATAACACAAAGTAACTTCATTATATATAAAAGTATAACAATTTGCTTGTGCAAAAATAACAAAATGTAAATTTATAATGAAACCATTTTTTTTTTGAGAAAACCATCTACAATTTGCAAAAATTATGCAGCAGTCGAATTTAAACAAATCTTGGCAACATATAGAAAAGCTTTACATGCAATGAAAATGGGAAGTTTCACCAGAGTCTTAACTACCTGCCTGTATGCTGCTAAAATTATTTTTCAGCCAGCTCGAAGTAGACCTGATCTAGTTGTATGCTAATGTAACCTCTAAATGACGCCAGTCATTAACCCTTTCAGCATACATACACTTCTTGACGCCTCTACAGTAGGCGACTTTAGAAAACATTGTGATAAAAGGATAAATTGCTCATTATTTAACTACAGTATTATTACAAACGAAACCAGTTGAAATGAATGTTTTTGTTGTAATATATTTCTTCGTTATTTATTATTTATCACATAAAGTCCTCTCTGGAAGTGTCAAAATCCCATTACATAAATATCATAGAACACTACTAATTTGGTTTCCAGTCTTACATTTAAGTCTTTGTTACAACGCCAAAATGGCAAATTTCATGAATATTTGTTCAAACTACGCCTCATAAATCACTAAATGTGATAATTAAAATATCTTATTCATGTTTATTTATGATCACTTTAATTAACTCGTGAAATAGTTATATGCGGACCGTGGAGTATCTTCACTGTACGCAGACCCACTATCGTAAAATTATAAAGCTGGGTTGTTTTATTCTCACAGACAAAAACGGGTAGCAACAATTATCTTCAAGCCAAACGAATAAATAACGAATGATAGTGCTTACCTGATTCTAAACTCGGTTGGAATCCAGAACAGAAAACTTTAGAAAGACGATTTAAACCATCAGAGAGTGTATCATACGTTGAATTGAAAATTGTTTAAACAAGGCCACAAGTTATACACCAAGAAGTAGGTATTTTATTATCGTCAGCCAGTATAACTCGCAATTGCGGGATTTTTATTTTCTTTTTAATTGTTTGTTTTATTCGGACTTTGCTCTGTTTTGCATCGACTGATAACTTATTCGTGATCCCATAATAAATAAACCCGTAGTAGGATATACAATGGCCTTTGTCAAATGGCGCTCCATCGTGACCACCGCTAGCGAAGATCGAACCGTGGACATATGTTTCAAATCCTCCAAGCTAACCACTTGGCGACTGCGGTTTTATATGTCGGTTTTGTTATAATTGTCTGGACATTGTTTAAGTTAGTAAAATAAGGTTGTTTTAACGAGGGCAATATTTGTTGTGTAAGGTGTTTCATCCTGACACAAGCGAATGAGTCGTAATGCTTACCCCACAATCCTACGCGCCAAGGAAGGAAAACAATTACTATCCTTTACATGGTTTCTTTTAAGGCCTTGTCGGGGATCGAACACGCGACCGCCCGCACCCGAGGTAGACGTTCAGCCATTACACCATCGAGGCGGTACAGAGGCATTAGTACATATAGTACCGCGGGTAATCATAGGAAATTTGCAAGTATTCATTGATTGGTTTGCGTTTGACGCCGTTGTCAATGGTTCCTACGCAGTATTACGGCGACGAGTTCACACAACTTTTGTTTCATTGGGCGTATTCGGATTAACCAATCTAATAACATATTTTTAACGTCATTCGCCTAATACCCGGTGTGAAAGACTATTATAAAAATAAGCTAATTATGGGGATAGGATGTCAACGAATGATACACTAGCACCTTACTCACATTGATGTTGATCATCGGTAGAATAACGACCCCCTGAGTGATAGCCTCATCGTTACCCATCTAAATACAGATTTTTCACTACCATTCGCCGAACACGGAATGAAAGACTTTTACATAAATAAGCTAATTATGAGGGTAGGGAGGCAACGAATGATACACTAGCACCTTAGTCACATTGATGTTGATCATCGGAAAGAATAACGACCCCTTGAGTGATAGCCTCATCGTTACCCATCTAATTACAGATTTTTCACTACCACTCGCCGAACACTTCGTGTGAAAGACTATTATATAAATTAGCTAATAAGGGGGATAAGGCGTCAACGAATGATACACTAGCACATTAGTCACATTGATGTTGATCATCGGAAAGAATGACGACCCCCTGAGTCATAGCCTCATCGTTACCCACCAAGAAAATGAAACTTTGATTGACAGATAGAAAGAAAAAAACTGTCTCACATTTTCAGCTGCGTCCTGAGTCCTGAGTCTAATTTTGATACTCAATTGATTGCTTGATTGGATTTTAACGAGTTTTCAAAAATTAGTCATATCACGGCGGCCAGTTCACCTACCCAAGTATTTTCTGGCTTTCTCACACCAGTTCTCCTCAAAACATTCATTTCAAGCAACTGATTTCCCACATAGACCGTTAGCCCATCGGTGAATTGATTGATTGATTGATTGATTGGGGCTTTATGCCATTTTTAACAATGTTTCAGTCATATCATGGCGGCCAGTTCACCTTCTCATGTGTTTCCTAGCTTTCGCACACCAGTAATCCACACAACATTCTTTCCAAGCAACTGGCTGTTTGTCCACATAGAAAACGTCGGAAAGAATGTTGGCCGAGCTGGTATTCGAACTCACAACCCCTAGATTGATAGCCCGCGTAGCCAACGACTGAGCTACCGGAGCTTGGCCCCCATCGATGGAATACGAATGACGCTTGTACAAGTTATGAATATTACAATTTAACAAATCAATGGATAGACATTTTTCTCTCACCCAAACTCAAATGTTGTTATTGCTCATACACTCGCATCCCCATTCCCCAAACACCCATTCATAGTAGTAGTAGTAGCAGTTTGTTATTATTATCATTACTATCATTATAATTGTAATAATACAAGAAGTAGTAGTATCACTATTACCATCATTTTTATCATTATAATTGTAGTAATACTAGTAGTAGTAGTATCACTATTATATATTTAAGTTATGAGTATAGTAGTAGTAGTAGTACGCGGTTCATATACAAACCATAATTGACTCTCCAGTTTGGTACCACTTAAAGTTACATAGCCGTAGGACTTAATTACATAAGTACAGTGAAGGCTTACGTGAGACGGTGCAGATTCATATGATGGCCTGATCTTTCCTTACATGAAGACCTCAAACAGCTAGCCTTAATAAAGGTCAAATTACAGCAAATACATCCACGGCCGTGCTGATTTGAGCAAAATAGTCACTAAAATCCTTTGTTTGTGTAGAAATGAGGATATACCTTCATCAAAATGCATTGAATATATCACATTGAGCCTAAATTCATTGTAAATATATATAGGATCAACTAAAAAAATATTGAGTAGATCAGTTTTAGATCACCTGAGCCGAAGACTCAAGGTTGTCTATTCTGATCAATCTCTGTCTCCGTCGTCCATCGTCTGTCGTTCGTCGTCCTTCGTTAACTTTTAGCTTTTAACATCATCTCCTCCTAAACCACATAATCAATTTCAACACAATTTCACAGGAATGTTTCTGGGATGGTTTTCTTTCAAAACTGTTCAAATATTTTAATTCCAAGTAGAACTTTGGATGCTGCGGGATCAGAAAGGTGGCAAAATGTCAATATGATTTAGTTGAAATATTCCTTGAGTGACCCTCTACAAACAATGTTCAAGCCATACTGACTGATTAAACAATATGGCAGCCAGGCCGCATCAGAAAAGGGAAAAAATGACTTATAACAAATCCATTTTTATGAAATTGCTTGTCTGATTTAAAAAAAAACGGGGTAGAAATCTTACTTCAGTGATCCTCAACTTAATGCGTTCAAGCCATAATGATTGGTTACACAATCATAGCAACTATGGAGAACGTTCGTGGCTGCGGCATCAGAAAGGGGGCTTACAAAATATTTTCTACTTGTCAGATTCCAATATCATTTGATAGAAATGTTTCTTAGGTTACTCTCTACAAACAATATTCAAGCCATACTTGTTAGTTGGAAAACATGAGAGCAAGGCGGCATCAGAAAAGGGATAACATTACACAACTTAAAAATTCTATTTTTATGAAATTGCTTGTCTGATTATAAAACAATTGAATAAGAATCTTACTTCAATTATCCTCTACTTAATTTGTTCAAGCCATAATGATTGGTTACAAAATCATTGCAACCATGCGTGATCACAAAAGGGGTAAATTGAACGTTTAGCTACAAATAACAACTTCTACCATTCCACAGGACCAATTTAAACTTAACTTCACAGAAAGGTTTCTTTGTTGGTCCTCTTTTAAAATTGTTCAAAGACTTAAATTCCGTGTTGAACTTTGGTTGCTGCGGCATCAAAAGGGGAGAAAAATACCCAAGTTTTAAAATCCTTTTCCTTTTTAATTCGCTAGTCCGATTCCAAGATAAATTGTGAGAAATGTTTCTTGTGTGACCGACTCTCTACAAAGACTGGTCCAACCATATTGATTTCGTCAAAAAACAGGGCAGCAAGGCGCAATCAGTAAAGGCGCAAAATGACAAAACTTAATCATTCCATTCTTATTAAAGTTCTTGTTAGATTTCAAGATACAAATGACATTTACTGATAAGCTATTTCTCTAACAGTGTCTACTCCTCGCAGTTTCATTTGAACTCCTCATATCATTTTCCCAGATACATGCAGTTAAATATTTACACATTTTCTATCACTCAGATGATCGATTTAGGGCCATCTTTGCCCTCTTGTTAGTATTTTGACCTTGTTTGAAAGTGGAAGTCGAGTATACGAAAAAGCAGTTTCGTCACAGCCCGATTTCGTTACTACTAGAAGTGAAGCCCGAGTAAGTGTACGCTTGTGAATAGTAAATAACTCAATACCACCAGACGATGTTCATATGAAAATCGTAATCTGTAGTGTAAACAGGACAATGACAAAGACAATAGTTTATTGACGTAAACTATATAGTTTCTAGTCGAGCAACGTATCATAGTTATATATACAATACAAAAATGTACAATCAATTACAATAAACATGGAACATACACAAAATCGAAAGTTTATCATTCAAGATAGATAAATAGATAACGATAATAACAAAATAAGATCAGGCGATAAGTAATACGTAGAGAAAAACCACATTAAAAATGACAAAACTAACCCTTTCCAAAATATATACGCTTTCTGAGGCTCCTGCAGCAAACGACTTTTAAAAATATTATGACAAAAGGAGAAAATGCTCAAAACGATTTGGTGGTCTTGTTGACTCTCCTCAGCGGAATCATATAAGGATATTATTGTAAAACGTTAATTCTCACCTGCAATCCAAAGTACTGGACCGAACTGCGAGGGTACAGCTTCTTATGTATAAAACTAACTTCTAAACTAATTTTCTAGTATTGTCCTAAGTGACTGTGTTCTTTGCTCTACATCTAAGTAATCTCTGCCGAAAGGGGTTCGCAAGCGCTATTTCATAATGCCGCTTCCCCAGCGCATGCCCAGTCAACCATTTCCTGGGACGGTCTACCCGAGTTCTACGGGGTCATCTAGAAATACCACATCCACCCCACAGCCCCGTTTTATAGCTCTGTCTCTTGGGCCAGTACTCCTCCTGCACCACTTGACCTCCGGGGAGTCCTTCCATATCCAGGTATGTTCCTCATCTGCACCCTGATAAACTTTTTTCTCTAAAATCACCAACTCAAACTACTTGGGATGCCAGCCCGTCTTTAGTATGTGACCGCATTCAACGTATGACATATTTAATATACCAGCCCGTCTTTAGTACGTGGCTGTATTTAATCGGTCATATGTCCCACTCTAGCTTTGCCAACCCGTCGTTAGTACGTGTCTGCATTCACTTATTGTCTGGCCCGTTTCTTTTAAACGCGGCCATAAAGCTCCAGCCCGTTCTGTACTCCACAGGCAATATTTCCACAGAAACTCTCGTCGTTTTGATACGAGCAACTACCTCCGCAATTTCCCCAATGTATGCTGGTCTATTGTTTCTAATTACTGAATCTATTGCGAGATGCGGCGAATCAGTTTCTACCAAGATCTTATCTAGATCTAGGAGGCAGATCCTCCTTACTGCTTCGTTTTGGTCGGCATTAAACCTAGCCACATTCCCCGAGAAGCCAAAGTAGCAATTTGGAAAGGCATTAATCCATTCCTTGGCAACCTCGTAATTGCTACAGAAAGTATGCAGGTGTATCCTCTGGAATTTTGAACAATGTTTCTGAAACATTTGCCTGCACTTTTTAGGGACTGCTAATCCCAATGGGTCCCCTTTTACTCCTCTGAGATGGACTATTAGAACGAGTCCGGTTGATTCCATTTTCAGGAACCTCTCTAAGGCATCCACTTGAGGAACCCAGTTTTCTGTAGGGACGGAATAGTCCAGTCCTACTTCACTGATTCCTATAACTCGGTTGCTTTGGATCTGTCGCTCTAATTCAACTTATTTCTCTGGCGTCATCTTACCCACCTTTTTGGGATGGACACCCACAGCAATCCTCCATTTTGCGTTAGTTGGGTAACTAACTTTATCTAAATTTTCGGGTAGTTGATAACCCCTCCTACTACTTTAACTGGATAGGTTGAAGACCTGCCGACCGGTAGCTTAATAGCTTCTTCCACCGATAATCCCGTTGCCTGTCTCTCTTCATACAAAAACCTATCCAAATGGAAATGGCTATCGAAGGCCTCAATTTCCTTAGTCTCTGTCGGAATTCGAGTTGGTGGTGCGCCCTTGGAAAGCACCATCGTTGTTGATTCCCCCTGGAAATTGACTTTCCTACCTGCTGGACTACATCCGCATAGGATTGAGTAGTAACAGTTTTAGGCGGCTGTGTGCCCCTTGCCCGTATTCCATCCCGAGGTATTTTTGGGGGTCTCTGGGGTTTTAGGGGTTCCAAGTCCATTCCCAGCAATCTTCTCTCCTCGTCAGAGCTGACCTCAGAAGTCCCAGCACCCTCTTTCCTAGTAGGCAGGGTTTCAGGTCCCTCTGTACAATCCATATTCATAAGAGAGTCCTCTTTTTCATCAAGCAGGGTTCCAGCTTCCGGATTGATTTGACTGGATCCTCCCTGTTCAGTAGGCGAGGATTCATTCTCTTGAATACCCTCTTTTGTATAGACAGGGATTCATTGGCCTCCTGGTCCACCTCACTGATCCTTTCATTTGTCTCAAGTAGAGCACAGGATTCCTGTTGATCCGGTGTGAGTTGGTTCAGAAGGTGACACAGAACCCTTCAATGAAGGAGTGTCGCTAGAGAAGTCATTGGAGTGAACTCTCCGGGTGCACTCACTTCCATGTGCACCGCAAGAGCATCCATTCAGCCTTGTATGTTGGAAGTGATAAATGTTCCCATGCTGTCCCATGTCCGATTCACTAGTTCTACCAGATCCTGAACTGCTGCCTGTCTGTGCAACACCTGAGTGGCTTAAAAATTAAGACAAGCAGCCGTCTTCTTTGTGACTTCCGGGGAAGGTTTAATGCCACATTCAACCTTGCAGCAAGCCGGGAAGTGATAGTAGGCATGCCATTCGAGCTTTGCACACTCATGTGGGCATCCTTTTACCAAGCACTGGCTCTTCTTCTAAGTGCTGCCTCCAGGTTGTACCACCATTCGTTTGGCTGGTATGGGGAGTTCTTCCATAGAGTCACGGCGTCTCTTTACTACTCTAGGTTTGCTCTTTTGAAGAGTAACCCGTAGATCCTCTTGGACCTCCATTCTATGTGACTTGTGTCCGCTTTTTTCCCGATCTAGTAAAAACCATCATTCTGAGAGGTTCACTTTCTTGGTAGTCACTTGTCTTGCATCTGGTTTCGACAACCCCCCGCGTTTTCTAAAGTAGTTCGAACTCTGTCTCAGTCTCCATTTGCTCATTTTGGGTTTATCAAAACCGGGTTCCAGGCCGGGTTGTCTCCCCCTTTTGATACACTCGACTTCTCTTCCTGGCCGGAATTTATCCGCCATCTCTTTTCTGCCCTTCCATACAAATAAGGTACTTCTGGGCTGGAGTACGTCCGCCTTCTTTTTACCTCTTTCCTAGGAATTTACGTTCATACTAGGTCGGGATATCTCTGCCTTTGCTCATCGGATTCCTCCATTAAAGGATGTGGCAGGATTTCCTCATCCGAATTAGCCGGCTTTCCCGTTTTTCCTTCATTGAACCGCGTAACCGTCACATTCTTCGGACGTCCCTGGTCAACCCAGTCCTTGTCCTGTCAACGGTATAGGATTTATATGGCCTGTTTTGCCTCAGCGCTATATTTTTCCGGGCGTCTTTGTGTGAAACAGGATTGTTGCCTCCCTCTGCATCCTTTCCAGCCATCTCCAATTTTCCTGTCTAACCGCCACTTCGTACTGCGCAGAAATCAAATCCGCCAGTTCATCTCCTTTTACGTTTGGGCCGGTTCCGACTATCATGAAGAACTCATTCGGTTCAAACATGTTTCCTCTTCTTACGTTAAATATGACCCTTTCAGAAGGCGCCATAGAAGAAAACTCCTTTTCGGCAATCCAGCTCCTTCTAGGACTTCGTTCCGTCCCATCTGTTGTATACCTCTCGGCCATGTCTGAAAGAGAAACAACACAGTTTTACTAGATGGAACAATTACTTCTGAAGGACCGAGCTAACCTTACACTTAGGGCACATCTATTTGTCGATGAGCATTCCATCCTGTGGTGTCATATTAACACACTTTCCATGAAACCACTCATCACAAACATCACATGCTATCATAAAATTCCCTTCATCTGGCTTTCTGCATAAACAATAAATGTCCTTATTCTGTTTATCAGTTCTACAACAATTCGGATTTTCCTCTGTTCTACATGGTTTTAACCTATCATGTTTAGCGGTAAATACCTTATTTTTAAATTGCACACGATAGCGATACGGGGATAATATCTCCAATATACGACCTGGTCCTTTCCATGAAGGCAGCAGTTTTTTACATTTTCCCTTTACCGTTGCTGTATCCAACATATCGATAAAGTCTCCCTTGTTGAACTGATATTTACGCACTTTCCACACCATAGTCACGTTTCATATGTTTCTGATTCCCTCTTAGTTGTTCTCTTTCAACATTGTGAGCGGATTCCAATGATTCAACAAGGTTATGGCAATAATCCCTGTATGTTGCGACACTTTATACGATTTCACAGGGTACATTAGTTCTGCAGGTTGATTCACTTCTCTGCAAAGCATCAACATGTTTGGTGTTAATCCATTGCTGCGATTTACAGTTGAACGCATAGCACTGGCAATATGCGGCAGATATTTGTATCACTGATTCTGTGTTTTCCCTACAAAACATCTATTGAACCTTTCCACCTGCCCATTTTGCCGAAGGTCTGTACGGAGTCGTCTTTGCTTTGTGAATATGCAAATGTTTGCAGACGTTTGTGAACAAAGTACTTTCAAAATGTCTGCCTTGATCAGTGAATACTTGAAATGTGAAGCCAAAGCTTGACAAGAATTCATTCACCGCTGCAGTTGCGGTTACTTATGCAGTCTGGGATGGCAGAGGAATTCATTCAACCCATTTCGTGAACTGATCAACAATCATTAGAATATGTTCATTCCCCTGTACAGTTTAAGGCAATGGACCAATGGAATATAGATGCACCCTTTCCATAGGCGTGCCTGCATGATAGCTGGTAAGCAGACATTTCAAATACCTGTTTGGTTTTTTACACTTGTTGCACACGCCGCAAGAGTGTATGTACTTGATAACATCCCTTGACAACCCATACCAGAAGTATTTAGCTTTGAGCTTCATTATGGTCCGGTCAATTCCTGCATGTCCGGCTGAGGGTATATCATGATGTGCTCCTATCAATTCCTTCCTCAGTTTTTCTGGAATAAGAAGTACTTCTTTCTCTGGATCCTTTCTCCATATTATTCCTTCTTTTAAGGTAAACATTTCCTTATATATCCAGTAGTGCTTTTCGGCCGGTGATGTCAACATTATTGTTCCTTCGGGTGGTTCTTTCCTATGCATTAACCACTCCCTGAGGCATTCAAACTCGTTTTCCTGCATCTGGAGCTCTTTTACTTGTTTTAATAGATCTTTTGAGTCCATTAAATCTAAAGAAACATTTTGCACCCTTACTATTACATCTGTTTCATTATTGTCTGACCAAGTAGAAATGTCAGCATGGGTAACTTGAAGGGCTTGCCCTTTTTAATGCTATCTGGTCTGACCAGAGAAACAACACCATCTACTGTCTCGACAAATTTTCCCCAGTTTTGGTGTGCATTTTGGCAGTAGTTGCAGCCTCCACATGGAATATGTTCTGGGACAAATCCTAATTTGTAATATTTACAGGTATTTTCCTCTCTGGGCATCCTAGACAATGCATCTGCATTTGCATGCTTTTTTCCAGGCCTGTGTTGCTCTTTCATATCGTACTGACTCATTTTTTCAAACCAGCGGGCTATTTGTCCCTGTGGATCTTTGAATCGAAGAAGCCATGTAAGGCTGCTGCGATCAGTCCTCACATTAAAATGTCGGCCTAACAGATAATGCCGAAATTGTCTAGTGAACCGCACCACAGCGAATAACTATTTCCTTATGATGCAATATCTCCTTTGTTCGGGAGACAAGGCTATGCTGGCATATGAAACCACTTGTTCTATCCCCTCATGTACATGTATTTGTGACAGTTCTGCACCAATGGCGAAATCTGATGCGTCTGTATCCAATATGAAAGGGTCCTTGTTATTTGGGAAGGATAGAACTGGCACTGAGGACAGTGTTGCCTTCACTTGATCAAAGGCTTCTTGTTGCTCAGTTGTCAATTTGAACTCCTTTTTTCCTGTTATTGTATACAGTGGAACTGCCTGTGCTGCATAGTCTTTGATGAACATTCTGTGGTAATTCACCAACCCTAGGAACTGTTCAATTTCACGGGTAGTTTTTGGAACTGGTCAGTGTTGAACTGCCTTCACATGCTCCTCTTTTATACTCAACCCTTTATTTGACACCCACCTACTTAGGAATTCTACCTCTTTCTGGAAAAGAATGCATTTTGATGGCTTCATTTTTAGTCCATAATTTCGAAATATATTCATTACTGCTCTTACGTTATCCAGATGCTCATTGAATGATTTTCCCCAAACCACAACATCATCCAAAGGTTCCAGCACGATATCCCAGGTCAGGCACCTCCGCACCAGAGTCATTAACCATGATAAAGTGGCAGGTGCGTTACATAATCCAAAAGCCATTCGGACGAATTCATAAAGGCCATATTTTGTGGTAAATGCGGTTTTACTGCGATCTTGTTCGTCTATTTTGATTTGCCAATACGCAGCGTTAGCATCTAACTTTGAAAACCACATATTATCAGCCAATGTGTCTAGACATTCGTCTATTAAAGGCAGTGGGTACACATCTTTTACAGTTAATGCGTTGAGACCCCTGTAATCCACAAACCAGCGAACATTACCATCTCTTTTTCGAACTAGCACTGGCGCCGAAGCCCATTCTGAGTTCGATGGTTTAATAACACCTGCTTTTTCCATTTTTATCAAGATGTGCTTTCTCTTCGTTAGCAAACATGATTGGAGTCATAAGGATGAAAGTCTATCATATTCACCAATTAATCATTTACCTTAAGGCCATGTATAGTCTGGAGACCATCAATATCCAAATTTCCATTCGCTTCTCTTAACTGTAATATTTTAGTTGCCATACGTTCTCCAACCCCAGGTAAATACAATAACTCCCTTCCCAAACAGTAATTGATTAATATTTGCTCCATGGTTAGTTCGGTAAAGTACAACTTAAAAACATGCGTAAACAATTCACCCTTTATATTTTAAATGCTCTTCCTATCTTTTCCACTTTATTTAGTCGGAAACAAATATTGGTTAGCTCGGTACAGGACAACTTAAAAATATACGTGAACAATTCACCATTTACATTTTAAATGCTCTTTCTATCTTTTCCACTTTATTCTCAACAAAGTTTCCACTGTTACTTAAGTCGGAAACTCTTAAAATTATAATATCATTTAAATACTCTTTATCTGAATATTTTAGCCAATCTAATAATTCAATGTTTTTTTAATATTTGCTACTTCTTCCACAAAGTTATCATGAAGCTTACCACTTCGGTTATAGCTGGTAACCCGAAAAGCATTCGAAATAAGTTTCCAATTTACAAAAGTCGAAAACTATTTCAATATTTTCATCCAAAACCATTTAAAAGATTTGCTATTTTTTCCACAATGTGTTCATACTTGTTACCACTTCATTTTAGCAGGCGACAAGAAGACGTTGTTCAATAGGATGTTCACGTTCTGATAGTCGAAAACTTCAACCTTTACCTTTCTCCAATAAAATTATATAAAGCTTGCTACTTTTTACACCATTTTTCCTATATAATTTATTATTTTCTTTACCCTTTTTCAAAAACAAAACTTGGTAAATCCTAAATTCAGAAAAAATGTTTTGAGTAATTGCTTAAGAAAGCCAACAACATTAATTTTATCTGAAAACAGGCCAAATCTAATTCAAACAAGAGTGAAATAATAACAAGACCACAATCAACAATTGTTAAAAAAGTGGGTGGGATTTTGTTAAAATCAATAACAACACAAAAATAACAAAAACGGCGAATATTTCGCCACCAGCATTTATGACTGCTGTTTTGGGGCAGCATGCATCGCCATTTTAGTGACAAAACATGTAAATAACTGTAATTAACTATGCAGAAAACTGAACCGGCCCTCGTGCAAAGAGAAACAGCAATTTGAAATCACCGCATGAACTGAATTTATTGCAACTCAAACCCGGCAGCAAAAAATCAGAACCAACGTTAATTCACAATTAACAAAAATCAAATCCATCCAAACCGGACAGAAATGTATCTGAGTGTCTACACCGTACGCTCGACCATTCGTAATATTTCTTCACCTGACCAACGCACGCTACTGACTCAATCCAGCGAATATAAACTATGAGCTATTCATGCCCACAAATGCAGGAATGAAAAGCTCGCAACGCCAATGTTGTAAAACTTTAATTCTTACCTGCAATCCACAGTACTGGACCGAACTCCGAGGGTACAGCTTCTTGTGTATAAAACTAACTTCTAAACTAATTATCGGTTATTGTCGTAAGTGACCGTGTACTTTGCTCTACGTCTACGAAATTTCTGCCGAAAAGGGTTCGCAAGCGCTATTTCATAATGCCGCTTCCCCTGCGCATACCCAGTCAACCATTTCCTGGGACGGTCTAAGTATTACTTACCCAAGTTCTACGGGATCATCTAGAAATACCACAATATATTGACATCAACCTAATGGGGCTACAGTTGTAGCCACGTCTATCGATTTGCGCGTCGTATTGACTTTCCTTAATGGGTCATATGAAGTTATATTGACGTCTTTTTTGGTGGTCTTATTGACTCTCCTCAACGGGATAATATAATTGTATATTGACGTCAACCAAATGTGGCTACAGTTCTAAACGCGTTTATCGATTAAGGGGTATTATTGACTCTCCTTAACGGAGTCATATAAAGATATATTGACGTCAACCTAATGGGGCTACAGTTATAGCAGGATCTATCGATTTTTTTTTTAGGAATTGACTCTCCTCAACGGAGACATATTATGATATATTAATGTCAACCTAATGGGGCTGCAGTTCTAGCCGCGTCTATCACTTTGGGGTCATATTTTGATTCTCCTTAACGGGATCTTTTAAAGATAAATTGACGTCAACCTAATTGGGCTACAGGTCAAGCCGCGTCCACCGATTTGGGGGTCTTATTGACACTCCTCAACGTGCTCATATAAAGGTTTATTGACGTCAACCTTATCGAGCTACAGTTCTAGTCGCGTGTAACGATATAGGGGTCTTTATGACTCTCCTTAACGGGATCATACAAATGTATATTGACGCCCATCTAATCCGGCTACAGCTCTAGCCGCATCTATCGATTTGGAAGTCGTTTTGACTCTCCCTAACGGGTTCATATAAAGGTTTATTGACGTCCACCTATTGGGGCTACAGTTCTAGCCGCGTCTATCGATGTGTGGGTCTTATTGACTCTCCTTAACGGGGTCATATACAGGTTTATTAATTAACTATTGCGTATTTGACGCGATACTAGAACAACCGTAGAGCTAATACAGAACAAAAGAAGACAATATTTGCTAAAACTCGCCTAATATGGACCAAGTCGGCCAATATGAATTTCTGCCGTTTTCATTGGCTACAAAACTCGCCAAATACGAAATCTGAGGAATGGACCATTTTCATTGGCTGTCGAAACTCGCCTTATACGAGAATGGTGGAACACAAAAATGAATTAGGTAGCCGTCTTTTTTAAAGATCAACGCATTGAATTGACAAAGTAACCGATTTTAACTTATATTTTCCGCCATATTAACCATTAATTGTTTATTTAAGATTATAACTAAAGACTCATGTATTTATAAAAAAGTTGATTAATAAAATACTTATTAATTAGGTGATTTCATATTGGCCGAGTTATTTGTCCTCTGTCAGCAGTATTGTCCTTCGCCCTTCGGGCTCAGGCCAATACTGCATACCTCGGACAAATAACTCGGCCAATATGAAATCACCTAATTAATAACATTATAATATTGACGTCAACCTAATAGGGTTACAGTTCTAGTCGCGTATATCGATTTAGGGGTCATATTGATTCTCCTTAACGGGATCATATAAAAAAGGTATATTGACGTCAACCAAATGGGGCTACAGTTCTAGCCTCCTCTATTGATTTGGTGGTCTTATTGACTCTCCTTAACGGAATCAAATAAAGGTAAATTTACTTCAAACTAATGTGGCTAGAGTTGAAACCGCGTCTATCGAGTTGGTGGTCTTATTGACTTTCCTTAATGGTAATATAGAGCAATGCTTCAGGAATTGTGACGCGGACAAGGTAAGGCAAGATTTTTCAATAAAGGGGATCAGAGTCCAGGTTTAAGGTCACAGTGGCCCACTACGTCTGGTTAAAAGACATGCCTGTACATCCCTGTTAAGGTTAAAAACTGATAATATGTTACATAAGTTTCTTGAAACCCTCTATGACATAGAGTTAAGTTTCGCAGACACCGTTAATATAATTGTGTGATGTGAAATGTCCGTCACATGAGAATGGTTTATATCATAGGCGAAAAGTGCAGATGAGATCAATCTTCTCTTCTGGTACAGATGACTTATGATGCATTTGCAGCAGACTGAACTGAAAACATTGTTGTAAATACTGTTAAAACGAAAGTAGTCGTTTCCGAGTAGGTAGAACATACTTAAGGGGTCGTATAACACTTGGAGTAGGTATATTCGTGTTTTGGCCAGGGTCTAACATAGAAATACTGAAAAACTGTGAGTTTTAGGTACATTTCTAGGCTAAAGATTGTTTTTAAAGATTATAAATGTAAACATTAGACGTAAAGCATGAGTATGAATTTCAGCTTTGAGTCTACTTGTGTATGGCCAGGAATGCGAACTGATGCCTTATGATCTAGGAGCATTTTGTTGCATGTAAACAAAGGTACCATTTTTCAGTTAAAAAGTGTACGAAAAGGAGCTTTTATCGTGGTATTTCCTAATGCATCCTCAGATTGCTGACAGGTTTTGGCCCCAAAGTAGCTTATCATTCGTAGACTGTGATTGTTTTAGTTAATGATATAAATGGTTTTTTCTGCATTTTTATTCGACCTTGCAAGCCGTTTGTAAGTGCTAAACATTTACCCAACATCTGAATTGATACATTGATTATCTGTTATTTTCTAATAATTCTGACATCCTTTGTTGCATCAAAATGGTTTATATCATTTCAGTGATTCCGTGCCAACTGTTTTTAGAGTTTACAGAGAAGAGTGTCAGACGTTAATTGTCGAAGAGTGTATGTCAACTGTGTATTACAACCTTATCGGTAAATTGGAGGTTTGATATTTTCTGGAATTTGACCCCAAAACACCCTAATTTCAGAAATTACAGCCTTTGCTGATCACAAAATGTGGTTTCTAATTTGTTATGAAAAAACAATGCATGCGAACAAGGGAGATAATCCAAACATCACACAAAGTGCTGATTTCTAAGAAAACTCATGTTGAGTATTGCATTTAAACCAGGCTTTTGTTATGATTCTTTGAGTGGAATTACAGGGTTTTTGTATCAAATTAATGACCTTATGTATAATTTCTTATGTTTCAGCCGCATACCTTTTGGCCAATGTCTTCTTTCGGTCTACAATTTCTCACGGAAGAGTCGACATTTTACGAGAAGCTTTGTCTGACAAGTATGGTCCCACTGACAAATATGGCTAGCGTATTCACCGGGTCATTGTTGGTGGTTAACGGTTAACATTACTTGTTCATCGACTAGCATATTTGATTGAGAAGAGTCCAATTGAACTTGGATTCATTTATACATGTTTCTCGATAGTGCCACAATAAACTGTGCATTAATGTTGATCATCTATCTTATGAAAGCAACGCCGTCAACAATGCAGGAAAAGTATGTCAGGCTTATTAATTGGGAATGCACTGACCATAGAGGATTCAGAAGGTGTATTATCTGAGGAGAAACGGTAAAGAATTGTTATGTTGGGTTGATTTGTTGTTATTGTCCTTGTTGTTTGTTAATGCTGGTTACTGCTGATGAAACTGCTGTTAAAATTTCATTTTTCCAATTTGTGTTATGATCCCAGGCCATAGTTGTGTTTTTGAGCTGTGATTTAGCCTGCTTTTTCCGCTTTATATAGATAACATTTTTAATAGGGACCGGTAGGACTTTCGTTTTTTTCGCAGATAATATCTTATCTGTTTAAATTCGGTTGTTGTCTTCCTTTTGGAATAATATTTACTTAGTCGGTCCTTCGACTGTTTTTGCACATACAACATTGAGGTTTGTCTTACTTTGATGCCGACAGTTTCTGCTAATTTTATGGTAGATTAACTGGATCCCAGTGTTGCGAAATCACGGCAGAATAACAAAGTCCAGGGAAGTTGCAACTCCTACTGATTGACTTTGGCGCGATTTTATAAACTTGAGAATACAGGCTCTCCCACATGTTCGTATTGCACAGTTTGCACATACTTTTCAGGCCTTCCTCATCAAATATCTTATCAATTTCGTTTTGAACTGTGTCCAGGTCATTCCGTTAATTTCTAAGTGCACTCCATATGGCGGTGAGGTTGTTGTGTATGTTCTAAGATGACCTTTGTAGACAAGGGATTTTTCGCGACAACTTTGGTGATCACCTGCTAAGCAACTTACTATGAATTGTATAGCTGTATTAATTGGCCGCTTTTCTTCTATGCTTCATCCTAATTCGGGCTCGTACGCAGTTTGCCAATTTCTGCCGATACGCACGTTTGTCGTATGTGCTAGTTATGTTTTTCAGTTGAATATTTCGGACATGTTTCTCTAATATTCTCACTCTCTGTATGAAGCACTTATCATGATAAATTCTTGTGTCATTTTCTGTGTTGAAATATCTAAGTGCCTTTGATAGCTGTGTGCTAGCATCCGTTGTGGCATAATTGATGGTTATATGACCGGCATCTTTCACACTATCAAAAGTATCGTGTACGAGGGAACGTTCACTTCAAGCAATATCTTTTATAGACATTTCATCACAGAGTGAGTTGAATTCCTTTGAAGAACTGTAAGGCTGCGCGCTTTAATGTCTAAACATGCCAATACTGTGTGTACGTCTGTTATCCCCATCTTAGTTTAAACAGCCGGAATCAGTGCCATTTCATTAAGTGCACCTTCATGATGTCCTGATTCTTTTTACACTGTATTAGACATCTGATGAGGTTTTACGTCCAGGCGACAAGTGCTACACTTTACACTCACTGAAACACACAGCCGAATCACAGTGACAATTTCCACTTTGGCCCCGCATTTTCAAATGTAAATCCATGGACATTGTTGATCAGCTTGGTATTTTTTTTTATATTCACTATAATGTTCTCATTAGTATCTTAAATTTCGTTGCATTTCTCTTTTACGGGTTTTCGAAGGGTGTATGGAAGATGGGAGGAAGAATAAGTAGACGAGGACAACGCAGAGGCTGTCAACACATACAATGTCACCATACTGTCAAGACGGGTGATAGTTGACGGTGCAGAATGAGATTCTGTCAAACAGGCGTCGAGGGTGCTCTCTGTGATGTTGTGTTCCACGCTTTTCCACCTCTTTTGAATTGGGTGGTTTTCTTCTTGTTGGAATTATGACAGCTTACCAAACTTGTTCTGTATATTCCAGACATGTTTTCTCTTTTGAATCACTAATCAATCCTTTTAAACCTCTATCTTTGGCTTATTCAGTACTAAAAATTCAACATTTCGGCTGGTATGTGTCTTTTTATAATAGAAAACTTGATACGGTTTCCCGATTAAGGTCTGTAAATATGTGGTTTTATCAGTTGAATCATCAGATTTCATAAATAAACAGTCCAAGTAATTCACATTTGGATACTAGAGGAGAAATGAAGTGTTTAGAAAACTAAGACTGCAAGGATTATTTCCCTTGCATTATATAGAATACCTTGTGAAAGGGTTAAATTGACTCAGAAATTATTTGAAAGCCATATTTGTTTACACAAAGTGAGCTTTTTTTAATTTGACTATGTATGTCTTTTCCTGTTCATCGGCAGGTCTTTCAGGGTAAAATATTGAAAAACTTTGAAATATCTACTGAAATTGCACATTGAAAGGATGGAACAGTGGAGATTTTTGGAAAAAATAGCTTGAAGGTTAAAACCATGGCATGCATTCAGTGCAATACCAGCTCTGAGAGCAGATATGTATAAGAAAATGTGATCAAAGGTGATCCTGCACTCATACCGGAACAGTTTATTCATTTCTTATAGTTGGGGTAAAAATTGCCCAAAACTGGGATAAAAAGTGTGAATGTAGTGAAGGGTTTCAAATCGTTTAAAACAAATTTCTGCACCTTCACCTAACTGAAAATGGTTGAAATCATTTAATATTAGTGTGTTTTATTGATATACAGTGTTTTTTGCCTTTCACATGCAAATTAAATTTCCCTTACGGTGTCATATAACACTCGGAGTTGGAGTTTGAGGTACATTTCTAGGCTAAATATTGTTTATAAAGATTATAAATGTAAACATTAGACGTAAAGTATGAGTTTGAATTTTGCCATCTGACCCTTACCTCTTTGAGTCTACTTTTGTATTGCCAGGAATATGAAACGATGCATTGTGAGCTAGGAGCATTTTATTGCATGTAAACAAAGGTACCATTTTTCAATTCAAAAGTGTGCGAAAAGGAGCTGAAAATTGGTATTTCCTAATGCATTCTCAGATTGCATACAGATTTTGGTACCAAAGAAGCTCATCAATTGTAGGCTTACCCCCTACGTTTTTTTTTTTGCTGTGATTTTTCGAATTAAGGGTAGAAATTGTCTTTTTCTGCATTATTTTGCGACCTTGCGAGCCGTTTGTAAGTGCTTAAAATTCAAAAATGGTTTATATCATTTCAATGATTCCGTGCCAACTGTTTTAAGAGTTACAGAGAAGAGAGTCGGACGTTATTGTTGAAGAGTGTATTTCAACTGTGTATTGTCACCTACAGTACAGCTCAAGGGGTTTTTCCCAAAAACCCTCACCCCCGGGTTGAGGGGGGTATCGATAAAATGATAAACCGCCGGCGTTAAGTCGCTCCCCCGACTTAACCCGGCGTTTTACAGGTATTTCAGAGATATGCCCGCTTGAGGTGGATTGCAGGGTTCCCCCCGCTGAAAATGTTAAATGGGAGTGGCCTATATTTCTTTCGCGGAGCCCCCGCGAAAAAATGCGAGTGGGTGTGTTTTAATTTGTTTTCCGATTATACATTATGTTAACTATTCTATATTATTTACTCTGCTTCCCCAATAGTAAATTTTGCAGGCATACGCATCACGAGCGATTGTTTACTTTTCAAAATAATCGCTCGCCAGATTGATTATTCTGCATGGCGAGTGTTAATAAAAAAAATCAATATATTGCAATTTAATTTCAATAATAGTTACGTTCTTTCTCAAGCTCCTCGAGATTAAATGTTTTAGATGACGTTCCCTCTTTTCATTGGCTTTTAACTTGTGTTACTATATTTCATTTACTATATTTCATTTACTATATTTCATATTGTAACCCATTTCCATTAATCCGAACCAGAAGTCTGTGAACGCATCTACAGGAGTCGATTTATGATGTAATTACGGATGGAAGAGAGAACACTGAAAAGGGAGCGACTTCTACGTCTCTTAAAATATGACCCCCTACTCAAATCTACATATATACTGCTAATTTTCAGGTCATTACATGTTTCCTCGGATATTAGCAAACCAATGGCTAAATCAAATAATGACAATTGAGTCAGATCAGATAAATCACTGTTACTAAATGTACCATGTACACTGTAGACCTGGATTTGTATGCGCATATATGTGCAAACTTGACTCATCATGTATATATACGAGTATGTTTTATATGCTGAAACTAAGACCAAAACAAAGAAACACTGGAACAGTCGCTAAAATACCTTACTTGAATACTTTGAACATCGAGATGAAATCTGCATGTGCATATTGCAAACATTTATAATCAAATTCATTGTTCTACAGCATAATTGAGAAATAAAGCCTTACCTTTGAGAATGATAATCCTATTTTTACATTCACATACTATTAAGATCAACACGATTATGATAAATCCATTAACAAATTTATATTCATTTACCAAATCAAACAAAAATCACTTTTTATACGACACTACATTGAAGACAAATGAATCGCAAAACAGATTTCGTTTCAATATAAACATTAATGTTTGCGTATAAAGGGTGTAGCACTTTATAAAGCACGTGACAGATGAAAAACGTGTGATATATTTTGTGTTGGTTGTCAGGCTGATTGAAAGACGGTGACGCGCATATAGATCAGAGGGCATTGTTTTTATTGATCCGACTAACCAGCTGGTAATCTGACAGTTTGTTTCGTCGTTTAAATAACATCGTTTTTTGGCAAGCAAATTTCATACATATATACATACATTTTATAAGATTCGGCTTAAAACTTGCATTTTGCTATTTTCAATAGAAGTAAAAGAAATTTATCTATGTCCCCTAAAAAACACAAAAGATATTAGAACAATGTAAAACGACAACATAAAGTATATATGATCAAAGGTAATATAATTTGTTTTTAGCGTAGGCAGTGAAGTGTAGATCGAAACCACTATGCGTATTCACGCAGGCAAATCTAGAAATTCCTTCGAACTATGTACAACAACATTGGATAGCATGAATGTGCGTGCTGATCTCTATATATACATTTAGCGAATGCCATAACGTTGGGTGCCCTTAATCATGATTGTTTGCAGTGTCGAGATATGTGAATTGGCCGCAGTAATTTGACTGAACAATTGTTGAAAATGACGTTTAATCCCAATTAATCAACATTGAGCATTGTTAAAAGCATATGATGAAATGCTTATTTTAAAAATAAACGGAAACTTTTATGAAATCATTTAATTCGGAGTAGAGATTTCAAATATATTCCAATAGTCTGCATGTTTAAACTAATTGTATCGGAGCAAAATATAGGTCCTGTTTCTGGTTTATATTTATTTACGTTTACCAATATATGCCTGTATCATAAGCCTCGAACATAGGACCTGTCCCGAAGAAAGCTAGGAAACACATGAGTATTTGAAATGGCCGCCGTGATATGACTGAATAGTGTACAAACGGCGTTAAGCTTTTCTTACTGTAATGCGATTAATTAAATCCTGCGCAGGGAAGAACAAATAAAACATGCACAAAACAACCGCTGCACACTAGTTCAGAGCGAGTGTATGAGAAAAGGAACAAGCTATTTTAAGTGTATGTTTAGATTGTCTTGTGAACCTGGTCAGTTTAATCAGAATCTATAAAAGTTGACAGTTTCGTCTAACAATCTTGTAAGTTATATATGAGCTGTATGCATCCCTGTTCTGGATCTAAACTTTGCACAAAAGCCAACTTTTAACTTGTGACATGCACAAGCTCATAATATCCTCATCTTTTAGTAGTGTCTAGTGACTTTGGGTATTGTTGATTTGACATCAAAGTTATTTTTGCATTAAATAAGAAATCAACTTTTCTGTTAATGTTGTGTTTTTGCCATTTATGACTGTATAACAGGTTGCAACAGGTTGCTGGTGTACATACACTATACTGTTCGAATTGGCATCAATATCCCCTAACACGCCTCATTTATAGGTAATACTTTGTACCTGTGCATAGTGGACTTCGTTTAGATATGCATACAGTAAAATAAAACATCATGGAAAAAGCTGGTGTATCTTAAAATTGCCATCTGATACGTCGACTATCGTAAACAGATCCAAGTTACATCATAAACCGGTGCGTGATCGCCCCGCCCGGCTCAATGAATATGTATACTTGATATACATGTATGCAGCAGACGACATATAAAATATCTACGCAAAACTTTGTGATATTACAATAAATAGAAGCTTAATTATTGAGCCCCGATAACTCAGTCGGTAGCGACACAGGCTGTAAATCCAAGGGTTATGAGTTCGAATACCAGCTCCGCCAACATTTTCGAAGTTTGACGGAACGTCACTCGTGTTTAAAATGTATGATGTTTTAGAGACTTAAATATATATAAATTGTAGAACTCGATGACCCGCATCAGGCGTAATTAGATGTCTCCGTTTCGGTCAAATATAAAGGTGTATGGATGCGAAATAAGGGGATAAGCTTCCACTTTTATGACAATTGCTCTTATAACGTAACCAACACGGATGTTGTGTTTGCCTGAAAGAATCACCTCATTAGTTTTAGAGACTTAAAAAGATACCCATTGTAGAACTCGATGACCCGCGTCAAACGTAATTGGATGTCTCTGTTTCGGTCAAATATAAATGTGTATGGATACAAAATAAGGGGATTTATTGGCATTTTCCTCACTATTGCTCTTATAACATAACCAAAACGGATGTTGTGTTTTTTTTAAAGAATCGCCACATTGGTTTTAGAGACTTAAAAGGGCACCTAATGTAGAACTATATGACCCGCATCAGGCGTAATTGGGTTTTATGATGTCTCCGTTTCCGTCAAATATAAAGGTGTTTGAAAAGAGTAGAGTTACACCAAGAAAATAGATCTAGTACCATATAACATGAAGGTAAACAGTGAAGACTGGTGAGACGGCGCGTATGGTGAGACTCAAATGGTACTTGCATGTACACAGATGCAACCGCAGTTCTAACTGCCTGAAATCGATTAACCGTTTCCCGTATAAGTCAAATATGCAGCAGACGACATTGAACTAATTAAGTCAAACGTATGGACACTCTCATTTCAATAACATTTTTCTCTCTATCTCTGTCTCTCTCTGTCTCGCTCTGTCTCTCGCGCTCTGTCTGTTTATCTGTCTCTGTTCTGGTTTCTCTCTCTCTCTCCTTAACTGATGGATTGACCAATTACATTACTATTACATTGCTTATTTCTTTTATCCAACGTGCAATACCTTTTCCATCTTATTTTCTTTGTCCGTATGCTTTTAAGACACTTTTACAAGAGACTTTACCCCCTTGGTGATGAGCAGGGCTGTGGGGTTTGCAATTCGACTGACTCGATGGCGTCAGGTAACTTTGACTGGTAACTTCCTAAAGAGTCACCGTCATATAACTCAACAATTGCTGAATGCGACGGAAAACACCAAACGCACCCAACGGTTAATTTTTTTATCTGATTACTCAAAAAGTATTTAAAAACTGATGTGTTTATTACCTTGATGTGTGGTTAGTCCGCATGCCCATAAAGCGATTTGAAATGAGACGGCAAACTATAAATCGTTGGCCCTGTGAATGAAACGAATACCTAAACTGAAGTACAGCGCACTTGCAATAGTTCGAACATGTGATGATTCGATTGAAAATCGTTTAACTCGAACCAATGTCTTCCTGGAACGGAACCCTTCTTTTAAAAACAGCGTAAGAGCAATCATTATAGCTCAGACGATAACCATGTTCAGATATTTCATGTAAAGTGCGAATCAAAGAACTCAAAGTACCACTGAAAAAATCTCTTATTTATCTACAACTACCTTTCAATATTACTCGTTGGTACCAATGCATTTGTAATAAAAGCACTGCAGTGCTGACGACATGGTGTCTGCTGTAAGCTTGGATTGTTCGACGCACGAGTCCTACGGCCCCCGGTATATTTCACGTGACTTCTTTTGTGGGGTGGGGTAGTCGGGCACGGGCCCTGTGGGCCCCCGCTAAATCCGCCACTACATTTGCCACGCTTTTTCTTTGTTTACCATTAATTTTTCGACGCTCGGGACCAACGCCCCCCCGGTTAATCCGCCACTGTATTTTTCATGTGACTTCTTTCTTTTTTTCCGTTCCTCTTCGCAAATGTAATGTTAACAAGCGTCCATATTTGACCTCTCGGCGCATTAATTTCTAAAGCATTTCTTAAACTTATATTGGAGTAATCACGCCTTAAGTTTTTCACTGATGTTCCAACAACATTAAAATAATATTTATGGGTGAGATCTTAACCTTTTAAATGCAGTTTTGTTGAATCCATGTTGAACTATTTTTCTCGCGCAGTTTCTCATGCGTTGTTTGGTGCTAACAGCAATTGGCAGGCTGTCAACTCCGAATAAAATGGTTTTGCTACTATGACCAGGGGCTAAAGCCCCAGGCCAAAACCTATTCACCTTTCCTGATACCAAAATCCATCAAGGAGTTCGGAGAATGCGTTAGAGTTAAAATAACAGACGACGTCAACTTCCTATAATTATGCATAGATGTTTTTTCAAATTCGTCTCCTGTAGAAAAGTTATGTGGAAAAAGGTCAAGACATTTTCAGAAAAATGTATAGAAATAGTACACGTGTAGATGAAAAAGACATTGTAAATTAAATGAATATGTATCTGTAGTTATACGTAGGAAGGCTATTCAATGAAGAGGAACTTGTGATTTCGTTTTAAATTCCTGAATTAATTATGCTGCAAGTCGCCTCCCCATCCCGAAAAACGTCTTGACAGATTTGGGGTTCCATGACAAACTTACTGGACACGGAGCGATCGTATAAATTCTGGGGGCCCGTTCATTTCCGGTGGGCTGATCTTGTGCTTCCTGCGTGCAGCCCCCACCATTGCCGCGTTGGATGCTGAAATTGGAAAGATTGTTTTAGTCTGGGGAAGTAAGGAAATGACTGACAGACCTCTACAAAGTTTATCATTTAATGTTTATTAAAACCTTACTTGACCTCAAAATATCTATGTTGTGGGTACTCAAAAGTATCGTCTCATTGAAACTGTTCTATGGAGTCCCCACAACAAAGGTTTTAATGAGTGCTAAGAGAAATATGAGCCTTTCCACGAGAAAACCAAAAGTATGGACTCGTAAGGTATCGACCCAGTTCAGCCTGACCGCGCATTCCTTGCAGGCTAACCTGGACCGCCACCTTGCATCTCAGGGAAATAGAGGTATAGAGTAATGATTCCTGAAACAGAAAATCCACTGGAGGCGAAATGTGTCTGTCCGGGTTAGCCTGCGCGGCATGCTTAGGTTGATCCGGGTCAATACTTTAAGCAGAGTCCACAATGTTGGGTAGCTCGCGGAACGGCTCATATCGTGCGAGAAAGACCCTTCCCTTCTCATTATCCTGTCCTCTTGAATGACATTTTTCTTAAAGTTCCGTCTGTCTTGTTTATAGGACTGACCAGGGCGGAGTTACTTCTTTGTTATTAGTCGCCGGGCAGAAGCCCGCGACTTCTATTTTTAATAGGTTTTCGGAAATCACATGGGAGGAGGGGTTATTATATATATATATATATTTTAAATGTCTTGAACATATTACAATTGCGTTTGTTTAAAAACACTAAGTTATGACACATTTAAAATGAAATAAATATTCCGATGTTTTAAGTATGTGCAGTTTCTTTATTTTGACTTGCATTTACGTTTTTGTGTTTTATTTACGAAGATAAAACAGTCCTTATTAGCTAGACTGCGATACTTTATTTTCATAAACTATGTAATCAAAAGGCGATAACTACAAACCTTTACGTCGCACAGTCTAATTTGTTTACATACGCGCACCTGCTTGCAGAAGACTATCGATATGACAATCACTTCGAATTCTCCTTTTAATAGATAAGTATCAACATAAACTGGTAACAGAAACAAAAATAAGTAATACTTTGTGAAAATATGTCTCAAATATAAGCCTGTTTATCGGTCGTGAACGTCGAAACGCATTTTCCTCAGTTCATGACCTAGTTTCATATTACCAAAATGTAAACAAAGCAAAGTAACCGGAAGTAAAATGTAAACTTAGAAAAGTGACTTGTTTATGCAGACAAAAAATGTCGCACGACGAATTGATTTCTTAAACGTCACTAAACGAGTGCATAGGTCGAATGTAGGAGAAAGAAAGATCATATATAAATGCTTTTTTTCACTCGAATGCAGTGGAATAAAACATGCACTAAAGCTTTGCCTGATTTTTTATTCACTTTCTTCAATGTCTGACATAGTCCAGGTTTCTGTACAAGGAATGCGATTTTTTATTTTGACTGTTCGCATCCTAGGGTTACAATGCAATATGTAACGGCGATATATTGAGACTATGTCTGACACTACGCCTCGATTTGACACACATTTCGAAAGAATGCTCAAACACCTTATAACAGATAGATAGCTAATATTACACACTTGAATGATTAAATATATGTGATATTAAATGTTTATTTGGCTTGAAACAAATTAAGAGAAGAACAAACTCTGATAAACAATAGATTTAGAAATAAAGAAATGCTCTTTCGCACCCAATTAATTTCATACTTGCCACCTATTAAATAGTAATGGGACTCGCAATTGGCATTCCTCTTGCGCCAAACATATATTGTATGCATCAACGATTTAGATAAACAATTTAGCTGGTATGTTGTTTCAAGTGTGGTCTACTTTTTAAACATATGAGGATAAATGTTAACATCTGTGAAATAGTTATTATAATTATTATTAAAAAGGAGGAAGTTCATGTCTTCAGCAATTTAACCGTTTTCTCAATGTTTTAAGCTTTTAAAGGTTTTCATTGTTGCTTCAGACATGGAAAGGGTTTAATAGCTTTTTATTGCATGTAGATTTAAATCCCAAAATGTATTAATTTGTTGTGGTTTTATTGACAAATACAAAACATCAAAAATCGTGACCAAAAGAAATCCTGAAATTTGTAGATTTATGCGGAATTTCAAAAATCCTGGAATTAGTCCTTATGAAAACATTATGTGTATGTTTAGACTAATGAAAGTCAAGAATACATGTGTGAATGTCGCGATGTCCAACATTCCAAATGGACAGGATTCCGTTCGATCATATTGTCCTAAAATAATTGTACATGTTTTGCACGATTTTCAGATTGCTTTTATCAAGCGTCACATGTTTAGAAACTCTTACGAATGTCGTGTACTCGACACAAATTGGACGTACATAACGGACATTCGGCACTCCTCGGCAGATTTCGGTACCATACATGCAAAATGTAGTCTGCCCAGGAGTACCGAATGACATAGACAACAATTAAACGACCACCTTGGGCTTGTCGTCGATTGACAGTGATTAAGATTATAAAGGGAAATAAATGTTGACTTTATTTCCCTATATAATCTTAATCACTGTCAATCGACGAATTCCTTTCTCAAATGAATCTCGCTTTATCCAACATTCAACAGGGACAGGATGCATTTCATCATATTGTCCAAAATAATCGTACAGCGTCGCATTTTTAGTATGCTCGACACAAATTGGATGTACATAACGGACGACAGGCACTCGTCGGCAGATTGCGGTACCCTACATGCAAGATGTAGTCTGCCCAGGAGTCCCGAATGACACGAACAACAATTTATCGACTGATAACGATAAAGGTTGTAAATGGAAATAAATGTTGACCATTCTCAATTGAATCTCGATTTATCTAGCATTTCAAGTTTTATCGAAGGACGAATGATTGATTTTTTTCTTACGATTATCCTATTAGTACGTCTGTCATACAAAACATCACAGATGTTTAAAATCGCTGTCAATACAGAAAGTATACGATCGCCTTATACTTTTTTTACGGCCATTAGTTTTATCCTACGATAATCTCAAATTTAGAATCGTACTCGTCGATTTTAACAATCGTGGATGAGTATTGAAACGATGTGGGAAAAGGAGGAATTATTTAACCCTTATCCCGCTGGCGTCCTGCAACTAGTATCGTCATCTGTTGACAACTTTCTGAACATTTATAGAGCAGTGCTTAATTTTTTTTTTTCAATGAGAAACGAGCAAAGTGAAACTAAGATTAGACACAATTAATGAAGTCCCGAGACGCCTTCTGCAGCAGACTACTTTTGAAAACAATCTGGCAGGAACATGTTAAGGTTCCTGTTAACATATTTACGCCAAAACGCTCATCGACAATGAAGCCGAAATGAAACTCCCGCGTGGATGAGGTCCTTACAAAGGATCCCCTAGAACTTGACCTACACATCATTGTCAGTCAGTCTACGCCCCTAAATCCAACTGATCTAGACTCAAAATGGTATATATTGGTGTTTTTTTTATATATTAATTTCGACTTTAAAATAATACCTCCATATATTTTAAATAATTTAAGCATTTATTGAATCAATCACTATATTGGTAAAATGTTTTTACAAAATAAAAATTATGTCATATTGATTGGATGGGAAACATGATGGCCAGAGGGCATCAGAAAAAGGGCAAATTAACAAAACTCTACAATTCATTTTCATGAAAGTGCTTGTCTGATCAAATGATGATTTCGCTAAAATGTTCATTTAGTGAACTTCTACATAAATGTTTTGAAGCTGTTTTGAATATTTGTAAAACATATCCACCAGATTGCATCCAAAAAGGGGTAGAATTAACTTTTTCTCTTTAAACAACATCTCCTTAATAAGTAGAAATATATCATCCATCTTTCACAGGAAGTTCGATGTGGGTTCCTTTTTCAAAGATTTAAATTGTATTAATTAAGTCCAAACTTTAAATACTTCTCTTCTGAATCCACTTATCTGATTCCAAGATAATTTGGTAGAAATGTTCCCTAGGATGACCCCCTACAAATGTTATACTAGCAATATTGATTGGTAAAAGGGGTAAAATGATTTTTTACCTTCAAATAAAATTCCCTCCGAAACCACATGACCAATATAAACCAATCTTTACATGAATGTTCTTTTAGTGATCCTCTTTCAAAGTTGTTCAACGATTTAATGCTTAAATGTCCTTTGTAGTATGTTATTCCAATTAAAGTTTCATTCCCACTTTTTACAAATTGTCCCTGATATTAGCAGGTGCATCTTTGCCACTTTACAATCTCTTAAGTCGACTTGCCGCTCGTGTAATACATCACCTGAGCCAATGGCTCACCTAACCTAATTGGATCACTTTTCGTGAGTCATAATGTTGCACCAACTACTGGGGACATTTGAAAGCATTGTAGGAATAGAAGGGTTCATATAGCTCTTAAAGAAAAGAACATTTTTTGTACCGTTTTCGCACATAATTAATATTTACTCATCATTAATGTTTTCAACATAAAAGAGTACAAGGAAATAATTGCGAGCAATTAGTAAACTTTATGTGTCTCATGGTAATATAGTTTAGCTTTATTGGTTTAAGGTCAGAGCTGCCTTTATTGGTTTAAGGCCAGAGCTGCCTTTATTGGTTTAAGGCCAGAGCTGCTTTTATTGGTTTAAGGCCAGAGCTGACTTTATTGGTTTAAGGGCAGAGCTGCCTTTATTGGTTTAAGGCCAGAGATGCCTTTATTGGTTTAAGGCCAGAACTGCCTTTATTGGTTTAATGCCAGAACTGCCTTTATTGGTTTAAGGCCAGAGCTGCCTTTATTGGTTTAAGGCCAGAGATCCTTTATTGGTTTAAGGCCAGAGCTGCCTTTATTTGTTTAAGGCTAGAGCTGCCTTGATTGGTTTCAGGCCAGAGCTGCCTTTAGTGGTTTGAAGGCCAGAACTGCCTTTATTTGTGTTCATGTATTATCAACACATATATCACATATAAATAAATTTGCCAAAAACATATTTGTTTATTTGTAAAACGTGATGTTAAATGATCTCCTTTTGTAACTTTTGTTATGATAAATTAAAACAAACATTTAATTTAATGCTTTCTTATCAATAGAACGCCTATACTTCAATTGGACCCATGCCTCTCCTATGGTTGGCAATAATTCTCTCAAATACATAAGGCACATCCAGTTTTTACCCTGTATAACACTTTTTATCAATAAATATGTTTAATGATCAAATTTGCAACCACTTGGTCTTTATCAAGATTAAAACAATGGTAATTTAAGTGCAGTCCATTCTTGTGTTGAAGAGATCAAATTGTGATTTACTGCACTTTGATTTCTGTTTCTTTTTTTAAATCTTGATGAAGACCAAGTCGTCAAAATTTGATAATAAAAGAGATGTATTGATATGAAGTGCTTCCCCTGAAAGACCTAATATACAAAGATTTAACCTTGTAGTTTGCCAAAACACCTATATTTGGTAGTTCAGCTGCTAGTGACGCGCGCTGTCAATGTGAAAAAGCAGTCAATTGCTTGGAATAACTGTTTTGTTGAGTACCGAAATGAGACAATCAGCAAACACATATGTATGGGAACTGGCAGTCGAGAATCGACTTCAACATTGTTGAAAAATGTGTTAAACCCCAATAACTATTATTTATACATCTTTAATATTCCTCCCCATCAGTACTTTCAGTCCTTTGATTAACAAAGTACTGGCATACAAGAAAGCAAATGTTAATGAATAATTTATTTGTGATACATGCTCTTTACGTATTACCTAGTAAATAGTTTTACTGCAGATGGTCGACTCGCCAAGGAAAAACGGAGATCAAATCTAAATATGTCCCAAGTTGTCTTTTGTCATACCAAGGAAATGTTGAGTCCCATACGCGTTTCTACTCTTATTTCAAGTAAGTAAACATACACACATTGTCATGTGCAAAAACAACTGATTAAACTTCCGTATTTGAACTAGTCAAATATGGTAAGTATAAGTATCTGAAATATGATGTGACGGCATTAAAAAATGATTCACGTTATTCAAAATGCGGTAGTGGGTCATGGTTCACACGCCATTCATAAATTTTAGTTTATGTGTTAAGTGTGAAATTGAAAAATTCTGAAAAACGTTTCCTTATTCTGTCTTAATAGCTTTACTAAGGTATTTAATAAAAGATAAATTATGTTTAAAGTAGTGATACTTGGCTTTGTATTGTCTCCTGTCCTGATAGTTTAATTTCTCAAAGTCCCTCGTAGAACAATACAAAATCAGGTTTCGCCTCTCAAACATAATATTACCTATATATGTATATCATGATACCATATCATATCAAATCACGATCATATCATAATTTCCTCTGATAAACATCTAAACTTTAGATTTATCCTATCACCATCGTGTCGTATCATAAAACTGCCGTATCATATAAAGCTCAGTCCCACTTACATTAAGTTAATTATTGTTAATTTAACGACATAATTCACCAGATGTCCAAATGCAGACGCCATTTGACGCGGCTATAGTGGATGATATTTTAAATCATTATATGAGAGGGTATGATATCTACACTTAAATTCTGTCAAATCGTGTCGATTATGATAAGACCTAGAAGTTGGACATGCTGATCAATGGACGGGCTTATGTGTTAAAAGAAGAAATTGCACATAATGGTTTTTTTTTTATAGCCGTTGTTCTGGTTATCGAAAGGTCAGAAGTCCCTCTGCATCTTCTCACCGGATATAATTTGTAATAACGTTCAATGTTTAGTTCCTTTATTAATAGATAAACACAACATTTGTAAACGTACATTATAGACGGTGCGCCGACCGTGCGTTCCTTTTATTTCAAAAATCGTAATTGTACTACATATTAAATTTACAAACCTAAAATTCATGTTTTCTATGCAGAATACTTTGAATAATATATTAATGATTTTAGGAGGTCTCTAGAGACACATGTTTATTCATTGTAACTAGCGAATGTCAATGAATGTCAATGATAAAAGCTATAAAGTTTAAAGTCATATTTGTGTGTCAAAGGTGTAAATATGTAAAACAGGCGCTATGAATATTCAACTGTCCTTATTGTAATTGTCTCCTCTGTTCTATATGATTGTTGGAAACACGAATATCTAACCGCTTGACTGATTCTACTCATACGTGTGGTACCGTCCCATAAGTCTTGCAGTGCTTTGATTATAAAACCGCTTGACTGATTCTACACATACATGTGGTACCGTCCCATAGGTTTTTCAGTGCTTTGATTATAAAACCGCTTGACTGTTTCTAAATGAATAATTATTCTCTATACATTTTTGCATAATATTATCACAGATTTATTATTGTTTATATCAATCATGTCTACCATTCAGGTGTTCATATTTACACTCTAGACATTTTTGCGTTTATTACTGTTGTTTCACGCCAAACACTGCAACAGGTTACCATCTTATCCACTCAAACATGATGATACCGTCCCACAGGACTTTCAGTGCTTTGATTATACTTATGTATTATCGTAAATTAGATGAGGCACGGTAAATGAGGACTTAGCCTAGTAATAGAAACTCAAAATCTGAAAAATATCAAAACGTATTATTTGAATGCAGCAGTTGACATTGTGGGAAAATGAGAATTTGCTCTTTCTTCTCATAATGCCTTCTGTATTTGTGAAACCTTTCACTGATCGGTTCTCACTATAAACGCAGGGGAAAATGAGAAACTTTTTTTAAGCTCTATGTTTGTGTTTTCCCGCTATAGATTCGTGGTTGTTAATCACGTGCCTTTTAGGGAAGTTTTTATATGAAAGAAAAATTGCGTCACAAATGTAGACGATGAAACCAGCAAACTTGACACTTATCCATATTTCTTTCTACATCTTACCCTGATCAACTTATGTGTTATGAGATACTGGTTCCCTTATATGCAGTTCATAAATGAGCCGCGTCTAGCGGTTAGACGTCTTTATACATATTCGTACGTTGAAGGTATACATACCTAAATGCACGTTCTGACAAAAAAACGGAAGTGTAGCCTCAGTTATCTCATACGCAACTGAAATAGGTTTGTTGCAGTATAGATATTAGCGATTCTTAATGCAGACCTTCGTGTAATTATTAAATGTTTAGAGAAGAAACTCATTCTAATAAAACTTATTGTTAGAAGGTTATTGAAACATTATGCGACACATTTGCGAGCAGTGCTAGAACCAGATCAGACTGCAAAGATGTTTAAGCTAGTCTGAATCTACACTAGTCGCAAATGCCTTAGGGTCGGTTTTCGCAAAGCAAATCTCATACTTCATATTTAGATGGAATAACTAAGCACTGTTTAATGAGGGAAACGATTGGGAACGTAATCTCTTTAATCATAATTCAGACCAGTGTACTCAAAAATAGGTTGATACGGTTGTTTTATGAATGTTTGTGAGAAAGTGTATAAAGCGAAACTTGATCAAACAAACGTTCACGAATGAACTATGTGTACATAGTTTCAACTGCATAGGTCCGAATGATGTATTGAAGTATCCACGGTCAGTTTATTTTCACAACTGATAATGTATAATTCAAGTACTTAATGACTGAAAATACAAAATATTACAAGAAGCAACGTTTCCTCATACTATGTGTGAGCGAGCGGATCGCTATTTAAAGATCTGTATACGAGCGTCACACCAATGCGATGACATCTTTGATGAGATCAGTCCACGCAGTCTGATCTGGATCTTCACTTCTCGCCCCAAACAAAACATGTTACTGAAGAGCAGACAGTTTTGTTCTACACTTGGCATTAGTACCACAGTATTTGCTTTATTGGATCATACTTAAATGATCCTAGTTGTTGGTCGCGATAGCTCAGTCGGTAGCGACGAGTACTATCAATTCAAAGGGTTGTGAGATCAAATGTCTGCTCGGCCATTCTTTCTTTCCGATGATTTGACAAAAGTAATTTTCCTTCCTAAACTTTGTCCTGCAAAGGTCTCATTTCAACGATATCTGAAGTAGTTCCTTAGACAAAGTTCAGATGATCTAAAGTGTTTCGCATGTTTTCTTATGAATCGGGGACTTTGTCCTTTCTACTTCATAACAACGAGGAAAATGATAGTAACACTCAAGTAGGTTGTTAACAAAAACAATAGAAAAGATAATTACAAAACTTATCAACATATCAAGGTTCAATGAGACGACACTTCAAGTATAATGTTAGGCAACCATTTCCCACATACGACAATTCATCATCAGACGACACATCGAGACAAACATATGGACCATCTTTATAAATGAAGCTATACGTATTGAACATTCCCTTGCAAAACTAGAAATTTGCTATGTGAACAAATTCCCCTTTTTCACTTTTTATACCACATAAGTAAGTAGAAATTTTACATTTTGTCACAATGTTTTCATAAGTCATCTGCTGTAGAGGCGTCGACAGCATCTGTATGTGGTAAAATGGCAAAATAGTTTCCCGGCATACCAAACACTTTAAAAAACGTATTAATGGGTTCCATCCTATGCGCTAATAAATGCTGTAAAATATATGTTATCGTGTCAGGGTAAAAAAAACCGTGAGTATTGGTAACTTAACAATACAATACCATGATCTAACTGAAATACAGTTGAAAGTCATCTACAGAAAGTCTGGGTAAAGGGTTGACATGTGTTGTAATAAACAGCCACTTTATCTTAATCCGTATTAAAGAGTGGTATATCTCAAAAGTAGGTTGGTTAATCAGCGTGACAATATTATATGTATAAAGATAATTCCTGAAAAACAAGCGCATTTTTATTAACTGTGCATCATTAAACATCGTGTAAAAGAGTGACTTAAAATAAATGATTTTTAAAATATCTGCCGTTCTGAACTATATTTACATTTCATTTTCAATTCATAGATGGCGTCATTCGTCTTCCACCAATGGGCTTAGTCTATGTGGAAAAGCAGCCAGTTTCTTGGGAAGATTGTTGTGTGGAGTACTGGTGTGAGAAACCCAGGAAATGCATGAGTAGGAGAACTGGCCGCCGTGATATAACTGAGAAATTGTTAAAAATGGCGCTAAACCCCAATCAATCAATCAATCAATCAATTCATAGATCACTGTCCTGTACAATGGTCACATCATGGTCCTAGCTACTTAACTGTTTACAACCTATTTAAAAAGGCTAATACAAAACAGAATGTGACTTCGGAAGCTAAGGGATGATTCCATCGGCATAGGGAATGTTGGACTAACCTTAACACAACTTTTTTTCCGGAGATATTTGGTCCGGGAAATATAAGATCGGGGAGTAGTTGGTTCGGTGGTGGAGTGAAGATTAAGGAGGAACTAGACTCAGTAAGGAAAACATCATCAGAAGATATGTCAAAGCCTTTTACCCCGCTGCAGGTAAAACATTTGTTTGAGAAGACACCGTCGTGAGCCGCACAAACGAGGGACTAAGACGAAAAGATGACAAAGAATGTTCTTCTAAGAAAAGACCAGAGGGGGAAAAAAAAGTGTAATTCCACTCTTTAGCAATATGTACTATTGAATCAAGTGGCGGACGGGAACATAAGGGTCAGAAAGAGCATTGTGGCAAATGGATACAGGGCTGAAAATAATGATTGACAAAGTGTTTTAAAAGTTGTCTGCTTGGTGTTTGTTGGAAAGGGGTTAACTTGATAAGATCATTACACGATCAGCTAACAAGCGCTCATCTTTTTATTTTTTATTTAAACCCCGTTTCCAACATATGATAAATCCGCAGTAGACGACATTCAAAACGTCTACATATAATACAGAAACATATATCAAAAACTTAAAGATCTATTATGGACTAGAGATGAAAACATTTGACAAATGGAGAACTTGCTCATGACGGGTTTTGTTAATACATGTTTCACGTCCGCCAAAACCGACCTTTGGATATATTGACATAAATAGAATTTATAATAAAAAACGTACTTTTATAGTTAGTGTTTGGTCATAACCGTTCTTGTGAGGCTTGTAAGCCTAGATGCATGTAGTAAGACGGTTACATCATGATCTTATTGCGCGTATGCGAATGGTGATATATTTTTTTTGAATTACATTACATGCACATCCTTTACAACTAAGTTGTATTATGCCACTGAGAGGAAGGCTATTCTTATTAACCATTTTCCACATGCAACACATCAGTAGTAGCCAATTTGAAAACTTGTAGGTAAACATTTGGAAACTCTATAAACGGAAGTACACTTATTATTGAATAAGGTTGAAACCATTGAGACAGCATAAGTGATTAACCATAACATAATAATACCAAACAACTCAGATTGTCGACATGTTTTTAACACCTATTAATTGAAAGTAATAATTGACGTTCACTTGCTTTGATCGCATTACAGATGGGTTAATGTTACATGTCGCGTCTGGGTTACTGAATAGGATATCCCTCTTGATTTAAAAACATTTTAGTCCAATAGTGTGATGTTGTATATTAACTACCGTTTGAAAAATGATGAAATTCCGCGGTACCGCGGGGTTATTGTAGGGGAAACCCCGCATACAGATGAGCGGGAACGCCGGGGGCTGCCTTAATCACAGCTGTCAATCATCGTGACGTCATAAATCGTTATCGGATTTCCCTCCGCGGGCTTAATAGTTGAATGATCAAACCCCGCGGGACCGCCGGGTTATTGTAGGGGAAACCCTGCGTACAGGTGAGCGGGAACGCGGTGGGCTGTCTTATCAGCCCGCGGGGATGAGGGTTTTTGGGAAAAAAACCTTGAGCTGTACTGTAAGTTAGGGCGGTAATGCATAGAAAACGAAACTAAGTATTTTCCGAGAAGAAACTAGTTTCTCTTTATTAAAAGGGAATACTTGGCAAGTAAATCTTAATCACACTTTCACCATCTATTCTACTATTGCATTTCTAGGGCTTTAAGCAAAACTGGTGTTACTACACCTTGTTCAAGATGTAGTTACAACCGTTTTGCAAGAAACCATCGTTTTCCAAAGCTGCTCGAAATACGCAAAAATCCCCCTTAGGAGGCTTTGAAATTGTAGTTGTTTGTTTGCTTAATTGTCCCCCGCTTTTAGCGAAAGCTGGGGACTATTATTTCTCATTCGTCAGTCCGTCCGTCAGTCCGTCAGGCCGTCAGTCCGTCAGTCCCTCCGTCACGCTGTCACAAAAACTTTAACCTTGGTCATAACTTCTGAACCGTAATAGGTACTGCTTTCATATTTCACATGTGTATTCCTTGTGACAACCCCTTTCCATCAATATCAATTTTTTTGACCTTGTGACCTTGACCCTGGCGGGGGACCATAATTCTCTGAATTTGCTTGTTATTTATTGTTTTACGGCGCTTACAACAATGTGTCAGTTATATCACGGCGTTTTCTAGGTAAGTTAATTGTAAAACTGGTTCATTTATCCTCAAACCAGCGTATCAGTCGTATTACTAGTAACAACCCCGTGCACCAAGGAGGGAAAGCTATTACTACCATTATTAAAGTATTATGTATAACACTTGAAATCATATATTTTCGAGGTCAAGTTTTGGTTTGACACTGTTCTAAGCTGGCAATGTTCTAAACTGACACTGTTCAAAGCTGACACTTTCTAGGGAAACGTATTGATGTATCATCAATTTTTATCATATACAAGCATACTTTGGCAATAAAAGTTGATTTTTAAAGTAATTGACTAGACGATGATAATGTTCATGTGTTGTTTTAATTGAAATGATCACAAAATGGCTGGAACATATATTGTAGGGGGTCTCATTTCTGCTTAACCCTTTCCCCTCATACCGACGTTTATTGCAGCCATTTTATGATGCCACCTGGCGCTTACCCTTTTCACCCAATCAATATGGCTTGAACGATTTCGTAGAGGGTCACCCAAAGAACATTTCTACCAGTTTATCTTGGAATTCTATCGAGCGGATTCACAGGAGAACAATTCTCTTGGCAACAATTTCTTACTGACATTTGGCGATCTCAGCAGGACTTCTCCTTCCGCGATGAGTTACGGTGTATCTTATTAGATATGTGATATACTTCTATCGAAATGGTGCTAAGGTGGTATATGTATGTTTGATATGCAATGAGTTAAATAGAACCTTTGTAATCATAGGTGATGGCAAGACCATAAAAAAAATATAGTGACAGTATAATGTTCGACGTCTGTTACTGATGAAGTCTTAGACAGTTCTTTGATGGTATGTGTTGTAGAGGTGAGGAATGAAACGATAACTGGTAAAACAATACCCTCACAGTGAAGAACAATGGATCATGATTGTTATGAACGTTTGGATATATTTGATTCGCTTAGTGTTTGAAGCCGCAAAATTGACATAATTGGACAAATCTATTTTCATAAAACATCTATTTAGTTCAACTTCATGTAATGTGTTTATTTTAGAGTAATGCATTATGTTGGTTTTAGTAGAAAACGAACTGAGACTGTAGATTTTGTTTTTGTTCTTGGAATTTGAAATTGTAAGATTTACTTTTGTGTGTGTAAACTAATATTTAAGATGGATGTTTCTCAAATGATAAAAAAGTAGGGAAAGAGTAAGGTTTTGAAGGGACTGAGAGAGAAGGATGAAAGAGATGAAAAGAAATATAGGGAAGCTAATGAGAGAGATGAGAAGAAAGAAAAGGACGCTGTCGTGAGATATGAGAAGAAAAAGATTGAACATTTAGAAAGGGAAGATAGTAAGCTCGCAAAAGAAGCGGCAGAAAAGGATGATAGAGCGAGAGTGATGGCAGATCAAATTAGACAATTAGAACATGAGAATAGAATAAAACTGGTAGATCGAGAGATTGTACTTGTAAAAAACAAAAGCAATTATTAGTGAATCTAAACAGAAAGGGTTTGAGGGGCGGCATGAAATAAAAGGTCCAACCACACCACCATCTGAAGAAGGTAAATATGATATTGACACGTATCTGCACAAGTTTGAAAGGTATGCTAAAATTATTGGATGGCCACAGGAAGAATAGGCTTTCAGACAAACTGTTGTACTTAAAGGTAAGTCATTAGAGACGTATAGTAGGTTAGTTAATGCAGACGCTGAAAGGTGTAATAAAGTACAACATGCTTTATTGAAAAGATTCGAACTCACCCAAGAAGGTTTAAGACAAAAGTTTAGGTCGTGTCAACCTGAAAATTGTGAAAGTGCACCCCATTTCGCATTAAGGTTGGACAATTATTTGATGAGATAGATAGAACTAGCGGATGTTGATAATTCATTTGTGGGTCTAAACGATATTTCACTTAGCCTACAATTTATTAATGCTTCATCAAAAGGCTTAACATTATTCTTGAATGAGAGAAGACCAGGGTCAATACAGATGTCAGAACTTGCATAACAGTTTTAAGAAGCTCACAATTGTCAGTCAATAGTCCAAGATAAGTTAAATTACCAAGGTAAGAAATCAAGTTGTTCAGAGAAACAGGAGGGAAATGGAAGAACGTTAGAGGAGTCTGGTATATCGGGAAGAGGGTTTGTAAATAGAACCTGCTATTTTTGTAAAAAGTCGGGGCATTTGATACAAGATTGTTTTAAGAAAAAACAAATATTTAAAATGCAAGGAGATAAGCAGGCATCAGGTTGTTTGAGCCTAGGTGCTGAGCACACTGAATTAGAAGAAGTAGTACATACACAAGACAATATTGGGGTTGATGAAGCATGTTCATTTTACTCTGGTGACAAATAGGAACATGAATGTATTCATGATAATGTAGGTTGTAATGTGGGAATGAATTGCCAGTGATAAATGCATTGTGTAAAGATCGAAGAGTCAATTCAATGCCAGTCGTACAAGGAGTTTTAAATGGGAAAAGAGTCAGTGTTTTAAGGGATACGGGATGTAGCAGTGTTTTGCAATTTCCACCTTATTCTGATCCCGCAGCAACCGAATTTACATGTAGAATATAAATATTTTGACAATTTTTGATGAGGGTCACCAAAGTAACATTCATGTCAAGTTTTGTTAATATCACATCAGCAGACGTACGCCGGACAATGAGTAATCGCAATGGAACACATTGAGCCTTCGGCTTGAAATTGATCTTTAAATAAGCAAATGTAATCCATTAAATGTAAAATCTTAACTTTAACTCCTTTAGATATTGTGAAAGAAAATTTTAGACACAAAACTTTGAAAATTGATATAATGGCATAACAGACGCATGTATTAACCCATTTTCACATACAATGAAATTAAAGGAGATTACTTTAAAATTATCAAAGTCAAAACATATGACAAAGTCTCTAACTGCTGAAATAAAAAATGCAGTCTCCAGAGAGATGAAAAGATATTCTTTCAATTTAGCCTAGTGACCTAGATTTAGAGTCAATATGACCCATATTTGAACTTGACCTGGATATGATAAAGACAAACATTCTGACAATTCTGAAGTTTCTGAAGCAAACAATGAGTTCTCTTAGCGTATTAACACGAGTTTCCTTCAATATGGCATTGTGACCTATTGTTTGACCAAACATGACTCATCAAACTTGACGTACAGTATCATCAAAACAAACATTCTGACAAAAGTTTTAAATATTTTCAAGCAGAAAATGCATGTTAACAATATTTTCCTTCAATTTGACCTAGTGACATAGTTTTAGAATCAATATGACCCATATTCGATTTTTACCTAGATATCATTTGGACAAACTTTCCGAAACATGTTTGAGCTGCTGAAGAAAAGTATGCAGCCTCTAGAGTTTTAACAAGATTTTCCATCAATTTGGACTAGTGACCTTGTTTTTAACTGGACATGACCAATATTCAAACTTGACCTACATATCATCATGAAGACAAACATTCTGACAAAGTTTCAATATTTTCAATTTAAAAATGCAGACACCAGTGTTAACAGGATTTACTTCAATTTGACCTTGTGAACTACTTTGTGACCCAATATTATCAATATTCGAATTATCTTTAGCTGCTGAAGCTAATTTTGCAGCCTCTAGAGAGTTAACAAGATTTTCCTTCAATTTTGCCTATTGACCAACTTTTTGTCCTGACAGGACCCATATTCGAACTTGGTCTACATATCCTCAAGACAACTATTCTGATAAAGTTTCAACATGCTCAAGTAAACATGCGGCCTCCAGAGTGTTAGCAAGATATTCCTTTAATTTTACCTAGTGACTTAGTTTTTGACTTCAAAGTCGTATGGCCCAGTTTCAGACTTGTCCAAGATTTGATGGAGATGACAGTTCTGATAAACTTTCATGAATATCGGATGCAAAATACAGCATGTAGAGTGTTGAATCATTCCCACATTTAGAGGTTTCCTGACACCTCTGCAGCTGATGACTTTTGAAAACATTGTGTCAAAAGACGAGCAATTTATCCTTTTGCCCAAATGTTTTCCACTTTTAATAATTGATTATCCATTCAATTATAGAGATTTTCGATTTTTGACAAAATGTGTTCAAAGTCGTCTGCTACAGATTTATTGTATGTGGGAAAGGGTTAACAAGGCAATTGTTGATGATGCACGACTGACGCACAGTGGACAAAATGTGATAACAATAGCGCACCTCGTGCTCAGGAAAGCTAAAAGTCTTTTATTTTCTTATTGTCAGTTCAGACTATTTTCTATTTTTAATTCTTTACTTGATGCAGGTGACTTTTGAAGCATTGCTGACTTAAACATTGTAAGAAAAAATAAAAAGTGCTTTTATTGAGCAAGTTATTCTTTTCTTTCTGTGCATTTCACTATATCTAAAAATTCAATGGTCTACAATATTCATATAGTTCCCACATACAACAAATCTGCAGCAAACGACTGATGATCTCAGTTAATTTAATAGAGTTGAAAACAATGTGGCGAAAGGAGAAATTGCCAACTTTGAGCAATTTCTCCATTTGCATCAATGTTTTCAAAATGTGTCTGTTGCAGAGGCGTCAGAAAGCATCTACATGTAGAAAATGGTTAACCCTTTACCACTTAAGACTTAATATAATATAGCGTCTGTATGTGGGGAAGGATTATATAAGAAAGAATCCAAAAATAATTAATATGTACAACTTTACTATTAGGTAACAGGTGGAAGAGTAGCAGACAACTTCCCGAATAATTGTACTGTAGGGATGGAGAAATCTCTCATATTAGAAAAGATAATTCCTCCCTTAAAAGCTTTCTATGGACAGAGAATGTATTATGAGATGCATTCCAATTTTTTCTCGAAAATTGTTGGTAAAGAAGAACATGCTGATAATGATGATTTTCCCAAAGTTCTATGTACAAGCATGTATTAATGGTTAACACTGTTCCACATGCAGATGATTTATAACTTTAAATATTATTAACACTAACCCTTGTTGCAAAATCAGAAAATCCCGACATGTAATTTCTCTTGCTGTCATAATATTTTCTATTGTATACAATAATAACATGACCATTGATGGATGCTGTACAGGTTTTTGCTGAGTTGTTTTCAAATATGTTAGAAAATGCTGCGCTATGCTACAATTTTTTTAAGAATTTGCTTATTTTTCAGTTTATTTGATTCATGTGTGAAAGGATAACAGCTATTATTGGATTTATTTCATATGATTATGAGTCAATGAATAAAAAACAAAACACTTTCAGTGTTATCCATTTCCCACCTATAGACACATGTTGACGCATCTGCGACAGACGACTCTTGAAAACATTGTAGCAAAAGAAGAAATTGCTTAAAACAAGCAAATTCTCCATTTGCCAAAATGTTTTCAACTATTTTCAGTAATTATACCTTCATTTATAGAGATTTTCCAAATGTTTTACCATATCTTCAAAAAGTCGTCTGCTGCAGATTTGTTGTATGTGGGAAAGGGTTAATCAGAATTATCTTATCTAAAGTGCCCTCTTCAATTATTGATTATCTGAAGATGCACAATATTACTGTCCACAATAAAATTGTATTTATTCTTTCCAATGACTAAATGCCAAGTTCTGTTTTCAGAGTGCGGTAAGTCTTTTTGTCACAAATTTGCCTGCTCCACATGAATACGCTCTGCAGCTATCAGATCCATCAAGTTTGTATTGTCTCTGCTTATGAAAGTTGTTTTCTTTCTTTCACGAAATCAAGAATGTTAAGCTTATCACCCTTAGCACAAAAACACCGGCTATAGGAAAACCTCCCACAGACATGATGTTATCAACTAACAAAAACTAATTTAGAAATTTCGGAATTCCTAGTTATGTGTACATAGTTGATCACAAATGAGGTGCAATGTAGTCTGTGTAGCTCAGGTTTGACTCAGAATCGCATTCCATGAGGGGAATTAAAGCCTCTTCGTCTTTTTCTGTATCAAAATAGTGTACAGACAATAATAACAAAACCAACACATAAAGCCACACTGGCCAAGTGGCTTGGTGGATTTTGAACAGGTGTCCACGGTTCGATCCTCGCTAGCTGTGGTCACGATGGAGTCCCCTTCGGCAAGGCCCATATTATAGCCTAGTAGAAGTTTATTTACTATGGGATCACGAATAAGTTGTTAAAAGTCGATGCAAAACATTGCAAAAACCGAATAAAATAATCAATTAAAAATAAAATAAAAATCCCGCAATGATGAGTTAAATAATACCACATGACGAATACGGAAATACCCACTTTTTTATGTGTATAACTTGTCGCCTTGTTTAAACAATTTTCAATTCAACCTATAATACACTCTCTGATGGTTTAAATCGTCTTGCTAAAGTTTTCTGTTCAGGATTATAATCGAGTTAAGAATCAGGTAAGCACTATCATTCGTTGTTTATTCGTTTGGCTTGAAGATAATTGTTGCTACTGTTTTTTCTGTGAGAAATAAAATAACCATGTTTTATAATGTTACGATAATGTCTGCGTACAGTGAAGAAACTCCACGGTCCGCATATAATAAATAGAGGATATTTCATGAGTGTTTATTTATTATCACTTTTATTAAACGAGTTAATTTATAGGATACTAAATAAACACGAATAAGATATTTTATTTATGACATAAAGTGATTTATGAGGCAAAAGTTAGAAAACATATTCATGAAATTTGCCGGTTTCGGCGCCCAAGAGACTAACGTTATAACGTCAAACCGCTGACGAGATGTCATTTTCAGAGTTTGGTTTCCATGTTGTAACAAAGACTTCAGTGTAAGACTTGAAACTAAACTAGTAGTGTCCTATGATATTTATGTTAAGGGATTTTGACACTCCAAGAGAGGGCTTTTGTAACACAATGAGGTTAGAGGTATACACGTGAGGCCAGCGGTATAGCCATATACGGGGTATGGATGATCACGTGTATACGGCGCACGCCCTATAGTAGTATAGTAGAGAATGATATGTCGGCATGTGAGAGAGAGAGAGAGAGAGAGAGAGAGAGAGAGAGAGAGAGAGAGAGAGAGAGAGAGAGAGAGAGAGAGAGAGAGAGAGAGAGAGAGAGAGAGAGAGAGAGAGAGAGAGAGAGAGAGAGAGAGAGAGAGAGAGAGAGAGAGAGAGAGAGAGAGAGAGTCATAGTTTACCTATTTAAAAAAATAAATGTATCACTATACGATCTCGTTTATTTTACCTGTGTTTTCCTCTTGGAAAATTTGATGTAGCTGGCCAGAGTGCTACACTTTATGTGATAAATAATGAATAACAAAGAAATATAGTAAAAAAGAAAAAAAGGCAACTACATTCATTTTAAACGTGCCAACTGGTTTCGTTTGTATAATACTGTAGTTGAATAATGAGCGATTTATCCTTTTGCCAAAATGTTTTCTAAAGTCGCCTGTTGTAGAGGCGTCAGAAAGCGTATGTATGCTGGAAAGGGTTAATGCCTCTCCGGTTTGGCGTCATTTAGAGGTTTCATTAGGATACATCTAGTTGAGCTCTACTTCTAGCTATCTGAAGACTCATTTTTAGTCTGACTAGCAAACAGGCAGGCAGTAAAGACTCATTTTAATCTGGCTAGCAAACAGGCGGACAGTAAAGACTCATTTTAGTCTGGCTAGCAAACAGACAGGCAGTGAAGACTCTGGTAAAACTGCCGGATTTCATTGCATACATAGCCTTTCTATATTTTGCCAAGATTTATTCAAATTCGTCTGCTGCAGGTTGTGAAGGGTAAGACTATCATGACACGGCTCTGGTCTATGTATAGACTTAATTTGGTGATATTGGTCATTTGTGTGGGGTTGCGGGTATCAAATTACCCATATAGGTTGATTGATTGATTGGTTGGGGTTTAAAGCCGTTTTCAACAATTTCTCAGTTATATCACGGCGGCCAGTTCACCTACTCATGCATTTCCTGGTTTTCTCACACCAGTACTCCACACAACAATCTTCCCAAGCAACTGGCTGCTTTTCCACATAGACTTAGCCCATTGGTGGAAGACGAATGACGCATGTCGCATTAACTTTTGTCAATCGTCGGAAAGAAAGTTGGCCGAGCCGGGATTCGAACTCACAACCCCTGGATTGACAGCCCGCGTCGCTACCGACTGAGCTACCGGGGCTCGGCACACATATAGGTAAACGGTAGGATAGAATGTGAGTGTAATAGCCGAGTTGGGCGAGTTTTCTGTATAAAAAAATTAAAATCGATTACAGCTTCAAAGCTATAATAGTTGACCCATAGTGTGCTTAAAAATATGACCTGTTCACGAGAAACCCAACAGTGTGGATTCTGCGTAAAGTATCGACCCTGATCAGCCTAAACATGCCGTGCAGTCTAACCCGGGTAGGCACTTTTCGCCTACTGTGGATATTCTGTTTCAGGAATAATTACTCTATACCTCTATCCACCCGAGACAGAATATGTCGACCCGTATTAGCCCGCGCGGAATGCGTAGGCTAATCTGGGTGGATACATTATGCAGAGTCCAACTTTTTTAGTGTTCTCGTTGAACGGCTCAAATGAGCAAGTGCATGAGAAAATGTACAAGTTGGCGTTACTGAACACTGTTCAAGGCTCAGATTCACCTGTCCATGCATTTTCTGTTTAATTAAAACTAACAAGCTTGTATACGTAATGTATGAACAGTGTAGATGCACAGGCGGATCTGAATCTTCACCTGTTAACAAAAGCAGAATTGAACCAAGCATTGGCTCTTATAGAGTTAAAACATAAGAGAATATTTTAACCATGCAACATTAATCACATGCAGCAAATCGGCAGCAGACAACATTGAAAACATAAAAGAAAAACTATGTAAACTCTTTTTAAATGACAATTTAATCAAATGCTAGGGTGAAAATATTGTGGCAAAGGAAGAAATTGAAAACAATGACCACCGTCTACTTTCGCCACATTGTTTTTTTTAAACGCCGCCCAAATACGTCTGTAATTTTGCAGATACTATGAGCCGTTCCGCGAGAAAACCAACCTTGTGGACTCTTAGTAAAGTATCGACCCGGATCAGCCTAAGCATGCCGCGCCGGCTTAATCGGACATACACTGTTCGCCTCCTGTGGATTTTCTGTTACTCTATACCTCTTCCCCCCTGAAACGAAAAGTGTCGGCCCGGATTAGCCTGCGAAGACTGCACAGGCTGATCTAGGTCGATACATTACGCAGAGTACATAATGATGGTTTTCTCGTGAAACGGCTCATATAGTGTTGATAGGACTGAACTGTTTGACACAACGGAAACAATTACAAGTATTGCTTGAAGTCAAAGTAAGATTAAAAATTAGATACTATATGATATGGTTGTAGCACGTTTCGGCCAACGAACGTTTCGGCCCTGGTGTTTCGGCTTAGGAGCTTTCGGCCTAGGACCTTTTGGCCAGCTATTTCCATTTCGGCCAGACAGGTTTAAAGACAGTTATAATAGGACAAATATTTACTTTATATAATGTTTTATTATAAATATGTCTCTATATCTAAAATAAGAAGTGTTTTCATGATTTATTTTAATGATACACAAATATTAGCATAATATCAAATCTTTTACTTGTTATGCTTTTCTTACTATTCCTAATAAGTCATATTGCATCACTTTAACATTTTTCTTCACATAAAATTTACTTTAAATTGTTGGAATTGTTATGAAATGATTGATTTTGTTAAACAGTGATTTGGGCAAAAGATCATATCTGAATAAAATATCAGGTCAAAACGTCCAGGCCAAAAAGTCTTAGGCCGAAACGTCTGGGCGGGAATATCGTACATTATATTATATATTAATATCCTGGTACATCGATTGAAAGGCATCACACAGTCCTATTATCAGAAATAACATAACTTCTAGGTGCTTGGCAGTCCAATGGTGAACACACACGATTTTGATCTAGTCCAGAAAGTGTGACTTTCGTTTTAGAATGTTGTCTTATTGTTACTGTTGCAACTCAATGCATCTGTTAAAAAATTATTATAAATTGTATATGATTGAATTAATGATACATCAATAAATTGCCCTAGAAAGTGTCAGCTTAGAACAGTGTCAACCTAAACTTGACTCTCCAAAATATATGATTTTAAGAGTTATACATAATACTTTAAGAATGGTTAGTGCTAGCTTTCCTTCATTGTCGCTCGGGATTTTTGCTACGCTGGTTTCAGGATAAAATAACCAATTGTACTATTGTTACTCAGAAAACGGCGTGATATAACTGACACTCGTTGTAAGCGTGTAAACCAGTAATCAATTAAGGAAACAAACAACTATAATTTCAAAACCTCCTAATTAATTTTTTTGGCCCGTTTCGACAGCTTTGGAAATCGATGGTTTCATGCAAAATGGTTGTAACTACACCTGAAACAAGATGTAGTTACAACAGTTTTGCTTGAAGCCCTCGGACGGCAATAGTAGAATAGATGGTAGAAGTGTGACTATGGTTTTGTTGTTTTGAATAAGCCAAAGGCGTACAAACAGAAGCCAGACACTGAGAAGCATTAACTTGCATTTTAAGAAATCTGGTGGACTTGCTTACTTAGGTCAGTAAGTACTTCAACTACGTGTAAATACATTAAAAAGATTTACTTTCCAAGTATCCCCTTTCAATAACGAGGAACTAGTTTCTTCAGCGGAAACGTTTAGTTTCGTTTTCTATGTTTTAACTTCCCCTTACTCAAATATGTTCTACATCTCGGAAACGACTACTTTCATCTGTATCAGAAGAGAAGATTTATCTCAACTGCACGTTTCGCCTATGATAGAGACCTTCTCGTGTGCTGTATATTTCACATCACACATGTATATTAACGGTGCGTTCTGCGAAACTAAACTGTATGGCATAAGTGACCAGTGAAAAACTCCGATCAGCCAGGCGCAGCTCATATATGGTTCTGCATGTTTGCTAATTAGTCATAGAAGGTTTCAAGAAATTTAAGTAACGTAGTGTCATTTTTAACCTTAACAGGAATGTACAGGCATGTCTTTTAACCAGACGCAGTTGGCCACTGTGACCTTAAATCTGGACTCTGATCCCTTTTAGCCAAGCACTGGTAGCTCAGTCGGTAGCGAAACGGGTTGTCAACCATGAGTTGTGAGTTCGAACCCAAGCTCGGCCAACGTTTTTTTCGACGTTTGACAAAATTCACTGTGACAAGCGTCATTCGTCTTTCACCAATGGGCTAACAGTCTATGTGGAAAAGCACCCACTTGCTTGGAGAGTATGTTGTGTGGGGTGCTGGTGTGAGAAAACCAGAAAACATATGAGAAGACGAACTGGCCGCCGTGATATGACTGAAAGATCGTTGAAAACGGCGTTAAACCCTAATCGATTAATCAACTGATCTCCTTTAGTGAAAAATCTTACACTACCGTGTCCGCGTTATAACTTCTGTAGCATTACTCGAAGAGTTACCACATGTTGGTATACACTTGCATCCTGGGAAGATGGTATCTCGCGTACCAAAATTGGGTCACAGTTATCTTTACCTTGAACTTTGCGCTATTTAAAGGAACAACTTTGGCCAAACTATATTTCCAATGTTATCACACATGAGGTTACCAAATTTGATGAAGACGCATTACTGATCTACCATCTGAGCAGCGGCCGGCAATTTGGACGTCGTGTTGCTTTTGCTTCCACTCCCCGTTCAGCCATTTATTCTTTCCGGTGATCGACAAAAGTCTAGGGTCTCTCATCTTCCATCAATGTGCTTAATAGTGTATGTTGGAAGGTCGCCTGCTGCCTGGTAACCATGATATGTGGAAAACTGGTCGCCGTGTAAAATAGAAAATAAGCTTAAATCAACGTTAAACTGAGATCAATTAAATTATCTGCGTACCATGACGAGTCAGGTGAGTCTGCTATAATTCAGATCACGTGCTTTCTCAACAGAGTCTTCACCGATCAACTAGAAGAGTAATACATGGCATGTCTGACTAAAAATTAAAATTGTTTTTGAATTGTTCTTCCCTAATTCTCTCAAATTTCCCCTGTTTGCAACCTGATCTTAAGCACCATTAACGCTTTCATGATGGTTTCCGGTTGCTTTTTGCCATAGTTGGCACCAAATCATGTGAAAACCGGCATTTACGGTAAAATGACATAATTTCATATTGATTTTTTTGGGACATACATGAAGCCGTTTTCGTGAAGCTTCCATGACGTTAGTACGTCTAGATGGCGAACGTAGTAGATCTTGATCTACCTGCAGGCTTACCTGGAAGAGCATCTATTGCACATACACGTGTATCCAATTGTTAGAATTCAACAGACTTAATATGATAGCAGAGTTCATATACGCAAAACAACAACAACAAGTTTTCAACAACATCACGTTATATGATGTTTCGCATGTAAGAACCATGTCTGATGGTACATTGTTATCAACGTTTTAACAAAGCACTTAGCAATGTGTAGGAAATATACGTGTATCAGGTCTAGCTGTATGTCTATCATTTCGTAAAGAAAACTTTGGTTAAGTCTTAAACACTAGTATGATTTATTGCTACCATCATTTTGTGTCATAGACCTTTGCTTCGTGCTATGAGGTTTATGAAGAGAGTGGGTTTTTGTCATTGACCAATAGAACCGATTTTGAGTTATTGAGTACATCTATTTGTACAATTTGTACAATAATAAAATTTTTACAATAATTAAGAAGTTAAAGTACATTAGAAATGGTATTATAAATGTCCATATTTCTGTTGTTACCAGTCAGTTTTTTATGGATGCATTTTTCACAATTTTACATATGGATTTCAGTTTGACAATAGACCATTTGACAATGCTATTGAAAAGTCTCATCATGAAGTTAACATACTTTTGCTTAATGTAAAATATAGCAAGCATAACATTGAAATTAACAGAATATGTGTTAATGTAAGTATGATTTTCTACAATAACTTACAAAACAATAACAGAAAAGCCTTCTTTTTCAATCAGTTTTCAATCTATCTCCCTTTTTTACCATATTCCTAAATGTTTTCGTCAGAGTCTTCTGTGATCTAAAACGAATAAAAGTGAATATGTAAAATGATAAAACGGTTTTCAAAACCAAACGAGAGCCCCAGTAGCTAGGTCGGTAGCGACGCGGACTGTCAATCCAGGGATTGTGAGTTCGAACCCCAGCTCGGCCAACATTATTTCCGACGTTTGACAAAAGTCACTGTGACAAGCGTCACTCGTCTGTCACCAATGGGCTAACTTTCTATGTGGAAAAGCATCGAGTTACTTGGAAATTATGTTGTGTAGAGTACTGGTGTGAGCAAACCATGAAACATATCAGTAGGTGAACTTGTCGCCGTGATATTACTGAAAAAATTGTGAAATTGGCATTAAACCCTAATTAATCAATCATTACCAAACGCTCATTATTACCCTTATAATAAGCCCAATTACTATTTTCAGAATAATATATGTAAACATAATAACACTGATCTTAAATAATTGGAAATCAATGGCATGATTGGGGTCAATGTTAAGTTTGGAGCAGTTTTATCATCAAAGATTGTTTGACATGGTAGTAGTAATGGGAATACATTTTATGAAGTATGCAATAGTAAACTAAATGAATTACAACTTGCAACATTCCGCGAAAGATTAATCAAACGACGATTTTAAACATGATCTAGGAAATGCATGAGTAGGTGAACTGGCCGCCGTGATATAACTGAGAAATTGTTAAAAACGGCGTTAAACCCCAATCAATCAATAAACATGATCTAATAAATATTTGGTATACTTCTTTCGAAAACGTCAGATAAATACCGTATGTTTTATAAATAATATCATTTTTGGAAGAAAAATGATTAAATGCCAACCCCAACAAACATTGCTCAGGTACAATATTATTTTTAAAGCGCGTCATTTCGCGTTAAATATTCGCTGCGGGACATGATTATTGTGACGTCAGCGCATGCCTTATTCCAAACATAGTAAACATTAAGCTTGAAAACGCCGGCGTTTTGGTCGTTGGCAAATTTGGATGTGGCGTATCATGAGAAAAAACATTTATGAACCTGTCTCTTCCTTGGACCAGGTCGGTTTAGACGTTTGTCGGCGGAAATTATTGCCCGAATCGAGCAAAAGAGTAAAATGTCGTTGCACACCATGTCATTATTATTATTATACTAGATATGGACCGTAAAGAGGGGATATTTATAGTAACACGATAGGGATTCCCTAAATTATCATTACGATCATTTTTATCATAGCGTATGGACAATATAGAGAAACATTTTAAGTATTTAATGAGGTATTGTGTGTTTTCCCCATTTCCTTCTGTAATGGAAATTCGGACGCCTGTGATTATATACACATTTTTCTTGAATTTAAAGTCAATGTCCTATATTCAAAGCTTTATGGTGATGTTTACACTAATCTCTACGGAAACATTGTTGTTTTAGGGACTCTTTGGATCTAGATCAGCATGACCGCGAATGTATTTGGCGTAATTTGACCACAAGGAGGGAAAACTTCCAAAGATACTCAAAAAACTGATTATACACACCCTAAAATACTAAAAGTGATTTAAGATGTTTTTTTGGCAAAAATAAATGTGCAATCTGCATATGTTGTATGCATCATTGACATCAGGGCGCTCATTCGTATAGAATTTATAACATGAACAGTTTGATATTTTATTTTAAAACATGCAACAAAGAATAATAATGAATTTACATGTTTAGACTAGTGGTATGGTAATAAAGTTTGAAATGATACAACAATTTCAATGTAAATCAACTGTTTAAGCTGATATGGTATTTCAAGGGTGGTCTATTTTGTTAAAGAAATGGGAAACATTTTAACAACTGTGAATTTATGATTAATATGTTAATAGGCAAAGCCTAGGTCGTGTGAAAGCAAAAGCAATTAATTAAGCTGTGTCAGTCCAGGGACAATATACACGGTCCCTGGTCAGTCCCAAAACATGATAGGAATTTGAAAAATTATTGAAAAAAACCCCAACTAAACTTAATATGTTAATAGGCAAAGCCTAGGTCTTGTGAATGCAAGAAGAATTAATTAAGCAGTTTCAGTCTCCAACAAGAAACAAACTAAAGGCAAATTCTGGAAAGTTACAAAACAGACTTGAAAAACATATTGAAAAAACCCAAACGTAACATACATTTAAGTTTAATTTGTACGTATCTGTTTTATCTTTTATTATGTCAGGATTGTAACAGACTGTACGATTTCCAAGGATATTGATGGAAAACAACACAAGAAGGCATTGAAGAATGTTCTGATTTAATTTGATAAATGCCATTTATTTGTAAACTAGTAATAAATATAATTGGAAACAGACTCTTACCATGGTTGATTGAATGACTTTACCTAACATTTTCCCTTGACCTTCTAGAATACTAAAATACTCCACACAACAATCTTCCAAGGCAGATGCCTAACTTTGCATGATCTGACTGAATGTATAATCTTGACAATTTAAGATGACAAAACTGTAATGTTTGACAAATATTTTCAAAAGTCCCATTTATAATGATGTATGTTGGAAAGGGTAAAGTTTAGCCCCTTGCCTGATGTAAATTACTTGATTTCTGTGACTAATCTGAATACTTTGTCGGAATGGTGTAATTGATCAATGATGAACATATCCAAAATGAACAATATGTTCCTATTCAACAACATTTTCACTTTGAACCCCTATCTCCTTTTCTGGTTTTTAATTTGTAAAACATGAAACAGCATCAGGTTATTTGTTAATAAGTACCAGACTTAGTGTCAACAATTATGTATACATGTATATGAAATGTGTCGTTTGAAAGAAAATGGATAGTGAAAGATCTGATCAGACCTTGGACATGTACAGATTCTCAGAGTTATCAATGTTGATAACTGTTCCTTTTTTTAATTGTTATTGCTCAATCATAAAAGCTTTTGAAAAGGGTACAGGGAGTACACTATTTTCACTAGAAGCCTGGATAAAAATGTAATAAGTGTTTAAGTAAGACAACTCCCCACAACATAATTGTTTAATGTATAAATTATTAAGTTTATTTGCTTCTTTCAAAACATGTACCTGCTGAGATTTGAACTCAGAACTCTTGTTAGACCAGGTGTTTTATCTTTAATCTACAGTATAGGTTTTTACTTTGAGCAGCAGTTCATTAAAATATGTGTAAAATAATTGTAATACCAGTAAAGTATAAGATTTTGCATTGTTACAATAAATGTATACCAGTTTAAATTTTACCATTTCTATTGTATAGATTATACAATTTCAGACAGAAAAATGGATTTCACAATAAATTACATAGTAAACAGAAAACAGATACATTTCTGTGGTCTTTCAGTTATATCAGAAAACTAACTAACATTAATTATGAACTACCTTTAAGTTTTTATAATGTAGCCTTTTCTGTTGAAAAACAGATGAAGTTTTCTTTTTTTTCAACCAAAATGTTTATACATATTTATTTGAATAAAAAATATTTTAAGTGTTTGTTGAATTTAAAAAGAGATTAATCTTCTTTATTTGCAGATTTCAATGTTCAGTTTGTTTTTACCTTATTTGAGTTTGATATAAGTGAACATTGCATTGTTTCATAGACGGAACTAAATCGGTGACTGTAAAAGGCTTTTTATTTTGCATTTGCTCTTCAATTTGAAGAGTTCTATGACATCATTGGTTGTTGTGCTCCCAAGTATGAAAATAAATCTGTTAATGATGTTGAATCTTTTGTAAATGTTGTTTTAATACATACATGTGATCAATAAACAAACTTGGGGTAAAAGAAATGAAACTACTAGAAATTCAGCCTGTTGAAAGAAAAGTAATGTGTTTTACTGATAGCCCACATAGGACATCATTTCTTTAAAACAATCACGACTCATTTGAGTTTGATCAATAAACAAATTTTGGTTAGAAAAAATATGAATCTACTAGAAATGCAGCCTGTTGAAAGAAAAGTTATGTGTTTTACTGATAGTCCACATATGACATCATTTCTTTAAAACAATGGACTTATTTGAAGGCACGAAAGTGTTTTTTCTCTCTTATATGGCTAAAGACATTTTTATGTATAACCAAAAACCAGGATGAACTGATTTTGGTCATACTTTCATGATTTGACGAAGACTAGGTCATAGACATAAACTGTTAAACTGTACAATGTAAAAAAGGTAAATTGAAGGCAAATAATTTGAAATTGACAGTAGTTTTGTTTGTTTGCTACATTGACTGCAATATATAGATAAACGTCTTAAAGTTAATACAACTAGACAGTCGAAGATATGATAGTTAAGCTATTTTATTAAGTGGGGTCAACATTTGACAAGACGGCTTCGGCTTCAAATGACAGATACAGACAAAACAATACACACGATGTGACGAAAGCATCGTGAAACAAATACAGACAAAAACAATACAAACGATGTGACGAAATAATTGTGGAACGGTTCTTAAAAGATACTATCAAATAATTTAGAAATGAAGTTATATTTTTAAATAAATAATTGATAAAAAAAATATCTTACCTTGAAATGAAGCTATGTCGATACAGAAACAGAATTGTTCGTCATTTTCAAGTGTTTATTCCTTCTCTTTATTGCCAAGGTATAAAATCCATGAAATAATGATGACAGGTACAAAAGAATTGTCGACTTACCCTTCATAAAGTCCTTGCAGAGAACGAAATCCATTTGTGACGAGTCGAACTATCCTTTCCTACCATTTCTGCCGTTTTCCTTTTGTTATTTATGTATTACTTGCCTTACAATGACGTTACTTGCGTTGCAATGATTTCCCATTTGTATGTGTTTACTTCCGGTTGAGAAAATATTATTTTAGAAATAGAAAACGAGTGCAATTCCCCGCAAATTATCACATATTCCTTATTTTCATTCCTTTATCGAGAAAGAATTAAATTTAATTATTCCCTCTAGTTCTAAGTATATTTTGATTTGTCAAAACATACGAATATCGTGTCTGCGGGTTTTACCGGTTGCGAAATTAATAGGTTACGATAATTTGTCCGTCCAGTAAGACCGGAAGCAAAATGGCCGAAAAAAAGTGCTATGGGGTTGGGATTTGATATGAGAAAAACAGTAAGATTGTAATGAACTCTCGTTGTTTTTATCTCGTATGATGTGTTCGTACGGGTAACCTATAGGCGTGCTTCGCTGGAGCCTTCGGCTCGAGCTTTCACACGTATAATGTATTTAAGTTTAATCAGTTCATATCTGTTTTAATTTTTAATAATGTCAGGAGTGTAACAGACTATGAGATTTCCAGGGATGTTGATGGAAAACAACACTTGAAGGCATTGAATAATGTTCTGATTTTAAATGCCAGTTATTTGTAAACTAGTAATAAATATAATTGGAAACTGATTGACATGGTTGATTGATTGATCAGCTTGAGCGTAACATTATTTTCAATGGTATTTACGTTCACCTAACATTTTTTCCCCCGATTTTCTAGAAAATATACTCCACGCAACAATCTTCTAAGGCAACTGGCTTCCTTTGCATGATCTGGCTAAATGTGTAATCTTGAGAAAAATATGAAAACATTACGCATAAAGACAAACTTTGCTTTTTGGCAAATAATTTCAAAAGTCTCATGTATAAGAGATATTTCAATATTAAGTGTCTATATAAAGGAAATGAGATCAATTCTGTAGGGTGAATAGTAATTCCCAATATATCATGCTTTTAACAATTTACCTGATATGCTGCTTTAAATCACTCAAAGGAATTATAGAAAGGTTAAAGGCATGTTGAGTTAATTTGTTGACGCATATGAAAACACTGTGGAGAAACGGCTCTCTTGCTCATGATCAGCAATTTCTCCTTTTGCCACAATGTTTCAAATTCTATTCATTTTATTAATTAAATTTAGCTTTCCCCTTTTTTTTTACTTTAACATTGTCAATTTTATCTGGTGCAGATTTTATGTATGTTGGAAAGGGTTAAGTTTAGCCCCTTCAGTTTCAGATAAACTAACAACTCGACTTACCCTTCATAAAGTACTTCTAATCAACTAAATGCATAATTTACGGACCTACATTTGTGATGAGTCAAACTATACTTTCCTACCATTTCTGTCGCTTTTCATTTGTTAGGTATTTATTACATGCTTTACGATGACGTCACTTGCGTTACAGTGACGTCACATTTAGATGCGTGTTCATTAGGTTAATTGAAAAAAATAATATTTTTAAATAGAAAACGAGTTTAATTACACGCAAATCATCACATGTGAGTGATTTCTTGTTTCCATTTCTTTATAGAGTAGGAAGATATATTGTCTTATTTAATTATTCCATTTAGTTAAATCAAAACTTAGGAACATCCTGTCTGCGGATTTACCGGTTACGATAATGTTTCAGTGCAGTAAAACCGGAAGCAAAATTGGCGAAAACTTTCTCTGGCTAGATTTAGATTTTGTAGTCAAAAACGTAATTTGGAATTGGGTCGTTATCGTTCAATAGATAGAGAGGCTCTAAAATGCTTTACTGTTAATTGACCAAAATTGTTATACTTTTAGAAGACGAGTACCACGCATTGTTATATTTGCCAAAGATCTGAAAATAAAAGAATCTTCTTAACTTGTATACCGGTAACAGAGAGTGCAATGTTGTTGTTTTTATCAAAAACAAACTATGTTGTGAAGATGTGAAAAGCGGTTTTCGTTGCGAAAATTATGAAAATGGTCGACAAACAAAATCTTGCCGTTAACTTAGATCGACATCAAACATGATTCTATCTAGACTTAGTTAATCATAGATCATAGTTTGGATAACATATCATAAGGGGTCTGTCCTTTTAGCATATATTGATACCTGTCCTGATTTGATTTTCTTGAAGGTTTTGAATGTTAAGACTTGAACTTTCAGCATTCCCTTATTTATTGTTATTACTTTCTTGTTCCATAGTATGGACACACCAACAACATATTTAATCTCTCAATCACTCCCTCACTCACTCACTCACTCACTCACTATATATATATATATATATATATACACTTTGAAATTTGGAATTGGTTATATTTACATAGTTTTACAAATTTGTTTCATAAGGACAATGTATGTCCTCACTCATCAGAAACTAAGTACATAGTGATATTTCAATTACTATACCAATGTGATCATTTTAGCGCATGATTTGTTTTATACACAAAGGATTACCTGGGAGTTTATATAATGAAAATTGCTCAAAGAATGTCACTCAGAGATTATAACTGTTTATATTGTATGTTTAAAGTTGCGCAATAAGTGATTTTTCCTATGGCGACATGCACTTTTGTTCAAAGAAGACATGTCTGGTCTGTGGATAATGAAGTATTTTTCTTCTAGACAAAGGTTGCATATGTTGTTATATGGTGAATAAGGCTTTAATCTGCTAAGAGTTTTCCACGTTATTGTTTACATTACATTGTTCTCTTTTAGACCCCAAATATGCTCACTTAATGTTGTGGCATTTCTCTTTTCTTTCTTTTTGAAGTTGGAGGTATGACCAGAGTAGCGTGATTTAAAACTATTACATGTAAGGCCTATATACGTATCCAGGTCCATGTTATCGTGTCGGGTAACTGTGGCCTGGTATATCACGCTAGTAGTGAGGCATTTTCCGTCTAAGGGGCACTTGCGGTTAGATCTACAGTTACAGTTTTCTTGGTTATCTACTAGCTATATATATAATATATATCTCTCTCTCTCTCTGTCTGTATGTCTGTCTGTCTGTCTGTCTGTCTGTCTGTCTGTCCGTCTGTCTCTTTCTCTCTGTCTCTCTCTCTGTCTCTCTGTCTCTCCCTCTTTCTCTCACTCTCCCTCTCTCTCGCTCCTTCTCTCTCTCTCTCTCTCTCTCTCTCTCTCTCTCGCTCTCTCTCTCTCTCTCTCTCTCTCTCTCTCTCTCTCTCTCTCTCTCTCTCTCTCTCTCTCTCTCTCTCTCTCTCTCTCTCTCTCTCTCTCTCTCTCTCTCTCTCTCTCTCTCTCTCTCTCTCTCTCTCTATCTTAAGTAGAAGAGCTATTTTTACTATTAAAAGCTTTCAATATTATTTTAGTGAAATAATCAAATTATTTGACAGCATTAATGTTCCTATCCGTTCGGTTCCAAGCTATGGGACCGAGCCCCGGTAGCTCAGTCGGTAGCGTCGCGGGCTGTCAATCCAGGGGTTGTGAGTTCAAACCCCAGCTCGGCCAACATTATTTCCGATGTTTGACAAAAGTCACTGTGACCAGCGTCATTCGTCTTCCATCAATCGTTTGAGAAAATTCGGTGAATCCCACACAGGACCGTTTTACTATAAATAGAATCCCTATATGTTATTATTATTATTATAATATATGAACCATATATAGGCTATTTATACTAACACGGTCCTTGGTGGGATTTCCAAATTGTTCTCATTCGAAATCTTTAAAGTCATTATTATTATAGCATATTGACAATAAAGAGAGACTATGTGTAGTATCTTAAATGAGCAATCATAACTAACGCTTCACTGTTTTCCTGACATGATCTTTTCATAATTAGTTATTTAGTAAAAATGAATATCGAAGCATACAATACATGGATTGATAAAGTATAAACGTATATAAGGGATCCCTCGAAAACGTCGATAAATCAAAGTAATGTATGGATTCCTTTCGTGTTCGAGATGTCGTTAGTCCACAGTACAATTTTCTGTCCCATTAAATATATTATGTTTGAATCAGCGCATTTTGGTGCTGAATGATATATATTCACTTCGTCACAGGAACATCAAACCTCGGGGATTTACGACTGGCTACATCGAAATTGTCCCTGTTCGCGATCGACTAGAACAAACATCCTGAAACAGCAATGCAAGAAGGTTGCTAGTGCAATGGATTTTCAAACATCAGAAGGTCGTGTAGCCTGACGTCCGACATATAATTCCTTTTGATCAAATATCCGTTGTCTTCGGTTGTGTCATACATAAGACTTTAAACAATGGAAGTTATGGCCTCCATCGGATAATTTACCAAGAACTCGGCATGATATAACTGAACTACTGTTTGAAACTGATGTAAAACGCCATTCAAGTGAGCATTTTTATATCTATCATATGTCATCTATCGCACAGATGCTACTTTCGATTTATGAAATTAATGGGTATTTTGTACATGAAAGTTAATATTTTGATTGCTTCGGCAAAATGTTTGGGACTACATCTTGTGACAACCGTTCTACCTAAAGCCAATGTTTTGTCTTATATCTTTTTCAGAAAAATAATGACTCGGAGAAGAATTCGAAACGAGACTTTTATGTGGATAACGCTGCTTCTGCTACAAGAATGTCGGGTAAGTCTTATGATGAACCTTCAAAACATGAGGCAGGATAGGCAATCCATTCAGACGAAAACGGAGAATCATATCCAAGACAGAGAAGGGTTCCACGACACACATATAATAAAAAGGCAAGTTAATGACAATAGAGATGTCAGTGAAGTCATGGGGGCCGTGCGAAATGCTGGAGACCTGTATATGCAGACCAATCCAAACTGGGCCGATAAAATTAAAGATGGAGATTGTAATTCTAATGACGAAGACATGATTCGCACAATATGGTCGGAAAACGGAGGTCTGGTTTTGTCACTGTATTTGTCATCTTATGCAGTTATGTCTTATATGAAAGGATGCACTGACTTAATGCGAGATCAAGTGGAGCAGCTCATTGCCAAAGTGGGTAAAACTGATGCGCTTGATCATATTAAGCAAGTAGTCGATGTTTTAAAGGCTCTAGAGTTGGCATCAGACGACGACGATGATGATGACGATGATGACGATGATGGCGATAACGAGATGGATCCCGAAGGATCAGAGATAAGCACCCTGAATGAGGCAACATTCCTTCTTGCTCGAAATATTGATGCAACCGAAAGTCTGTCCGATATATTTCTTTCTTTCAATGACTCTAGTAAGCCTTTTAAATCAGTTGATGGACTAGATGAAATATTAGATAATTCTATAAATGGGTATCTAGTGATGTCGTCTATGTTGCAAGATGCCGGCCAGGTTAGGCGGAAAAGGAAAACCTCAATTGAAAGTCCCAAAATAAGTCAACATATACATCAATATCAGAAAATGGCCATTGAAAGATATGCTTCTATTACTAAACGCTCAGTTCTGTATAGCCCTTTAAGCCAAGTATATCTTGCATTTAAACATCATGCAGAAAACTCTTTACTATATAATCAGATTGGGCTCATCAACAAGAGGCCTCAAGTTTCGAAACATATTAAATACAAGGCCTCATTCAAGTTCGCTTCATTTTCAACATTGGTTAGAATTCGAAGGCAAATATCTAGCACTGACAATTCAGAGATAATATTCATCAAAAATGCAAAATATCCTTGTATGCTATTAACGTTTCAAGGAGGTGCAATGTCCTTTGGCAAATTTGATGAACTATCTATATATTCACAACTTTGGGTCGTGAATGGCGGTCATCTGCAACATTATCAGACAGGTTTCTTTCTAACAAAGACCGCAGATGGAAGAATCCAGTCGGTAGACCTTTCCCAACCAGTAACAGAATTCCAATTTAATAATGGTACCTTAACATTTTCTGAAGAAAGTTGTAAAGTTACAACAAACATTTATGGTAATGAGTTAACACTGCAGTCTGAATGTAGTGAAAACAACATCGTAAAAGACATCTGGACAAAAGTGACGCTGCAAGAATCACAAACTGATATCGCTTCAATTACGTGTTTGTTTGTTATTCAAAGACACGACTCGTGCAAGGTCCTTACATATTACAAAAATACTTTAGCATTAAAACATATAGACGAAGAAAATATCATTCACCAGTTATGGTATTGGGACCACGAGTATATCCGTCACGGCAGGACGCACAAATATCTCACGTCTGACTGGATGGAGTTACCACTAACCATTGTGGCTTTAAACGATGGAATAAGTCAAAGATGGCTGAAACGTAACAACACACTGGAAGCCATTGACCTTCCCCAGGAAAGCGTTCTGATCTTAGGGGATGAAACTATCCGCGTTGGATTTAAAGACGAAACTGATAAACACGATTGGAATATAAGTTTGGTTCAACTACGCGATGATGGAGTGCCGCCATGTAAAAATACGGACTATTTTGCTATCAAACATGCCGATGTCCCTTGCCTCGTCATGTGTGTTAAACAAGTGGAAGCTAAACTGACTTTGATGTCTAAATTGCTTGTTATTGGTCTTGCACTGTGTACTGGAATCCCCTCTGGCTTACTTTTCCTTATTTGCTTTAAAGCGACAGAAGCTCTAATTGGCGGAACCATTGTCGGTATTGTCCTTGCTTTGATTGCAGTCCTGGTCTTATGTGTAGCGCCACCTTCGCTAAGTATCAAATATTTAACCGTCTATTTCGATGTGTTCAATGATTCTGAGCCTGGAAATTGTTTATGGTACGAGGCCGATGGAAGGATAAAGAATGTTAAACATGACAAATTCTTTTCTTTAGAAACGGTTGGATCGAATGATTTCAAAACCCTACGCTTTATTTCACATTCCAATCAACACTGGGGTTTTAAAAATAGAGTCATAAGACAAGAAGGCAACTTATGTGGACTAGCGCTTATCATGGACACATTTACGAGTGCTAACAGTGAGCAGGCAATACAGTTCGAATGTACAGAGGAAACTGATAATTACGTAAAATGGAGTACAGTTGAATTATCAGAATCGCTTAACTTCGTCGAGCAAACATCGTGTTTGTATTTTTTACGTCTACAGAATAACGCCGAAGACTCTTGTGATGTTCTTACAACAGATAGTGTCTCTAACGAGATTTCAATTAAAGCAAAACCTCCGTCATTAGATCAGTTATTTAATCAATTATGGTACTTGAGAGGACAACATTATTTAAATCTGTATTCAGGTGACAAATTTAACCTCTCAGTTTCCGATATAGACACTCAAATAGAAAAAATTGCATTTACAGACGAAGAAGCCGAGCGTGGATATTTAGGCGGTTGTGAAAATACTCTATATTTTATCAAATCTAGGGAGAATCCTTGTCTTTTGATGACATATATGAATGAATTTGGTGAGGAATATACAAATTTCCAAGAATTTGACGGAAGTAATATCATGGGTCATCTTTGGGAAAACCAAACAGATGGTCTTAGAAATGCGATTTCAGGGTACCGTCCCCCTTCGTATAATTTCACTCTTGCGGATTCTGTAGTTTTCAATAACGACTTTACATCATATGCAGAAAAGATAATATGTTCATTTTTTGTGCAAGAAAAAGAACCCCCATGCCGTCTTCTGACTGCAAATACGACTACTGGGAACGTTTTCTTTGGCCCTTTTACATCAGATCTTGCCGAATCACAGTTGTGGTATAAATCAGGAAACATTCTAGTGCATCTCCAAACTGGCAAGTCACTTAGATTCTCTGGTAGTTCTTACTTTCAATTGGCTACTTTAGCAGAAAAAACTATTCCAGTAGCCTATGCGACTGACAAAGAAGGCAACTATACACTTTTGATTCAAAATGGTAATTACAACACTACCTTTTGTTGGCGCCTAATATATTCTGTAGATGCTTTAGATGACCTTAATCAATTTCAATGTTCGTCTTACAACCGAATGTATTACTTTATAAAGCAAACTAGAAATCCGTGTGTCGTCCTAACTACGGGAAATGTGAACGAACCTCCTTTCTTTGATACATTTGATGATAAAAATGTACCCGCACAACTTTGGTACGAAGAGAATGAACGGTTAATCAACTTGTACACCGGTCTTGTATTAACGATGAATGTCTCCACTGGTAAATATGTAATGTCACCTCATTTATTTTACGAACCGTTACAAAATATTGAGATCATTAGAAAAGTCAAGGATACATGGACTCTTAGAAACATTGATTACAACTGTATATTAAAAGCTCTAATTTTAAATGATTCTGTCGAAATAGTGTGTACGGTGGGTTTTCAAAACGATGCTGCGTTGGAATTTATTGGATACGATGCCTTAGACGATATAAGTAACCTTATGTGCTTATTCTACATACGCAGTAAAACGAGGCCATGTGATTTTCTAACAGGCTATGACGAAGGAGCTCGCTTGAAGATAAGACCTCTGACCGAACAATTGATTCAGCAGCAATTATTTTACTCTAAGGAAAACTATATAATCCATCAGAAATCTGGCCTTTTCTTGACGTATGGAAATCGGGAACTGGGTTTACAGCGTGGAGTAAACAAGGATTCATATCAGTCCTGGGAATTTAATGTAGACTTTCTAGAAATAAAAAATGGCATTAAAAACAAATCACTAACGTTTAGCGAGACCGATGGGTACGCGCATGTCAGTGATTTAGATCGAACTGCCGCCCACTTCTATTGGTCAAAGGTAAGTCTGGATTATGATTTTGATAACGATGCGTCAAATAATCCATACTGTTCGGAAAACATTGACATTGAAAACATAGACTTGTTTTTCATAACGAGCACACGTGAAATATGCGCTGTGTTAACAGCAGTCAGGTTAGGGGAAGTACCCGAATTCAAGGTTTATGACAATGACAATCAAAAACATCAGATGTGGTATCTCCATGATAAGCACATTGTTAATTTAGCAACCGGGCTAGCAATTATGGTCCAGTTCGATGAACTTGCAGATGAACATGATGTTGTTATGTGGAATAAGCACACCTTCTCTACAGCTCAAACATTCCATATGACTGATGAAGCATTTGCAATGCCTCTGCTAGATAAAACGTGTATTTTGTCATCAATTAAGACAGAGACTAGTGTTTCAATCAATTTGGATTGTAAGCCCAATGGACCCTCTGATTTAAAGTTTGTTCATTTCAATAACGAAGGGAATCATCTCGATCAAATTACGTGTTTCTTCTTTATAAAATCTCAACTATCTCCGTGTGAACTTCTTACTTTTGTCAATGGCGATCTTGAACTTAGGCCCTTATCTGGGGAATTCTATGAAGGACAATTATGGTTTTGGAAAGAAAAGACATTGATCAATGCAAAAAGTAACAAAATGTTGAGTGTCATTGAAAGAAACCATGCTTTACACGTTTGTCTACAACCAATAACTACAACTGACAGGCATGTTCTCCAGAACGACTGGACGTTTAATAATGGTTTAATTAAACCTTTAAAAAACATAGCCGGAATTTCTCTAGCTGTAGGTTTTTGGATCAAGAGTGGAACCGTTGGTATAGAGCGTATTCACTACACCAGAAACTGGTACCGACAGTGGACATTCGTTAATAAGGACGAAGGTTTAAAGCAGGCAGAAAAGAATATGTTCCACTGTGAAAAGGATGTGAATCATGATATCTATGTTATTCGAAGCGAACATGACGACTGCCCTCTTCTTAATGTCGTCGGTGGGGGTAAAGTTGGTCATCTAAAGGTAAGTGATTCGGGGACAGGTATAAGCGATACAGCGTGGTGGACCTTGCATAAGGAACATGTCTGTAACGCACAACTACAGTTATGCTTAGCCGTTAACAATACTTATAGACATAATCCGGATTTAGAGCCTCGATATGCATTTGACAGAAGTCAAAGATGGACTACACAAGATGGGCTTATCAAACATAGTCATGGTCCGGACAAGTTGACATACACTGGTTCACAGATACAGTTATCCTATGCACATCAAGGCTCCAATAAACAACAATGGAAATGGTTTAAATCATCCCAGATCAACGATGACCCAAAAAATCTGCGCTGCTCCCGATGTTATGATAAAAAGGAGGAAATAGCAGCAGAGGTAATAAGTTACATACCCTTTATTGGTTGGTTTTATAATATTGGCAGATCGATAGCATATGGAGTAAAAAACTGTCCAAGTGTTGCGCTTGGTGCATTGAGAGATGCTTTGATCGATATTGCGCTTGATGTAGTCATGGTCCTTAGTGCTGGTACCGCATCCGCATTTGCACTTGGTATAAAAACCGCAGTCAAACTGGGCTTCAAGGCTGGAATGAAAGTATTTGCAAATGCAATAAAGTCTATGATCAAAGTTGCAATAAAATCTTTCGGGAAAAGAATTATTACATTTGCAAAAACAGGGTTTAGACGTACACTGAAACATCAACTAACAAAAATGAAACTTAACATCAAAGCAGTCATATCAAGTCTCAAAGGGTTGCCCGCAACCATTAAGACATTCAGTAAATCAACTCTGAGAAATGTTAAAAGTTTTGTGAAAGTAAGCTTCAGATCCTTGAAATCGTTAGGGAAAAAAACGAAAATGCACTGGGAAAATGGGTTGAAAGGGATGGGTTTAAATTTTAAAAAAAAGTTTAAATCAATACCTGGTGTAATGAAAAATCAACTAAATAAGCTTGGCGGCAAACTTAAAAAAAAGCTGAAACAGTTAACAGACAAACTGTCGGAAAAAGCAGAAATGGCAATAAAGAAAGCTGATGAAACGAAGACGCCAAAGAAAATTCGCTGCAAACGATCGGGCGACATATGCTCACACGCTAAATACGGTGGTTCGACACTAGATAAGGTAAAAACAATGAGAGAATATCGCGATAAAACGATTCCGTTGATACCTCCAGAGTATAAGAAAGATATGGCTGAAGTAAATTATTTGGTAGCAGGTGAGAATCGTCAAAGTGCAGCTGTTGGGCTGCGTGTAGATGGGAAAGACGCACTCTCATACACAGATTATGCCAAGATATCAGAAGATGGACTTCTGGATAGGGCAGATAACATAGTTAAAGATGTGAATGGACACACCGAGCCTTATTTATTGAACAAAGTTGACGCTGAAGTAAAGAAGCAATGTTCTGGACAGAGATCATGCCTAGTATATTTGTTTACAACATTGTCTCCGTGCCACGAACGTAAAGACTTGCAAGAGGCATGTCTGTCTTTTATAAGTAAAAAGTGTGCAGAATGGCTAAAGCTATACAGCACCAAGTGTATGGTCAGTTTTGACAAAGTTTACCAGAGATCATTTCCATTTTCAAGTTGGACTGATGTTCTTAAGCAGACTGTAAGAGAAGGCAAATTTCCCAGTATGATACAGAATATGAAGGGAATTGATGAGGTACTAAAAAGTACAAAAGATATAGAATCCCTTTCATCAATCGTTAAGTCTGATTTTGATAAAATACTGAGGCAGCCACACATTAATAATAAACTACAGGTGTATTGGCCACAAGAGATACCGTCGAATTTCGGGAATTTTTACAAAGACCTTAACGAAAAAACGACAGAAATAATTAAAAATAAGCTAGGTAATATTGATATTGATGCTGTATTTAAAACTCAAAGTTTTCAACCAGATGAACTTAACAAACTGAATAAGCTTAAAACAGACTTGATTGGAGTTGAGGACACAACAAACTATGGACAGAGTATGAAGGCACCATTTGACGATTTTAAGAAGAAGAATCCAACAATGATAACAAAAGGCGTATTGGTATATAAGAAAATGAAAAAAACAGCTTGGGTTGAGCAGAAACAGAGAGACGAAATCGTTAAGTCTGTTGCAATACAGATACAATCGCATCTTAACGACATTGTTGGCAAAGCGGAAGTTACAAAAAGTATAGTTGAGGCGGCAGAGAAAGCAGGAGATGCGGTTTCGATTTATCGATTCCCTCAGGCTGGGTTAGACGCAGGATAAATGGCTGAACTTTGAAATACGCATTGACACGTAATTGTTTGAAAAGTATCACTTTTAAAACCAGTTATATGTGTCCCTTCCTAATGGATCTATACCCGTTTAATTCGAATTTACCCATATAAACGTTTTAAAGGTACACAAAAAAACATATATGATGAAAATTTACTTGCTTGTAGTTCTTAAATATACCAATATAAACGTTTTAAAGTTACACAAACAAACATATATATGTCGTTCTCAAATATACCAAAACACATGTGCATTATCAAACTCTACGTAGACTATCGACTTGCATATATATGTCGCTCTCAAATATACCAATCAATACAAACGTGCATTATTAAACATTACGTTTACTCTCGACTTTCCATATACGTGTAATTCGTTAAATATGCCATATACATGTACATTATGAAACATTACGTAGATAATTGACTTAAATATACACGTTATTCGTTTAAAAAACCCATATACATAATCGAAAAGTATGTTTACAATTGACTTGCATTTTCAGCGAACATGTGATAATTCAAGCTTTGAATGGATCCATAAATTATATCGTGTTTATTTTGATAACGAGCAAGTTATAAAATGACATCAATAACAAAATCAGAGCAGCAACAATTCTGAGTGCTCAGATGGGTTATCAAAAGACAGATATGTTTCCAGGAAGTTGTTAGGTTTAAACGATACATTCGAATTTCCTATGTTCGAAATATCACGTATTCATTGTAAATGTAGTTCTCATGCATATTAGTTTAAACTTATTTATTTTAAATCGATTGCGAAACAAGCTTTAAGCTTATATTAATCACGCTCGATGTCTGCTTCCTGGATACTTAACCAGTACTCGCGCCGATTGTGTGGAAAAATCCCAAAGTCAGGACCCGCTCATCACGGGACTCGAACCAGGGACCTTTGATGTGAGAGGCCGACGCTCTACCTCTGCACCACTGTCTTCCCTCATGCATATTAAAACAATACGTTATCTAGAAGATTTATATACGGTTCTCAGAGAACACTCATGAAGATCTAAAGTTCATTGAAAAGATAGCAAGTAATAAAAACATTGATCCGAGTGCTTCGTGGGGGAGGCTGGTTCGGGTCTTTTCTGACATATCCAACTATGAGAATCAGCGACTATAAAAAATCGATAACTTAAATTACATGGGATTATAGAGCAACCTTTTAGTTTTTACTCAATAACAATTTTATTTTGCAAAAATTTAAAAAGGCACTTATCAAGTTTTCAAGACAAATATCTCCCGAATATAAATATATTTTTTTATTTGATTTATATTAATAATATTTTGGTCCTTTTTAACTTTGAATACAGTCATCCTAATTTCCCTCTTTATTGCATATAAACCGGTAAGAAAACGGTATTTTCCCGCTAATTTTCACACGTTCTTCAGTGAATATCTTTTTTTAGAAATAAAAAATTAACAGGGCACTTACGGCTTAATGTAGTAAATTCATTTACCTTTTATTTGACATATATTTTATTAAAATAAAGTAATAAAATTTTGGTCCTTTTTACCATTTTCTACAAGTACTACTAACGTTTTAGGGTAACATTTACGTTTCCGTGATTACTAGCGAAAGCTTCCGATGATTACCGACCATTGCCGGACGATTTATGATGGGGTAATAATCTATGTATTACCCCCGCTGTGCAGACTGTGTATATTGCGTTATATTTCATATATATCAGCATGTAATGCCTTTTACCTAAATTCGATGCAATAAAATGTAAATATGGACACAAGCGGACGGATATTAGCCCCAGTTACTTATTTTAGGAAAAAAATGCGATTGTCTAGTCAGAACGGATAAATGTCAAAATTTGTTAATATAATCTTATCTAAATAAAATGGATGATTGTTATAACTATTCAATTGTTAAATAAAACCATAAGGTGATCGGTATCCATGCATATTGTATGACATGTCCAAATTTATAAATGAAATTAAAACGTTTAATAATTTGTCATAACTCATTGTAAATGTAAGAATTCTATCAAAGTTTGTTAGTCAAACTGTTCAATTTGATATGTTTAAAATTGCATTTAACGTTGTTTAATAATTTGTCATACCTCATTGTAATTTTAAGGATTCTATCAAAGTTTGTTTGTCAAACTGTTCAATTTGATGTGTTTAAAATTGGTTTAATTCGTATAACAATCTACAACTTCTGATCGAATCAATACAATCTTGCGGCGTAAATTTTAAAACTTGGGTATCTAAGACTGGAGAATTTGTATGGACATCTTTATCAGGCTCCGACAAGACCAAATTGCTCCGACAACTACCTGACAAGTTATTTTTCTGCCTACACGAGGACACCAGAGACTCTGTAGTTAGTATCTGGAAGCAATTTAAGCAGATTGTTGAAGAAATCACCGCCAAAGAATCGAGAAGATACAGTGAAGAATCTGTTTTCACTACGGTGCATAAGTTTATTACGCAGTTTTTGGAAATTGGACAGAACAAACGAGAAGGCTACCATCCAAAAAACATAACGCCTTACTTGCACGTGCTATTGTACCACATTCCCTTCTTCATTAGCCGTTATGGAACTTTAGCCAATCTTTCAGGCCAAGGTGTAGAAAAAACAAATGACATTATTAAACAAATTCACCAGACAAAAACCAATAAACATGATGCAACCAAAGATGCCCTTTTAGTCAGAAAAAGAATGGAAATCGGACATTTATCGAAAATATCACGAAACAAAAGAAGGTACAATAAACGCGATTCCAATTACTGGACTGTTCAGACTGCGGAAATGAATAAAAACAAAAAACAGAAAATTCAGGATGAACTTAAACAGGCAGAAGTCGATTACCGCGGAGTACAGGATAATCAGGACAGTTCTGGGAAAAGCCTCAACAAATCAAGCATCCCTGAGCTCAAGCTCATATTAAAAAAAATAGGAGTTTGTACAAAATTGCGTAAAAAAGAAAAAATCATTGAAATGATCCATTGCACGAAAAAAAAGTAGACTTTTATTAACTTAACTTTTTAGGCATTACCCCCACTCAAATAATAAGGTTGTGTAATTGTCCTAAACAAATATACTCAAAAATATCTATTTATCATATAGATCTATACCTAGTTTTTAATGATATTTTTACGGTATTAAATTTAATTTATATAAGTCTAGTTTTTCCGAATTATTTTTCATATTTTCTAGAACGGGAGGTTACTTCTATTAGGCTCAGCCCTATTTACAAATGGACTAAACACACGAGTTCACACATATTTGAAAACGGTGTTAGAATAATTGAGATTGCTCATTACGAGATATTTAAATTCTTTTTGCAATGTTTTCGACTTTTTTTTTAACAAAATAAAACCATAATTGATGGATCTAATTTGTTAATTGATGCTCTCTATTGCAAAGAGGAAACACACTTATGGAGGAACGAATAATTATATATACAATATTGACACTATTATTTCGTTATGAATAATAACAAAAAAAAAGAGCTCCATGTCTGTAACAATGTACATGTATTATATGAAATTGATAATGATGAAAAAAACCGGCTCGACTATTTATTGGTAAATTGAATAAAAAATATCGATATCATAACACCCTAGTTTTATTACCCTATAATCCCGGGTCAACTCGGCCTTGGGTCAACTCGGGGTGGGTCAACTCGGCCAGGTCAACTCGTCCAGTACTGAATATGTATGTTAAAGGAAAATAAGTATTTTATAAATTGTATACGTCAATACATTGCGCTGTCATTGAGGAACGTTTTCAGTTGAATTGGGACCGTTATATGGAAAAAGAAATGTCTACGGCAGCGATTCTGCGAGGTTGTGGATCCCTGTATGGTGTTCGGTCAACTGTACTGAGATGATTTAGTTAATACATTTAAAAGAACATTATGAGTTAAATTAATTCTAACTCTATTTCCACTCTATTTCCCACAATTATTTCAAAATTCAATGCTTTCTATTCATATATTCATTTGTGTTTGAAAACGTGAAAACATAAATGTCATCCAAATAATATTGTGTGATTTAAATTATATGTATTCTATCAAACTTATTTTTCTTAATTAAACAATGTGGGATTTAAATTGAATTGTTATTTGATATATTGATGTATTCTATCAAACTTATTTTTCTTAATTACACAATGGTAATCGTGTATTCATTTTCTTTTTCATTTCCCCATTTCACTCGTTTTTCATGACAAATAGTAAAATTACGACGACAATAAAATTGGGCAATAAATATATCTATCACTGCACTATAAAATGCAGAAAAGGCCGAGTTGACCCACCCGAGTTGACCCAAGGCCGAGTTGACTCATGGCCGAGTTTGTAAAAGGCCGAGTTGACCCGTGACCTGTTGAAGTACCCTGTGTATCTCTCTACTGCCCTCCGGCCGCACTATCGATGTATACATACCGAATATTACACAAATGTCCGGTAATTTCCGCCAATTAGCAAATTGATAACAAGAGCAGATAACAATCAAATTAGTCAACAATTAGTACGGCTTAAACAGTGGTACATTGTCTCCCCTGTCTCCCCTGTTTTTTTGCATGACGAGCATTGTGCCATATGCACTAATTTCTGAAAGTCGTTTTCAATGTCGACTGCTACAGAATTGATGTTTAGGCGAGAGAAAGTGTTAACTGTTAAGATAATGTATAGTTTTAAATCACACAGTAAGTGTCTTCATTCGATTGTCAAAAGTTCTTACATACACCTTTCACAGTTTATTGATACGCTAAGCCCATGTTAAACGTGATATGAGGGTTTAGAATAAAACGTATGTATCAAATACCAGTCTGTTTAGCGAAACATAATGAATCAAAGATGAGGGAAAAAAGGAGAGAAAAAAATCTTCTCATACTAACTTTTTTGTTCTCATTTTAACATATTACCTTGTACTTAGTAATACGTTCGATTTAAATTGTTAGATCAATAAATTTAAAAGCCAATAATCCTTTCTCCTGCTTGCTCAACTTGTCTTGAAACTATTGTACTTTGAAAAATGTCAGATTTAAATTGTTTATACATGTGTTTGTTATTTGCTAAAAATAAAAATCCTCCTGTTTTCATTAGTGCTAAACTTATACTTTTAACGAGAGTACTTGGAATAATGTCCGATTTTAATTGTTAATTTTGTTACTCAACTCAAAATTCCTTCTCCTGTTTGCATTATTATGCTCAACTTCGTTACTAAAGTACTTGGTATAATGTCAGATTTAAATTGATAATCTGTTCTACTTAACTCAAAATGCCTTCCCCTGTTTGCACTAGTATGCTCAACGTATACTTGTTACTATAGCACTTGGTATAATGTCAGATTTAAATTGTTGATTTGTTTTACTAAACTCAAAATTCCTTCTCCTGTTTGCATTATTATGCTCAATATATACTTGTAACTATAGTACTTGGTATAATGTAAGATTTAAATTGTTAATACATGTATATGTTATTTGTTATACTCAAAATCCGTTCTCCTGCTTGCGTTATTGTGCTCAACTTATAATTGTAACTATTGTACTTGGTATAATGTAAGATAAAACTGTTAATACATGCATATATGATTTATTATACACACAATCCCCTTTCTTGCTTGCATTATTGTGCTCAACGTATACTTGTAACTATAGTACTACCATGTAAGATTTAAATTGTTAACCCATTTTGTTGTGATTTACTAAAGTCAAAATCCCTTCAACTGCTTGCATAATTGTGCTCAACATTTACTTGAACAAAAATAATATATATACAAAGAGCCACAAGCCACGTCTTGCGATTTAGATTATTTATGCATCTGCGAGCGGTGAAGACCCGGGCGAGCCTGTCCATCCGTGCAGTCTCACCAGAGCGTTCACCGTCCGTCTACGTGTTATTTAGCCTTAGATGCATCTAAAAATTAATTTTACACAAATATAAAAGTATATGATCGCGTTAAGAAGAGTCAATTATACTCCAAGTTTGCAGACGCGCCTCACATGTACTTGTGATTTGCTAAGTGCGTAATTATGTAGGACACTCCTAATGGACTGGACAATTTCCGTATGCACTCGTTTAGACATCGGTATTGTTTTTGGTCTTTCCGTATTAAGTCGTTGAGACATCGGTATTGTTCTTGGTCTTTCCGTATGAAGTCGTTGAGACATCGGTATTGTTCGTGGACTTGCCGTATGAAGTCGTTTAGACATCGGTATTGTTCGTGAACTTGCCGGTCATTTCCATTAACGATATGTGAATAAAACCAAGATCAGCCTAAGCATGCCGTGCAGACTAACCCGGGCAGAAACTGTTAACCTCCTGTGTTTTTTCTGTTTCAGGAATCATTATTCTATACCTCTATCCCTCTGAGACGGAATGTGTCGGCCCGGATTAGCCTGAGCAGGCTGCTCTGGGTCAATATATTACCCAGAGTCCATAATGTTGGTTTTCTCGTGGAACGGTTCTTATTCATTCGAATGAAATTACATTTCTTATAAACCCTTTTCCAAATACAACAAAACTTCTGTAGCAAATCTCCACGAACGAAAGTATTGTTCTTGAAAAGAGTTGAAACATTTTGGCAAAAGGAGAAATTACTTATCAAGAGTGATTTGTTTTCGAAATATACAAATGCGTGAAAATGCTTTTATATGGGAGAAAGGGTTCATCCTGTTTTAGGTACACTGTTATCTCAACCATTCAAGGAAGTGAATTTAATTGTTTTTAGATTTATACTTATTTTCAAAAATATCATATACCTACTAATTCTGGTGTGATTTCATAGCATCCGCGTGATTCGATTTTGAGCTAAGAGAAGTAATATATATGGTAACGGGATGTTTGTTTAATTGTATTGACTGCTCAATTTATTATCATTTTTTTTCTTGTTGTCCTGTTTGCTTAATGTTAATTTGTGAGTATGTTCTGCTGTTAGACTTATCCTGACTGCATATACCAAAGCCGCAGTCGTATAGCTATCCGCACAACCCTGAGCACCAAGGAGGGAAGTCTAGTGTTCCCTTGTTTAAAGTATCGGGGATCAAACTCTTGTCTTCCGCTCTCGAGTCGGACGAGAATTATATATTCCACATAATTCATGTATGGAACCAATTTCGAAAGCATCTGAAATATCGGATATTCATACACGGTTTTAATAAAGGGGGAACTTTTTATGGAGTGCAACTTCATGTACTCCTAATACAAATGTAAGCACTTGTGTGTTTGCAAGTTTAATAATTTGTCTGCGATAGTTTTAGTAGAGTGGTCGACAGTCCGCCTCGAGTGCGGGAGGTCGCCGGTTCGATCCCATTCCGGGTCCTTCTAAAGACTTTACGAATTGAAGATACGGCTTTCCCTCCTTGGCACTTAGGATTGATGGAATAACGACTGAGTCGCTGTGGTCAGTAACAATTGACTTGTATTATTGGTAACGTAACCGGGAAACGCCGTGTTATTAATGGAAACTGGTTAAAAGCAGTGTAAGACCCGACACAAATAATAATAGAAATGTATTATTAATTCATGTCAGGTGACAGTTATACGACCAATTATATCATGTGCATTACTACGGTAACATTTGAGTATGTTAGTTTAACATGTAAAGCTCATTTTAGATCGATAAAAACTATTATTTTGCTCAATAACATTCAAATGAATCAATATATGTAAACGAAATTATGGACATTTTACTAAAACCACGTCGAAAATGATGTTTGCAAAATTTTACAAATGCGCTTTAATAAATTTGTGTATCTATCTCCATGTTGATGTTTGTCAGCAAAAAAAGACAAGTTTCTACAACAAATGGAACAGCCTTAAATCACACCTTTTATTGTTTACTAAGCATGTGGTCTGTTGAATATGAAGGAAAATTTTAATACAAATTTGTTTATTCAAGAGATGTAAGCTTTTCATCATAATTATACCTCAGTGTTATTCTAATTTGTTTCTTTAAAGAGTTTATTTGTTTACATGTGTTTCAAAATATGGTAACATATGTGCTTAGTACTATTTATTTACTTTTTTCACAGTTCCATACCTTTAGGTTATTCCAGCGTACATAAACTGAAAGAAAAAAAGCTTTAAATTTTAAAATTGACAAATGCATTAAAATAAAGTTGAACTTTTCTACATACGTTATTTTCTACTTGGTATTAGTGAAATAATACGATACCCTTAATTTTGTGTAGATATATTGATGCTCTTGAAAGTTATTGAGCAAAACGTTAGTTTTTAGTCTACCTTGAAGAAACACACACACATGATATCATTTACAAACATTCATATATAAATATTTAATACAGAGATGAAACGAAAAATAAAGGATTACGACAACTATGTCGTTTTTAACAATCTCATTTTTTCACATTTTATTTCCAACATTAATCTGCTGCAGGGACAGTAGGCCTAAGTCTCTGCATGGACAGTAGGTCTAAGTCTCTGTATATACATTAGGCATAAGTCTCTGCATGGACAGTAGGTATATTTCTCTACAGTGACAGTAGGTATAAATATAAGTCTCTGCAGGGATAGTAGGCCTACGTCTCTGTAGGGATGATATGCCTACGTCTCTGCAGGGATAGTATGTCTCTGCATGGACAGATGGGCTAAGGTTCTACATGGATAGAAGGCCTAAGTCTCTGCGTGGACAGAATGCCTAAGTCTCTGCAGTGACAGTAGGTATAAGTCTCTGCAGAGACGGTATGCCTAAGTCTCTGCAGGGAAAGCAGGCCTAAGCCTCTGCATGGACAAATGGGCTAAGACTATACATGGACTGAAGGCCTGCGTCTCTGCATGGACATGTGGGCTAAGAGTATCTGCATGGACAGTAGGCATAAGTCTCTGCATAGACAGGTGGGCTAAGTCTCTGCATGGACAGGTGAGCTAAGTCTCTGCACGGACAGGTGGCCTAAGACTCTCTACAGGAACCATAGGCCTAAGTCTCTGCATGGACAGGACAACTAAGAGTCTCTGCAGGGACAGTAGGCCTAAGTCTCTACATGGAGAGGTGGGCTAAGTCTCTGCATGGATAGGAGGCCGAAGTCTCTACATGGACAGGTGGGCTAAGAGTCTCTGCCGGGACAGTAGACCATAGTCTCTGCAGGGACAGTAGGCCTAAGTATCTGCAGGGACATGATGCCTAAGAGTCTCTGCAGGGACAGTAGGCCTAAGTATCTGGAGGGACAGTAGGCCTTTGTCTCTGCATCACGCATTTTTCTTGTATATAACAGGCATGAACTTCAGTGTAAAAATGCACAAGCAAGTACAAGAGAAAATGTATATTGGCTTTTGTGAAGAGAATATATCCAGACCAGCCTGTGCATTCGCGTAGACTTATGATGATCTACGCTGTTCACACATTACTGACACAAGCTTTTTTACAAGATTATATCAACTTGTGCATATTATGATCATACTAGGTAGGTGGACAAGACGATCTGAACCTAAACTGTTAAGAAATGCCAACGTGTACTTTTTCTCATGCACTCGCTCATATTAACTATATAATCAGATTTTTACATAAGAATAGATGTGAAATATATTGTTTTATATTGTGATTTGTGCTGAGCGTGTTTAGCTATATAATCAGATTTGTACATAAAAGATAGATGTGAAATGTATTGTCTTATATTGTGATTTGAGCTAAGACAGATAGAAATATAATCAGATTTTTTTCAATTAAAATAGATATGGTGAAATATATTGTTTTATATTTTTATTTGGGCTAAGAGTTTTAGCTCGCCGAGACCATTCTCCCAACCCAAACACTTTGGCATTTGCGACCAAAGCTATCGTTTCCTCGGAGCTAGATATGGCTCTGCCTTGTTCTCTTATGAAGAATTGAAGCTCACAGGACTATTCTCCCAGAAAACGTCTAACAAATATTGTTCATTTGTATCTCTCTACATGGATTCGATGGCAGTTGTTTGTCTACATGTGTAATAATTACGCTTACGTTGTTTGATCTGTATCACCGCTCTTGTATTGAGTGTGTCCCTTTTGTTGCCGTCGGCGTAGGCGACGTTAACCGAGTCAACTTAAATGGCCATCAATGCATTCGAAAAAGTTCATAGCCAAGTTATCGAAAATGTTAATTTGTAGAGCCTGGTCAGACGGCGCGGAAGGCGCATGCGTTACAAAAACGTATGCCGTTTCAACATGTTTTCGGGTGATATCACGGCGACAGTTCACTTATTCATGATCCCTAGGTAAACGAACCTTATTAGGGTAGGAATATGCCTTTCCGAAGGGCACTCCCTTATGACCACCGCGACAGGGGATCGAACTCGGGACACCCGATTCCATATCTCCGACGCTAACCACTCGGTAACGACGGATTCCTTTCTCCAGTATGTCTCGGTAAAAGCTTAACAATCGTGTCTCTCTTTCTTCTCTATAACTTTGAGTATGACACGTACAGCGTTAGTTAAGAAATTATAGGTCGCCGAACCAACAATGTAGTCTAGTATCCGGCGTACTATAGACAATTACTACGTCTGGCCTGAACCAACAATGAAGTCTGGTAGCCGACATACTGTAATAAAATAAAATTTCTGTTCTGTTCTGTAATAAATTAGTACCACCGCCATAAACCAACACTGCAGTCTGGTACACGACGTACCATATAGTAAAGTAATACGTCTGGCATGAACACACAATGAAGTCTGGTACCCGACGTACTATAGTAAATACATAATGAAGTTTGGTTACCGGCATACTATAGTAGAATAATACTTCTAGCATGAACCAACAATGTAGTTTAGTACCCTGCATAATTTGATAAATAAATGCGTCTTTCATGGACCAACAATGTAGTCTGATACCCTGCGTACTAAAGTAAATTAATACGTTTTTTATGGACCAACAATGTAGTCTGATACCCTGCGTACTATAGTAAATGTATACGTCTTTCATGGACCAACAATGTAGACTGATACCCTGCGTAATTAAGTAAACTAATACGTTTTCATGAAACAATAATATAGTCTGATACCCTGCGTACTATAGTAAATTAATACGTCTTTTATGGAACAACAATGTAGTCTGATACCCTGCGTACTATAGTAAATTAATACGTCTTTCATGGACCAACAATGTAGGCTGATACCCTTCGTACTATAGTAAATTAATACGTCTTTCATAGAACAACAATGTAGTCTGATACCCTGCGTAATTTAGTAAATTAATACGTCTGGCATAAACCAACAATGTAGTCTGATACCCTGCGTACTATAGTAAGTTTATACGTCTTTCGTGGACCAAACATGTAGTCTGATACCCTGCGTAATTTAGTAAATTAATACATCTTTCATGGAACAAAAATGTAGTCTGCTACCCTGCGTACTATAGTAAATTAATACGTCTTTCATGGAACAACAATGTAGTCTGATACCCTCCGTAATTTAGTAAATTAATACGTCGTTTATGCACCAACGATGTAGTCTGATACCCTGCGTTATTTAATAAATTATTACGTCCTTTATGGACCAAAAATGTAGCCTGATACCATGCGTACTATAGTAAATTAATACGTCTTTCATAGAACAACAGTGTAGTCTGATACCCTACGTACTATAGTAAATTCATACGTCTTTCATGGAACAATAATGTAGTCTGATACCCTGCATAATTAAGTAAACTAAAACGTCTTTCATGGAACAATAATGAAGTCTGATACCCTGCGTACTATAGTAAATTTATAGGTCTTTTATGGAACAACAATGTAGTCTGATACCCTGCGTAATTAAGTAAATTAATACGTCTTTCATGGACCAACACTTGTAGTCTGACACCCTGCGTACATTAATACGTCTTTCATGGACCAACAATGTAGTCTGATACACTGCGTACTATTGTAAATTAATACGTCTTTCATGGACCAATAATTGTAGTCTGATACCCTGCGTACTATAGTCAATTTATAAGTCTTTCATGGAGCTACAATGTAGTCTGATACCCTGCGTAATTTAGTAAATTAATACGTCTTTTATGGACCAACAATGTAGTCTGATACCCACCCTGCGTACTATAGTAAATTAATACGTCTGGCATAAACCAACAATGTAGACTGATACCCTGCGTACTATAGTTAATGTATACGTCTTTCATGGACCAACACTTGTAGTCTGATACCCTGCGTGCTATAGTAAATGAATACGTCTTTCATGAAACAACAATGTAGTATGATACCCTGCGTATTATAGTAAATTTATACGTCTTTCAAGGACCAACAACTGTAATACGTCTTTCATGGAACAATAATGTAGTCTGATACCCTGTGTACTATAGTAAATTTATACGTCTTTCATGGAACTACAATATAGTCTGATACCCTGCGTAATTTAGTACATTAATACGTCTTTCATGGACCAACAATGTAGTCTGATACACTGCGTACTATAGTAAATTTATACGTCTTTCATGGACCAACAATGTAGTCTGATACACTGCGTACAATAGTAAATTAATACATCTTTCGAGGTCCGACAATGTAGTCTGATACCCTGCGTACTATAGTAAATGTATACGTCTTTCATGGAACAACAATGTAGTCTGATACACTGCGTACAATAGTAAATTAATACATCTTTCGAGGTCCGACAATGTAGTCTGATACCCTGCGTACTATAGTAAATGTATACGTCTTTCATGGAACAACAATGTAGTCTTATACCCTGCGTAATTTAGTAAATTAATACGTCTGGCATAAACCAACAATGTAGTCTGATACCCTGCGTACTATAGTAAATGTATACGTCTTTCATGGACCAACAATTGTAGTCTGATACCCTGCGTGCTATAGTAAATTAATACGTCTTTCATGAAACAACAATGTAGTATGATACCCTGCGTATTATAGTAAATCAATACGTCTTTTATGGACCAATAATGTAGTCTGATACCCTGCGTACTATAGCAAATGTATACGTCTTTCATGGAACAACAATGTAGTCTGATACACTGCGTACTATAGTAAATTAATACGTCTTTCATGGACCAACAATGTAGTCTGATACCCTGCGTACTATAGTAAATGTATACGTCTTTCAAGGAACAACAATGTAGTCTGATACCCTGCGTAATTTGATAAATTTTAAAATACGTCTTTTATGGACCAACAATGAATTGTAATACACGGCGTACTAGAGTAAATTAGTATGTCTAGCATTAACTTAATATAGTTTAGAACCCAGCGTACTATATTAAATTAAAACGTTCATTATGAACCTATATATAATATTTTTCCCGGCATACTATACTAAATTTAAAATACGTCTAGCATGAAGCAACAATGTAGTCTGGTACCCGATGTACTATAGTGATTAAATACGTTTGGCATGAACCAACAATGAAGTGTTGTACACGACATACTATATTGAAATAATACGTCTAGCGTGAACCAACAATATGGTCTGGTACTATGAAATCTATAAACGAATGCAGAAGTTGACAATACATAAATGAATTACATACATAGTGCGATCACGCCAACACGACAATCAATCAAAGTACTTTTCCTTTTTTAGTTCGATTTATCGCGACTCCATTGTATCAGTTACTCACACTCGTATCAATTGATTAAAGGAATTAACCTATTTGTGTTGATTATAATTAGTATTTTTATAGAAAAAAATCAAACTAAGAGCAGGAGACTTGAATTCGATCCCCTTTCAGATTAAACAAATCGCAGTATGTATATACGAAATTAAGGCTGTCATACACAATGTTTAATCTTGAATTACAATGATACAAAAGAAGCAAGTTTAAATAAAACAAAAGTTAATCAAAGGGCTGAAGGCACTCATGTTGTATGTGTCTCAAGTAAAAGAGGGTTTGGCGAGCCATCAGCTACTTAAAGCAGACTTAAAAACAGGTATGGAACTCAATTACAAACTGTCACGACCAATTTAAATATTAACAGAATTCAGATTATTTACTTTTCTCAACAGAAACAAAAGGCTAATTATTATTTTACAGTTTTTGGCAGTTAGCTTGGAAGCTGTGAGTTCCCTAGTGAAACTATTTGTTGACTTGATAAATGATTGATTTTCAAATGGAAGTAACCGTTTTTACTACCTGAAACTGAAAATAAGAGGCCCATAAGGAACAGTTTCCCTCTACTTAATTGACTTGACTGTTCTGAATATGTTTTCTTTGTGATTTTCTCAAGGAAATGTGACTGGTTATTACGGTCATAAAATACTTGGCTGTAACACACATAGATTGTTGAGAATATTCTGTGAATGATTGTTGTGAAGTTTCATCCGAATTGACCCAGTAGTTGATTGACGAAGGACAAATGTCGATCACAATAACTCACTTGATCACTCCGTGATCAGGTGAGTTTAAACAAGAGGCCAAAGAGGACTGGAATCGCTCCACTGACATTTATTAAAATTAAATCACTATTGCCTTATGATGCAAAACAGCCTCAGGATAACTTTCTCAGAGGGAGCAATTGTTCTTTTGGCGACAATCTTTTCCTAAATCGTCTGTTGCAAAGGCCTCAGAAACCGTCTCTAATAGGGAAAGGCTTTAGCAGAAATGTGACCCCTTACAAAATTTATTCTAGTCATATTGACTGGTGAAAAAGGCAGTCGCCAGGTGGCAACAGAAAAGGGCTGATCTATTTGCTTCTTTACCATAATGCAGGTGATCGATTAAGGATCATCTTGGCCCTCATGTTTTAACCTCGTTCATTATAAATGTGTTCCTTGATTTTCTGAAAGTCTTTACTTTATTATTTTCTGTTCGTAATAATAGATTACAGCAATACGAATTCCAAATATGTTTTGATAATGCAAGAAACATGACATTAATATTATTATTGTCTAGTCAATTACTTATAAATCCCTTTTTATGGCCAAAGTATGCTCTTTATTTTTTGTTTATAATTATCTTGCGGTTTTTTTGCAAATAGGTAGCATCTATAGATATATTAGAATGAACAAAACACACTACACGATGGTTTTAAATGAATTAAGTACCATCTTCAAAACGAAAAAGTGTTAGCTGTTTGTTAAGTTTACCAATGTAACTCAATAAGAAAAACAGATTCAATACATTTTAAGTTTTTTACTTTAACATACTTTTACCATATGAAAGATAGAACAAATGGAAAATAAATAATCGAGTACTCGAATACCTATTTCGATAAAGGGGTACTCGCGTACTCGGTCCCATCCCTAGAAATTATATATCATTTTAAATAAACTATAATTAAGTCTCTTTACAATCAATTGTAACTGTATTTCGACCAAGACATTTTCATATTTTATCATATTAATAACTTCTCCTTTTATTGTCAACTATGGTTAAAATTTCAAAGTAACCACATATAGCACAGTGCGTGATCACAGCGCACAATGAGGCAAAACAGCTTTTTAGATATCTTAAGCAAATGTAATATCTGGAGTCCTGAAAAAATATGTTTGATAAATAAATGAAAACATTCAAAGCAAAGAAGACACTCCTCGCTATGAACATTGTTCGCGGAAAGCAATGTCAAGAAATGTTGTCTGCAGGAATTTCATAAAATATCTTCTGTAACAAGACACGTGTTTAAAAGGTTGGTTACAGATAAGTTGAAAGTCTGCAACAGAAAGACCAACTGTGCGGTGCTGTGGGTAAATCACTATTTAGTGCAGTTGTGGAAAAAGTAGAATCATATCATTCTGTCTTATCCATTCTGTCTTATCCATCCTGTCTTATCCAAAAGAACATCGCATATCAGAGGCTTCTTGGAAGATTATTTGACCTGTAACAAACAGGGAATGTGCAGATGAATCGGCGTGGATTTACATAATTGATCTGGATCTACGCAGGTCGCAAATGCCTAAATGTTTGGTATACGTAGTAAGCTGCTCATTTGTTCTCGGTTTTTACATTCACAAGTGTTAACAATTATAAGTATGCTTATGATTTATAGAATTAAACAGTTTGAGAGCAAAGGGGGCATTTTCCCGTTGTTAGCGAATATTCCTCATTGTGTTCACAATGTTCAACAATTCCATGTGCTGTAAAAGTGTTATCTCTTTCAGCGCCAATGGCAATACTGAGGGTTTTGCAAACAAGACAAATTCAGGTGAGTCAGCTCGTAACGAGTTATCCCACCTGAAATCAGCATTGTTTGCCTTATAGTATCAAAATAGTCCAAAACAATTGAAGCATGAAAATGAAGACGCCCGATTTTGAACATGGAAGAATCTACTTAAAACAATTCGGCGCTGAAAGAGTTAAACAACGTCTGTTGAAACCGTTCCTCGGTCGTTACTCGATTTGGAGGTAGCACTCGGGATAGATAATGTTGATAAAACCGTTCCTTGCTCGTTACTCGATTTGGAGGTAGAACTCGGGATAGATAATGTTGATAAAACCGCTAAATTTTGTGAATGTGGAATGTCCTTTCCATCCTTTGAACAATATCCGGATATCCGATTAATCACACGGGAGACACAGCTTGAAATGAAGGTTCGTACATTTTTCGTCATTAAACAGTATATAAGAAAGACTAAGCAATAGCTTATGTACAACACAGCGTCGGCGATTACTGAAATGCGCTTCAGTGTATCGTATGAAATAATGGTTATATTTATGGATATAGATAACGCATATACACAGGACAAAACTCCAATTGGAATTTCTGCAATCACGATGATTAAAGTGACGATGACAATGTACGCAGACAATTTGTTCAACGAATGTTTCGCCTGTCCCTTCTTGTAGTGTTTTCCTTTACTAATGTTTGTCTTGAGAATCCTAAATATGATAAAGGAGAATGAAGTCATTAAAATACAAGGAACGAATTTCACCAGGACGAATCGCGTCCATAAATACGTAGATTCATAAACTCTGACATCTTTAATCCATGTGGAGTATACAGCGTCGCATGTTATTATTACTTCGCCTGAATAGTCTTCCTTTCTAATTGCAACATGTTTGAAATTGACGTCCACAAATTTGGGTAGGTGGAAAGCGATTGCAAAGATGATAATAAAGAGAACTGCTGTCGTGGTTTTCCGCAAAGTTATCCATTCCTTAGCACTGAATGGCTTTGACACGCATACGTACCGTTGCGCTGACAACAGTAATGCAAGCCACAAAGATATCGTGTGTGGGAGTGAAGACAGCATTTGCAGGATTGACATCGTCTGGCATGATTCGAACGGAAGTGTTCCGAAGTTTTCTTTTCTCTTTCTATATAGATACATATTCTCTGCCATAGCACACGCAATGGTTACAATATCAAACAATGCAATACAAACCAACAAAATAGTCGAACACTTGTTCATCTGTGACTCTTTCCCGTTTTTTCGAATGACGAGGAACGAGAGAATAATTGTAAGCAGTAGAAGGATAGCTAGTATTACAGGTAATAGCATTCGCCATGATTCATAGTCATAACCTATATCACCATACACAATTCTGTTAGTCAAAATGCGAGCAAGGTTACCGTCAATCAGAGTAAATGTATCCTCATTTCCAAGGGAATAATCATACATAAGCCTTGGTGCAAACGGAACCCAGGCTTCCTCAACAGGATGTTCAATATTTGGATATGTCTGTATCTCGTTATACATTAATATCGGGGTTGTTAAGGGTTCTGTGGTGTATAAGACGAAATGGTTCTCCGTATCTGTGATTGACTGTATAAGTGGTGTTTGAGTGATTGGAGTTAAAGATGTTACTGGATCTGTTGACTGGTTTAGTGTTCTAACTGACACTTTGAAGGGTCCAGAAGACGTTTTTATGGTTTGAACTGTAGTCTGAGTTTGTGTTGGTCCAGCCATTTTAATTGTCCCAGAGATAGGCAGCTTTGTTGTTCGAACCATGGGCTGACTTGTTGGTGTTCCTGTCGTGTCAATTGACCCAGGGATAGACAGCTGTGTTCGACGAATGGGCTGACTTGTTGGTGTTCCTGTTGATTTAAATGATACATAAGAAGATGGTAGTGTTGTTCGAACACTGGGCAGACTTGTTGTTGTTTCTACGGCTTCAATTGACCATGGAGTTGACTGTATATGAACAACGAGTGAACCTGTTGTTCTTTTTGTCATTTGTAATGATCCCGAAGTTGACTGCATGGTTGGTACAGTGGTTTGACTTGTAGTTCTTTCTGACGTCTTGAACAATCCTCGGAGCAAAGTTGTTTTACTAACACCTTTCGTTGATGCCGTTACAGTTTTACATGTAAGTATTGTTGTCAAACAGAAAAAAAAGTTAAGTCTGAAATCGATCGTCGCTGACATCTTTCCCAACACTATTTGTGCACACTTTTTCGCCAAATAAAGCGTTTCAATTCCTTTTAATCAAAGTCCAATTATTGTTTAATAGGAAGAACAGTTTATTTACTTATCAACTTAAAATAATTGACTTATATGTTATAATTTTGTTTGTTAGTTGAACGTTCGTTTATCGTAGGAGGATACAATATTAATCACAAATATTATAAAAAATAATCCTAAAACATTTCATACTATCGACTGCCATGTTCGGAAGAGCAATCACACTTTTATATATTGTAATACGTGACGCATTACTGGCTTTTAGTCTTAATTACATTTTCGCTCGCCATGATATAACAAAAGGGTACATTTCTAGTATAGTGTCTACAAGCTGTCTGATATTCATAACATCTGTCTATCTGCGTTTGCTCGGTATTATACGACGAATGATATCGCTTCCGAGTCCGTGTGCTAGAATCCAGGATATGTCACGCCTTATTTCCTGACATAGACAAAAGCCATTGCAACTTATCGTCCCATAAATAGGCAGACATTTTTGGAATGTGGGAATTTATCTAAATGTTACCCGTTCTACGAGAAAACCAACATTATGGACTCTGCGTAATGTATCGACCCGGATCAGTCTGGGTAGTCCGCGCAAGCTAATCCGGGCCGACTCATTCCGTCTCAGGAGGATAGAGATATATAGTAATGATTCATGTAATCAGAAAATTCAAAGAAGGCGAAAACTGACTGACAGATTAACCTTGCGTGGCATGCTTAAGCTGATCCGGCTGAATACTTTACGCAGAGTCCACAATGTTGATTTTCACTTGGAACGGCTCTTTTGTAGAACGAGTTATGTTGCAATAAAGCTAAGTGACCAGGTTATCGTAATTACTTTTTCAAAAGTCGTTTTCTCCGGAGGCGTCCAATGTGTGTGTATATCAGAGACAATAAAAAAAACGTGATTAATAAAAACCATTCCATAATCCATTTAATGTGAATAATTCATGATGGTTCTCCAAGGACAGGGATAGTGTAATTACTATTTGGACCACGTCTTACGAACATCGACATTCGTGTTCTCTCCACCAGGTAAGATCCAGATCAGCCTGCGAATCAGCGAAGTTAGATCATGATCTTTACTTCTCGAACACGAATTACTCATTAACTCCTTTATGATCGAGTTATCGCGAATCCACTGTATCTATACACGTAAATACGAATGTTATTGATGGTTGTTTCGTTTTATGTTAGTACCTCAGGATATCCGTTTTCTGTCGACGTGGTCCTTCTTTCAGGGCGGCGAATATCACAAATTATTACTCGAACATATTGACCTAAGCCTAATCTCTGTGGTAGGATATGAATTATTACGAGGTATATGTTCTGTGAGTTCAACTTATCACCTTTTAAAGGCGTGTACACCTGACTATTAAAATTACATTCCAATTGGCCCAATTGCGGCGTTCCATACTCGACCCTTGATTAATTACCCTAACGCGGCTTATTCGCTTCAAAGCAGACGATTCAATTTATATTTGCTGTATAATACTGAAATGAATAAAATTATTGTTGTCATTTAGTTTAATATGCAAAAAAAGAACCCAAGGATAATATTATGCGTCATTTGATTGACGAGATATACAAATACGTAGTTCCCAGAAGACAAATGATTGCCTCTCCTTGGACGCCATTTTGATCGGTCGGGTACTATAGACTTAAAACGTGCTACAGGTTTCCCTCCTTGGTGCTCAGGCTTGCGGGGTTAGCATGACGACTGATGTGCTGGTGTCAGGATAAGCTTACCAGCAGTATTGGTAATATACACAGGAATCGCCGTCCTGTGACCGAAATACTGTTACAAGAGGCGTTTAAACATACAAACAAAACAATCCAGGAGTTCGAAAACTGATGACTACGGAGTAGCGCTAACTTTCACAGGTTAGATTTTCGCGTAACTTTGCTATTTGCAACGACAACTATTCTACATATTTTATTTTTTTCAACTTCGCTACTTGCAACGAAAAATATTCTACATATATTAACTTTTTCACTGCCGAATTTCACAAAGTCGGAAACTGTTGGAAATTGGACCAATCTATTTTTCTTCAAACAGAAAATTTGGTAAAATTTAATGTCTAAGTGGCAAACAAACAGATTTCAGGAGAGACAGATCGTTATGAGCTGTCTCACCTGAATCTCCTTGTTTGCAAAAGCCTATACTTGCCTTTGGCAGTGAAAGGGTTAACTTAGATGGCCCGTAAAAATGTGCCTCTGGTAGCTTATTCTTGTCACCCTTGTAACCGATAGAAGAAACGCGTCGTAAAAATGTGACTCTGGTAGCTTGTTGTTGTCTCACTTGTAACCGATAGAAGAAACTGGACATAGAAATGTGCATCTGGTAGTTTATTGTTGTCTCCCCTGTAACAGATAGAAGAAACTAGTCGTAAAAGTGTGACTTTGATAGCTTATTGATGTCTCCCTTGTAACAGATAAAAGAAACTAATCGTAGAAATGTGACTCTGGTAGCTTATTGTTGTCTCCCTTGTAACCCATAGAAGAAACTAGACATAGAAATGAGACTTCGGTAGCTTATTGTTGTAACCCTTGTAACCGAAAAAAGAAACTAGACATAGAAATGTGACTCTGGTAGCTTATTGTTGTCTCTCTTGTAACCGAAAGAAGAAACTAGTCGAAGAAATGTGACTCTGGTAGCTTATTGTTGTCTCCCTTGTAACCGATGTAAGGAACTAGTCGTTAAAATGTGACTCTGGTAGCTTATTGTTGTAACTCTTGTAACCGATAGAAGAAATTAGTCGTAAAAATGTGACTCTGGTAGCTTATTGTTGTCTCCTTTGTAACCCATTGAAGAAACGAGTCGTATAAATATGCTTCTTGTAGCTTATTGATGTCTCCCTGGTAACGGATAGAAGAAACTAGTCGTAGAAATGTGCCTTTGATAGCTTATTGATGTCTCCCTCGTAACAGATAGAAGAAACAAGTCGTAGAAATGTGACTCTGGTAGCTTATTGTTATCTCCCTTGTTAACTGATAGAAGTAATGGTTGATAAGTCTTTAAATGGCTAGCCTTCCCTTTCCACCTTCCCTTTCTTACATAAAACACAAATACAGCAGACGACTTTGAAGACATTTAGTAAAAACTATTGAAACTCTCTATAAATGAAAGATTGATTAAAGTTGTATTGTGAACCTGATTCTTCTGATCATAATTTACAGGGTTCTTTGATAATGGGTTAGGATATGGCGCATTGACGAATTATCAGGATGACACCACTAGCTTTAATTAAAATGTAGGAAACCAGGACCTCAAGAAATAAAGAACACAAAATATGAACTAAAGGATAATTATTATTAATAATTCAAGTTACCTAAACATATACAACTAACAGTTGCAGAATGTAAATCAAGTCTAACTATTTGCTTTATAGAAAGACATTGTGCTCAAATTACATTCTACAAATTACACAGCAGTCCGAAACAGTAGAAGATGATTGTGTTTTGTAGGATAGTAGTAAAGATATGCCAAAGTTGCAAGTATTATAAGGTTCAAAGACAACATGACAAAATTAATTGTTAGATTCAAGAACACAGCTATAGTTATGACTAAAATCATTCTAAAACAGCAGAGTAAAAATCACAAGTCCTGAAGTAGAAGAAGCCAAATTTCCTAGGTTCAAATTACAACAATGATTATCAGAAATAACTAAAGTATTTAACATCTAAATTCTTACTATGAACATAGTGCTGTGTGAATGTCTTGTTGATTCAGCTGCAAAAAGGTCCCGAATTATGATATGCAGCATGTTTTAGAGTGACAAGGGCTCAAATTTAATTCGCAAATTACAAAGTATTGAAAAGATAATTTGATTGGATAATCCTATATTTTGACAGTGGTTATCATGCAAACAGTGAAATATAGACTAATAAGCCCCGCCCCTTTCAGGACAGCAAAACTCAAAGTAGAAATTTTCAAAACTAGATGATTAAATCCATATTTGTAATCAGCTTCAAACTATCATTAATATGAGCCCAAACACTCCTACTTTACTTACATTGTTAAAGATTTTAGGGGAATGCCTTATATCAAATGTCCCTTCTTCATATCTAGAGTAATGGCATAAATTTACTTCTTTATGGAAACTATAATAATTATTAATACATAAATACAAACAATCTATAACTCTTATCAACCATTAGAACATATTGAACTTGTCAATGTGACAAACACAAGAAAGGAGCTACTCTGCTAGCCCTTAGCAATAAGATCTAATATTTCCTAGGTCTATTCAGAGACATATAAACATATATGTCTCTCGTCTATTATTGTAAGTGTTTTAGGTGTCAGAATCTATACTTACCAAACTGTACTGCATATCACCAGAGAGGACTGCATTCAAATGAATGGAAACATATCTTTTTAAAAGGGTACCTGGTTTAGGTAATCAATGGGAACCAGTTTGTTTTACCTAACCCCATCAGGATAGTGGAGACACAGAGTAACTGACAGTATCAGTTATAGAAACAAGATATTAAGAAGGTGTGAAAGTGTGGCTAAAGATGGCCTTTCAAGGGAGTCAATTTAACAATATAAACTAATCTATTTACATAAAACCAGAGACATGATAAAGCATATAACAATCGCGCTCAGGGGTAAAGGGTTGTAGATGTAACGGCCACTATCAGTAGCACATTCCAGGTCGTCTGCACTTACTGAGAAATTGAATTATCTGTGCTAGTTAGAAAATTGCATAATCCGATTATTTAACAAAACACTAACCCCAAACCCTCAATTCACAACACTTGTAAACAGTGTGGCAAAAGTCGTCTGAAGTCAAAAACTTCTGTATGTGGGAAAGGGCTAAATTCGTATGTCTCTATAAATTAACCTGTATACGACTTAACCCTTTACCCGATTCTGTCAATAATTGGCACGTTAGAAGCAGATGACGTTTGAAAATATTTCGAAAAAGTAAGATGAACATTAGCTCCTTATCCCACACTGTTTTAACCTCTGCGTCAGAAACTAACTTTAAATACCTTAAAAAAAACATCCTTTGGTCAAATATTTATACAGATGCGAACAGCCGAACAAAGCAGAAATTTCATATTATAGAAACGCTTAACCCCATAATATGACAACTTCCAACGCAGTACGGGTAAACTAAATGCGGTAAACGTGTCGGAGCACTTTAACCCTTTACATCATGTATACGCTTTCTGACGCCGCTGCAGCAGACGAATCGGAGCACCTTAACCCTTTACCACATGTATACGCTTTCTGACGCCGCTGCAGCAGACGAATCGGAACACCTTAACCCTTTACCACATGTAGACGCTTTCTGACGCCGCTGCAGCAGACAACTGTTGAAAACATTTGCCACATTGTTTTTAACTCTATTCTATAATTAAACTATTAATTATAGAGATATAGTTTCTATTGTTGTCAATACGTTTTCAAAGTCGTCTGCTGCATATTTGTTGTATGAGGGAATGTGTTAATACATGTATCTCAATATCAATCCTTTCTATTTTTTCCAACATGTGTTCAAATATTTATAACGTGCATTCACTTTATCTTTTCTTTTCTTTAAATGTTGATATTTGGAAGAGATAAGAATAGAAACAGATGAAAAAAGAAATAAGTGCAAGCATTCCCCTTTTGACCTTTATAAGACGACTCTTAAAATAGCACGAGGTGACCTCTTAAATAATTCAAGGTCAAAGATAAGCTATCCCTTTGAAGTTGGATCTCCGAAGTCTAGGACAAGTACCATCAAGGTTACTTGTGTATATGGAAACATGTTAACATTAATTTACATTTCATTGTTTACAGTTTTACTGAATACGCGACTCTCGTTTGCAGCTACGGAATTGCTACAGAATGCCGACTTTGAGTCATCCTCGTACACCGGAAATTGGAATTGCCGGGGAAACTGTCACATGTCACAGAATAACGATGCATTACATGGAAGCCATAGTGCTAAAGTTACAAACAGGTAGGCACCATTTTCTAAAAAATAAAACTTATTCTTATTCCTGTATGCCCAGGCATTTAAATGTATCTACATCTGGCGACTTTTGTATATTTTGTGGTAAAAGTCGAAATTGCTCATGTGCCACAGTGTTTTCAACTTGTTTCCATAACTTGATCTATTTAAAAATAAGTTTCGTATCCGTCTATTACATGAATAACCCTTTCACCGATTGCAGAAATATTTTGACCCCTTTCCGGCGGACGACCTTTTGTCACAATGCTTTCCAAACTATTCAATAATTATACATTCATTTTTCCAACAATATTCGCTACATATTTTCAAAGTCGTCTGCTGCAGATTTGTTGCATAGGGTTAAGACATTAACCACAATAAGTATGTTACCGTATCCATTTTACAACTAATCTACACAATTTAAGCATTTTAAGTTCACAGACCGAAAGTAATGACAGAGTCCTTTTAAGTTTATATAATGCCTTTCCTGATTATGATCTGTATCAAAGTCCGGCCAAACGTGTGAAATAATCAGGACATTCCATAAAAGCAGCACACTGACATATAAGCCGTTCCACGGTAAAACCAACATTGTGGACTCTGCGTAAAGTATCGACCCGGATCAGCCTAAGCATGTTGTGCAGGCTAACCCGGACAGACACTTTTCGCCCAAGGTAGATTTTCTGTTTCAGGAGTCATTACTCTATACCTCTATACCAATGAGACGAAATTTGTCGACCCGGATTAGCCTTCGCGAACTGCTTAGGCTGATACGGGTTGATACTTTACGCAGAGTCCATAATGTTGGTTTTCCCCTTGGGACGGCTCATATTGTATTGTCACATTGTTGACCTCGTGGTCATAGGGGAGAAGAATTGACTTGATGCATTCCAATCTCATCAACATCAGACCAAAGTTCGTTGATGTGTGCGTTCAAAGAGTTACATATTTGCTCTTTGGACACATTTCAGGGCCATTTCTCAGGCCATCATATATTTTGGGAATTGAAATTAAAATTCACTGAGGGATAAGGGTGACCTTTGATTTTATCTTATGGATCGAGAAATGATCGGGTTATCTGTTACTTGTTTTATCATTGAACCATTTCCCGCTTGTAGAGGCATTTTGACACATCTGCTGTAGTTGAATGTCTTTGCCTAGATGTTTAAAAAGTAGTCTGCTGCAGATTTATTGTATGTAGGAATGGGTAAAGATATATATAAAAAAATGCACCCTAATATAATACAGGTTTCAGGGTTGTTGGAATTAAACCATAAACCATAATGTTATAATGGTCGTCTATGGAAAATGAATTGATTATCGCTGACCTTAAAGTAAATGAGCGGTGTTGCATGAAAGCCACACTAGAGTAATTATTACGCGTTTTGTCCGGCACCAAATCTATCGGATCTATACAGATTACCGTTTATTAAAAAATGTTTAAGACTATATTAAGAGAATAGTGTATATTAAGATCAAGCCGTTCAATTTCCTTGATTGATCTGGATCCACGCTGGTCGAATTAATTCTAAGGTTTGGTTTCCCGGAGCTCCGCTTAATTGTTCTCAAATGTATTTAATGCTTGTAGAAATGCCAATTGGAATGGAGCCGGGCAACACGTTACCATGAATGCCGGGCACCGATATAAAGTTACCAGTTACATCAAACTGCTGAGTATCGCTAACAACGCTAGATACCAGGAGGTTACGATGATGGTCAGCTGTAAGGATAGCCAAAGTGAGTGCAATATGTAAGGATAGCCATAGTGAGTGCAATATGTAAGGATAGCCAAAAGGTGAGCAATATGTAAGGATAGCCAAAGTGAGTGCAATATGCAAGGATAGCCAAATTGAGTGCAATATGTAAGGATAGCCAAAGAGATTACAATATGTAAGGATAGCCAAAGTGAGTGCAATATGTAAGGATAGCGAAGGTGAGTGCAATATGCAAGTATAGCCATAGTGAGTGCAATATGTAAGCATAGTCAAAATGAGTGCAATATGTAAGGATAGCCAAAGTGAGAGCAATATGTAAGGATAGCCAAAGTGAGTGCAATATATAAGGTTAACCAAAGTGAGTGCAATATGTAAGGATAGCCAAAGTGAGTGCAATATGTAAGGATTACGAAAGAGAGTATAATATGTAATGACAGCCAAAGTGAGGGCAATATGTAAGGATAGCCAAAGTGAGTGCATTATGTAAGGATAGTCAAAGTGAGTGAAATATGTAAGGATAGCCAAAATGAGTGCAATATGTAAAGATAGCAAAAGTGAGTATAAATGTACGGATATCCAAAGTAAGTACAATATGTAAGGATAGCCAAAGTGAGTGCAATATGTAAGGATAGTCATAGTGAGTGCAATATGTAAAGATAGCTAATGTGAGTGCAATATGTAAGGATAGCAAAAGAGAGTATAATATTTAAGAATATCCAAAGTAATTACAATATGTAAGGATATCCAAAGTGAATATAATATGTAAGGATATCCAAAGTGAGTATAATATGTAAGAATACCCAAAGTGAGTACAATATGTAAGGATAGCCAAAGTGAGTGCAATATGTAAAGATAGCCAAAGTGAGTGCAATATGTAAGGATAGCCAAAGTGATTATAATTTGTTAAGATAGCCAAATGAGTGCAATATGTTAGAATAGTCAAAGTGAGTACACTATGTCAGGATAGCCAAAGTGAGTGCAATATGTTAGGATAGCCACAGTGAGTGCACTAGAGTTAATTGATTTCTAGGTGTTTATTGCCGTTTTCAAAAACAAAATCAAATTCTACACGGCAATAAGTCAGAATAACATTTCAAAATGTGAACAGAATAAAAGATCGAGCCGGTATTCGAAGTAATGACCCTTAAACTAGAATAAAGATAAGTGTAAAGCAATTTTAGCAGATTCTAGTATGGATGTATTGTAATTGGAACGACACAACAAGTTCAGCAGGAAACCGACTTTTGAGACTGTGTGACCCCCTTGCACCGTCTTGTTGTACAGTAATCTTAGAACCATTTAGACTGTGTGACCCCCTTGCACCTTCTTGTTATAAAGTAATTTAAGAACCTTTTAGACTGTGTGACCCCCTTGCAGCGTCTTGTTGTACAGTAATCTTATACCCCCTTGCACCGTCTTGTTGTACAGTAATCTTATACCCCCTTGCACCGTCTTGTTGTACAGTAATCTTAGAACCTTTTAGACTGTGTGACCCCCTTGCACCGTCTTGTTGTACAGTAATCTTAGAACCATTTAGACTGTGTGACCCCCTTGCACCTTCTTGTTGTAAAGTAATTTTAGAACCTTTTAGACTGTGTGACCCCCTTGCACTGTCTTGTTGTACAGTAATCTTATACCCCCTTGCACCGTCTTGTTATACAGTAATCTTATACCCCCTTGCACCGTCTTGTTATACAGTAATCTTAGACCCCCTTGCACCGTCTTGTTGTACAGTAATCTTAGACCCCATTGCACCGTCTTGTTGTACAGTAATCTTAGACCCCCTTGCACCGTCTTGTTGTACAGTAATCTTAGACCCCCTTGCACCGTCTTGTTGTACAGTAATCTTAGCTCCCCTTGCACCGTCTTGTTGTACAGTAATCTTAGACCCTCTTGCACCGTCTTGTTGTACAGTAATCTTAGACCCTCTTGCACCTTCTTGTTGTACAGTAATCTTAGCTCCCCTTGCACCGTCTTGTTGTACAGTAATCTTAGACCCTCTTGCACCGTCTTGTTGTACAGTAATCTTTCAACCTTTTAGACTGTGTGACCCTCTTGCACCGTCTTGTTGTACAGTAATCTCAGAGCCCCTTGCACCGTCTTGTTGTACAGTAATCTTAGACCCTCTTGTACCGTCTTGTTGTACAGTAATCTTTCAACCTTTTGGACTGTGTGACCTCCTTGCACCGTCTTGTTGTACAGTAATCTTAGACCCCATAGCACCGTATTGTTGTACAGTAATCTTACAACATTTTAGACTGTGTGACCCCCTTGCACCGTCTTGTTGTACAGTAATATTACAACCTTTTAGACTGTGTGATCCCCTTGTACCGTCTTGCTGTACAGTAATCTTAGAACCTTTTAGACTGTGAGAGCCCGTTGCACCGTCTTGCTGTACAGTAATCGTATACCCCTTTGCACCGTCTTGTTGTACAGTAATCTTAGAACATTTTAGACTGTGTGACCTCCTTGCACCGTCTTGATGTACAGTAATTTTAGAACATTTTAGACTGTGTGACCCCGTGACAAAATGGTTAAGTGAGAGCGATAACCTGTTAACCCTTTTTCGCCTATAAAACACATTTTGACGAGATAGCAGCAGATGACTTTTGAAAACATTGTGGCCAAGGGGGAACTTGCTCATGATGAGCAATTTCTCCTTTGGCCATAATGTTTTCAACTGTATTCAACAATTAACCTATCTTTTATGGACATTTTTCATGTTTATGTCACAATGTTTTCAAAGTTGTCTGCTACAGAATCGTCGTATGTAGAAAAGGGTTAAATGGACAGGACGCAGAACACGGCGACACTGAATTCATTCCATTATAACTTAATGCTTTGATTGTCATTTTATTTGTTATTTACAGACAAGATGCACTATATGTTCTTTACAGACAAGATGCCCTATTTGTTATTTACAGACAAAATATTGTTATTTACAGACAAGATGCACTATTTGTTATTTACAGACAAGATACACTATTTGTTGTTTACAGACAAGATACACTATTTGTTATTTACAGACAAGATGCACTATTTGTTATTTACAGACAAGATGCACTATATGTTATTTACAGACAAGATGCACTATATGTTATTTACAGACAAGATGCACTATTTGTTATTTACAGACAAGATGCACTATTTGTTATTTACAGATAAGATGCACTATATGTTATTCGGGAGAACGCCCCGTGTACAGCAAGGACAGTGGTTTGAGGTGGGTGGAGTGAATAAAATACCGAATGGTGCGTAACTTTATGACCCGTCTTTGAATCTGTTTTTTAATGTTTTCTAATTCTTTTAAGAGTATCATAATTCTGGAGAGTTTTATATCGTAGATCATCATATACAATAACAATCATACATTCATATCCATGGGCTTTTATGCTCTTAATCCTTGCATATCATTGGGTTTTATGCTCTTTCTCCTTTCATATCCATGGGCTTTAATGCTCTTTATCCTTTCCCGCATATGGATAATCTTCAGCAGACGGCTTTTAAAGAATCATACATTCATATCCATGGGCTTTTATGCTTTTACTCCTTTCCCGCATATTAGGGCAAATCTTCAGCAGACGGCTTTTAAAGAATCATACATTCATATCCATGGGCTTTTATGCTTTTACTCCTTTCCCGCATATTAGGGCAAATCTTCAGCAGACGGCTTTTAAAGAATCATACATTCATATCCATGGGCTTTTATGCTTTTACTCCTTTCCCGCATATGGCAAATCTTCAGCAGACGGCTTTTAAAGAATCATACATTCATATCCATGGGCTTTTATGCTTTTACTCCTTTCCCGCATATGGCAAATCTTCAGCAGACGGCTTTTAAAGAATCATACATCCATATATATGGGCTTTTATGCTTTTACTCCTTTCCCGCATATGGATAATCTTCTGCAGACGGCTTTTAAAGCATATTACCAAAAGCAATCTGAAAGATAGTAATAATGAAATAATTATTATTGACACATTGTGACAAAAAGAGAAATTGGACATTATAATATGGTTTTGTATGGAAAGTCCATTTCTGCGATATATGAAAAATTAATGGGTGGATTTATATGCCATGAAAACTGAGTTTAACATTTATGACTTTGACTTTTATGTGTATTGCTGATGTGAAAAGAAACCCAGAAAAATCATAGATATGCGAACTTACCGCAGTGATATGACTGACAAAATGTAGAAAAAATCCAACTCAATCAATTATTTTGTTCCATAGGCTACCACGAATGTTCGATGTACCTACAGACCGCCCCACACGTTGATTATCTGGTGGATCAAGCCAGTGTACAGGAGGTGTCCTTACCTGGTAACTGGAAAACACAGGCTGACACCGACATTGACCGGATTAGGAAAGCAAATATCAACATACAGTTAGTATTCGCATGAGAGGTCCCGAATCATGTACTCCAATCGGGCACTACGAATGATGCCCCAAAACGTTCTCTGTGCGCAGCAATGAACAGTATGCGCAAAATAAGATTGGTCACTTCCGAGAATTAATTTGCTTTTAACCAATCAGATACCAGAGCACCAAGTATGGACACAGGATAAAGTTTTATAATTTCTTCTTTTTGTTGTAGTAAGTGTACATACAACTTGTTGGCGTAATTCCGGTAACAAACCCATGTTCTTATTAAATGAACAACCGAAGTAAACTTTGACATCGGTCGTCGAACATGAATATTTGCAAAAATGGGATACTGGATGTGTCACGTGGTTTTAAAACTAATCCAGCATTGGCGTTGGATAAAACCGGTAAACGTTCTGCATTCTGAGTTGTAATTTGTTTGGTGAATTGGCAACAGTGAGCTTACGAACTACAGTCAAACCTGTGTTACAGACCAACTTGGAATAGCAATTCCCTGTCTGTAATAATAACTTTTAGTTTCCCAATTATTAATTTTCTACTCAAATGACCCTGTAATTATAGACCACCAGTCCTGTGAATAAAGACCAAAGTGTTGCCTTCTCATGGATGGTCTTTATACACAGATTCCACTGTATTTCATTAAACTCAGGGATGTAATCGCATTTACCACATGTAAACGTATTTGACGCTTCTCAAGCAGACAACTTTTGAAAAAACCATTCGCAATTTCTTCAGTTGAAACACTGTTTTCAACTCTTGTCAATAATTATACTTTCATTTCAAGATGGTTTTCCATAGTTTTGCTTAGGTATTTTCAAAGTGATTAATTAGAGATATTGTATATGGGAAAGAAAGAAATAGAAATGGTTCCGTTCAACAGACAAAAAGAAGTCCTTTTTTTAAACACCAGAAACCATGGAAACATACATCTGCAGCAGACGACTTTGATAACATATAGGCAAAAATATCTCTTTTTGAAAACATTGTGGCAAAATGAGAAATTGCTCACTATGAGCAATTTTTGACATAATGTTTTCAGAAGTCGCCTTCTGCAGAGATATCAGAAAGTCTGTATATGGGAAAGGATTAAATCGGGGAGTGTGGATTGTATCACCAGATAAAAACGGTATTTCGAATATTTTGCCTTCATGTTTATTGCTTATAAGCATTCTCTTTTTCTCATATTTATTTTTTAGACTGGTTGGTTCCGCCGACGCTAATAGTAACGTGCAAATAGAGGTAACTGAAAAGCCTGAATAAATGTTATCACTCTAGAGATTTACTTTTCTCGAATTCTAACCATTTGTGCATGTTCTTCTTCTTACAAAGGGGAATTGTAGCTGTCTTTTTTTAGCTCACCTGAGCTTTGCTCAAGGTGAGTTATTGTGATCGCCTTTTGTGCGTCGTGCGTCGTGCGTCAACTTCTTCTCCTCAGTAACCAGTGGGTCAATTTGGATGAAACTTCACAGAAAGCATCCTCTCAATGACCTCACCAGATTTCCTTCAAATATTTGGGATCCATGCAGAATTCTGGTTTCCATGGCAACGAAATGAAAAAAACTTCAAAATTCTTCTTCTCCCAAACTGGTTGGCAGATTTTCAAATAATTTTGTGGAAATGTTTCTTGGATGACCCTCTATCAGATTCCTTCAAGCCATGTTGATTGATCGAAAAACATGGCCGCCAGGGGGGCGGGGCTATTTTGCCTTATATAGCTATAGTGAACACTTAAAAAATCTTCTCCTCCGAAAGTGTCAGGCCGATTTTCAAATAATTTTGTAGAAATGTTCCTTTAGTGACCCACTATCAGATTCCTTCAAGCCATGTTGATTGGTCGAAAAACATGGCCGCTATTTTGCCTTATATGGCTATAGTGAAAACTTAAAAAATCTTCTTCTCCCAAACTGGTTGGCAGATTTTCAAATAATTTTGTAGAAATGCTCCTTGGATGACCCTCTATTAGATTCCTTCAAGCCATGTTGATTGTTGAACATGGCCGCCAGGGGGCGGGGCTATTTTGCCTTATATGGCTATAGTGAAAAGTTAAAAATCTTCTTCTACGAAAGTGTCCGGCCGATTTTCAAATAATTTTGTAGAAATGTTCCTAGGGTGACCCTCTATCAGATTCCTTCAAGCCAAGTTAATTGGTCGGAAACTATGGCTGCCAGGGGGCGGGGCTTATATAGCTAAAGTGAAAAAAATAAATCAGGTGAGCGATTCCAGGGCCATCATGGCCCTCTTGTTTAACAACGAATGGGATTTCATCAATACTTTTTTCACAGACATGTTAACCTCAGACAAGATCTATAAATTATTCAATGAAGCAAAGAGGTAAAGTTTCAGTTGAAAATATACAATATATCATCATTGGAAAGTGAGAGGATTATTTGAACAACTAATCAGCCTTCGATGTCGGTTTGTTTACACGTTTGAACTCAAAAGCAGGATTCGATACCATCACGAAGGAGGAATTCGTTTCGTAGTTAAAATCTCGTAATCTACGCACGAGTCATGTTTCCAAGGTTACAGAAAATATGTTTGTGCAAGTAAAACAATGTAGGATAAGTATGAACTGCAAATTGAATGTAGACCCTGAGAATATGCGACTTTAATTTTATCATTATTATAATGGAATAAATAACAAGAAAATCGTTTAAAAAAACATGCTGATAAAGGGAGTATTCTGAGCTCAAAGTCTTGAAATTGGAAAGCACTATGCTTTCCATTGTTGCGTTGAATGATATAACACTTTCGTACATTATTAGTATATTGATCTCCAATGTTCACAAATGAGCCGTTCGACGAGAAAACCAACATTATGGACTCTTCGTAATGTATCGAACCAGATCAACCTGCGCAGTTCGCACAGGCTAACCCGGTCCGACACATTCTGTCTCAGGGGGATAGAGATATATTATTCTTGAAACATAAAATCCAAAGGAGGCGAAATGTGTCTGTCCGGGTTAGCCCGCGCGACATGCCTAGGCTGATATGGGTCGATACTTAACGCAGAGTCCACAATGTTGGTTTTCTCATGGGACGGTTCATTTGTCTACACTGTTCACAAATGTTCATAACGTGGCACATGCACATGCTAACGTAAATATACTATACCAAAACAAAACAAAGGGAATTTGCTCTATGTAGATACTTTTCAAGCTTAGAATCAGGTCCTAAATTGCATGAACAACGCTTCTAACTCAAAGTCACGTAACAGTTGAATTTTTAAAACTGCTACTTTATAAATAAACATTATTATAAGATATTTAATATTCAGGGAATAGTTTTCGCAATCTCCTGCTATATGACTAACGAACAATGTAGACCAAGATCAGCCTGCATGAATGTTATTGTTATCTATTGTGTTCGTAAATGATGTATTAAGTCTCACATACCGTGATTAACAAATGTATAACAAAATATGGATTACTATTCAAACCCACAGCTGACTCAGACGGAGCACAAGTTTGTATTCGGATCTGCCGTCGACGTTACCAAGTTAACAGACAGCTCGCACACGGCCTACCAGAAAGCTTTCTACGATAATTTTGAATGGGGAGTTCCGGAAAATGCACTGAAATGGAGGCAAATGGAGGGAACCAGGGTAGGCTGCACTTAATGTTTTTGTTTGTTTTATTGCTGTCTTATAAATTGGTATTTATATCCGTTTATTATCTAAGAGTACTGATGAACAAGTACGTTTATTATCTAAGAGTACTGATGAACCAATACATTTATTATCCAAGAGTACTGATGAACAAGTACATTTATTATCTAATAGTACTGATGAACCAGTACATGTCTGGTTTTCGTTTTTACAAGTTTAGTAAAATTGAACTTTTAATCAATTTACGTCTTAAGAATCACTATCAACTTTTCTATTTCGTATTATTTTTGAAACGATGTTTTCACAAAAACGAAAATTGAGACGCCTGTTAGTGAATAGTTCAAATTGTTAATAAAGTTTAGTTACCAATGAGCATTCGATACGAGATTTATTATCTCTCGGTAATTGTATTCGCTAATAACAAACTCGTGCAGGCTCACTCGTTTGTTACTTACTCGTAAATATCAATCGGGGATATAATTCCCGTTCCGAAATTTCATCGTAATTAGAATTTATTCACACAGTTTAAAAATTTACTTTTCACTAACTGACGTCTAAATTTTCATTTTCAAAAGCAATATTCAGGCAGCAATTGTGATACATAGACTTTATATTTGGTAAATATACTGTAATATTTTGTACTTTCACGTGCTCGAGAAACGATAAATTGCTTGTGAAATATGTATCATTTATATGAGTTTGATTTCCCTATATTTATACATGTAATTGTATTACGGGTAATAAAGTGGTGAAATAAAAGAAGACTTAATTGTTTTCATCTGCAAACTTTGATCGATTGATTATTTTGTTTGATGTTTAACGCCGCTTTCAACAATTTTTCATTCATATCACGGCGTTTCCTGGGTAAGCTACCAGTTCTACTGGTCCATTTATTCTGACACCAGCCAGTCAGTCGTAATGCTTACCCCGCAACCTTGAGCGCCAAGGAGTTCAGCCATTGCAAACTTTGAACACAGTCTTCACCATTCGCTACACGACTTTCAAAATCGTAGTAATGGCTGCCCTCCTTAGAGCTCAGGGATTCGGGGTTAGTATTACGACTGACTTGCCGGTGAAACGACCATTAGTACTGGTAACTTACCCACGAAATGCGTTGTTATGACTGAAAAATTGTTTAAATCTGGGTAAATTACCATACAATCAAACTGCTTGCTACGCTTAGAAGAGTATTTTTATGCAACGCAGATAACTCAAGTTGTAGCTTATGTAACCAATAACGCGAAGTTAAACAACATTTACGTACATGTCGTAATTCACGAATGTTCATTTACTGACGAGCACTAAAGATTAAGATCAACCTGCACAGTATTGCATTCTAATCACGCACATTGGTACACATTGGCCTCTACCCATGCATCGCTATTTAACATGTATCTTAAAAGATTGTTTCAAGATTCATGGTGACGAAACCCCTTGCTGGAATTCAGTGAGATAAGGGTTAATTTCACTCCAATACCACATTGTTTAGTCAATTCACACGATAACATCTTGCGAATAGCGAGGATCCACAGCAGCCTGCGCCGCCGGGGAAGTGGATCAGGATCGTCTCTGTATGCGTGCTGGTCGTTCAACATCGACGTCTCTGTATGCGGGCTGGTCGTTCAACATCGACGTCTCTGTATGCGGGCTGGTCGTTCAACATCGACGTGTCTGTATGCGGGCTGGTCGTTCAACATCGACGTCTCTGTATGCGGGCTGGTCGTTCAACATCGACGTCTCTGTATGCGTGCTGGTCGTTCAACATCGACGTCTCTGGGAAATAGTAATGTTAAAATGACGTTTGACAAGAGTCACTGTGACCGGCGTCATTCGTCTTCCATCAATTGTCTAAAAGTATATGTGGAAAAGCAGCCAGTTGTTTGGAATGACTGATGTGTGGATGCCTGCTATGAAAATGTCAGGAAACACAAAATAATGTGAACTGACCGTTGTGATAAGACCGAAAAGGTGTTGTAAACGGCGTCAAACCCCAAATCAATCACTCGAATTACAAGACAAAAATGAAAATCGGTCTTCGTGTGACGTGGCCCATATGGTACCATTTCGGTTGGATGTGATAAGACTTGTTTTCGTCTGACGCTGTTACCGCCTCAGTAGTGTAGATCGTCCACCCTTTCGATCCCCGGCCGGGTCATATCAAGGACTTTCAAAACGGTAGTAATGGCCGCCATATTTGACGTTCAGGACTGTTGGGTTAGCATAACGACTAACTGGTTTGTCTCAGCATAAATGGATTAGAAGTACTGGAAACGCCGTGATATAACTGAACAATTATTTAAAGCGGCGTAAAACACAAAACAATCAATCAATCAATCAATCAATCATTCAAGCGTTCGCCTTACGTTGCTCCCATCTATTTCAGAATCACATCAACTACAATAAACCTCTGAATGCCATTAATGCCATGCACGCACATGGGTACGTATTAAATGGTATAATAATGAGCCGTTCCACGAGAAAATAACAACAGTGTGGACTCTGCGTAAAGTACCGACCCGGATCAGCCTAACCACTACGCGCAGGTTAACCCGGCAGACACTACTCGCCTCCTGTTGATGTTTTGCGTCAGGAATCATTACTCTAGTGTCGGCCCGGATTAGCCTGCGTGGACTGCGTACACTGATCTTGGTCGATACATTACGCAGAGTCCATGATGTTATTTTTATCGTGGAGGTGCTCATATCTATTATAATCAGTGTTTTGGGCAACTGTGTCTTTATCATTTCCTTGATACCGATGACTTTTGATACTCTCGAAAAAACAATTTATAAAAAGGGAAAGTTGAAGCTTCTCCTTTCTCCTAAAACAGCATCTACTTTCTCTCGGAATAAAACATACGGCAAAAACGGATAACGCCACTCAAATACCGATCTCCGCTACTTTGCGATAAGCAACAATACTGATCAGCATGGACGTCCTCGTCCTCGGAACCCAGGCTATTCATAAAATATATCATATATTTTATGAATAGCCTGGGTACCAAGGATGGGACGTCCTGTATACCGTCAAAGCCTCCCGGGAAATCGTAATGGCAACAAGAACCCGTCAACTATACAACTATCTAAACTCAATGGCTTATAATTTAAAAACTCCGACGGTCGGGTTTCGTGTCATCATAACACATTTGACATTGAGCTGAGTGGATGCCTAAAACAAGTTTGATTGTAGTAATAGGAACATTTGAGCCATTCCACGAGAAAACCAACATTATGGACTCTGCGTAATGTATCGACCCAGTCCGCGCAGGCTAATTCGGGCAGACACATTCCGTCTCAAGAGGATAGATGTATAGAGTAATGATTCCTGAAACAGAAAATCCACAGGAGTCGAAAAGTGTCTGTCCGGGTGAGCCTGTGCGGCATGCTAAGGCTAATACGGGTCGATACTTTACGCAGAGACCACCATGACGGTTTTCTCTTGGAACGGCTCATATTCGTCTTGTAGGAAGAAGGTACGAGGACACTGCGTGTTTTGGAGTGTGGAGGCGTTTATCCAGGATTGGGTGAAGAGTCTGTACGGACAAACACTGCTGTCGGCCATCTCGTCACGTATACAGGGAATTATCGGACACACCAAGGGAATGTAAGCATTGTTTTGTATTGTATTGTGTTGTATTGTTTTGCTAGTGTAATCGGTCATATAAATCGAATGTAAGCATTGTTTTGTTTGTTATTGTATTGTAATGTTTTGTCGGTGTCATCAGCCTCACCAAGGGAATGTAAGCATTGTTTTGTATTGTATTGTAATGTATTGTTTCGCTGGTGTAATCGGACATACCAAGAGAATGTAAGCATTGTATTGTATTGCATTGTTTTGCTGGTATATTCGGTCATTACAAGGGAATGTAAGCAATTGTTTGTATTGTATTGTTATGTTTTATTTTGCTGGTGTAATCGGTCATACCAATGTAATGTAAGAACTGTTTGTATTGTATTGTTTTGTTTTGCTGGTGTTATCGGTCATACCAATGGAATATAAGCAATGTTTTGTATTGCATTGTAATGATTTGTCGGTGTCATTAGCCACACCAGGGGAATGTAAGCACTTTTTGTATTGCATCTTATTGCTTGGTTGGAGTTTACGAAGGGAAAGTCAGCATTGTTGTGCATTGTATTGTGTAATGTTTTGCCGGTGTTATCGGCCAAACCAAGGGAAAGCAAGGATTGTTGTGCATTGAATTGTGTAATGTTTTGCTGGTGTTATCGGCCAAACGAGGGGAATGTAAGTATTGTTTTGCTGAAGTTATGCTCTATACTTCTGTTTACTTGACACAGCAGGGAAGTATCTGTCACACCGAGTTTGTTTTGTATAACATGTATTTTGTTGTAGTTATGCTCTGTTTTCATGAATTATGGACCCACAGCGTCGGACTTGGTATTGTATCCCTGAAAATATAGGTTTGGGTGTTATATACAAGTTGTAACGTAGACTGTTGGTTAATGCGTGCGATTATTGCGTCAAAACAGTCTTATTAGACGCAAACAATATTCAGTGATCCGTAACGAATCCCGGCCTAACGTGTCAAACAATCAGTACATTACATACAAGCAGCACACTGACATATAATCCGTTCCATGATAAAACCAACAGTATGGACTCTGCGTAAAGTATCAACCCGTATCACTTTATCCTTTCCCACATTCAGAATGTCTCTATGATATCAACAAGTGTCTGGAATGTTAAAGGCGCCTCCGCATCACGTTATCCTTTCCCACATTCAGAAGGTCTCTATTTTATCACAATTATCTGGAATGTTAAAGTCGCCTCCGTATCACAATCTTCAACAAATCAGGAAATAGAAAATGAGCGAAAGTATCAACCTCAATTGACTATAACCTGGAAACTTTACACAATAAGGTGTGTGTGTGTTTACATCCGACCTACACTCTTGCATAGAAGAAAGTAGATATCCCTTTACTCAGCTGAATGATCTATAAATTCCTATGTGTTTGAGTGCCGGCATAAATTTAACAGTACATGGAACTGTCGCTCAACAGTAGATCAACTATATATGTTAACTATCCCTTGAAAGTTTCTTTAGTAAAACACAAGTTGTTTCCCTTGTATATTGTAACGCACAACAAAGAACCAAAGCGTGTTTTCAACAGTTACTGCGTTATTACGAAGTTATTTTACATGTTATTTGAACATTTTGAGTATTGATTAAGAATTTGTGAACTTGTTTACACTTTAATTTGGCGATTGTACGGTCAACATGTTAAAATTGTTTCGATTGCAATAGTCTGGTTGAAATGCTTTGCAATTGAACCCGAATAAAAACGGAATACTCGACAATCTTTATAATGTTAGTTTATACGAGTTATTTCCCCTGTTTTAAACGTAACGATTGTGTAGGCGACAATTTGATTGACCAACACAAAGGTCAATCTGAGATGACCTGTAAGAGGCAGGCATCAGACCTATATACGAGCAAGCGAAGCTTAGGTCTAGTTTTTATTGAGATTGGCTCTTTCCATATCGGTCATTGCATATGGCGGTTAGTGTTGGAAAACAAAAATAGCGTTTCAATTATTGAACTAATTGAACGATGATTCCGGGAAAACGACTATTTATAGAATTTATTTATTAGAGCTCCTCTAGGGGGAAATGGCACATGTTGGTCAATCTGAGATGACCTGTAAATTGCAGACACCAGACCTATATACGAGCGAGCAAAGCTTAGGTCTAGTTGTTATTGAGATTGGCTCTTTCCATATCGGTCAATACATTTGGCGGTTAGTACTGGAAAAAAACAACACACAAAAAAACAGTGTTACAATTATTGCAACAATTATTGAACGATGATTCCAGAAAAACTTGACTATTATTTTTTTATTTGAGCTCGTCTAGGGGAAATGGCACCAGCTGGTATTTGTGAACAGTGGATAGCCTTTTCATCCTGTTTATCAACACAATCTAATCAATATCTACACTCTTCAAATATCATTTACACAATCTAATCAAGGTCTACACTGTTCAAATATCACGTACACAATATAATCAAGATATACACTGTTCAAATATCACGTACACAATCTAATCAAGATATACACTGTTCAAATATCAAGCATAAGATTGTTAAAAGCTTCTGTCAACTCGTGTACATGTAGATTCCGATCCGACAGATCAGTGGGACAAGCTGATACACACTTTATAAAATACCACCGTCTTTCTTTTAACAAAGACGGGATTATTATATATATTAACTTAATTATATGTAGGAAGCTTCCCACCACTCAGGAATAGCATTACGACTGATTAATCGGTCTCAGGTCAAATAATACCGGTTATTCTAGTATATGCCACAGGATTGAAGGCCTAAATACTACATAAGCAAGATTTAAATCATAATAGCTGTATCCAGCTCTTATACGACGTAATGGTAAGCGCAGGTATTTCCTAAATTCGATATCCGCTCGAGGCGATTATGGTGGAGTCACATTTGGCTAAGCACGTTTCCTTGCCCAGTATCACATAGACAAGCATATCCGTTGAATATACATGTATATTGAGAGCTCGTCTGCCTCTACGGGCTTAGAAGAATCGCGTAAGCCCGTGTATCCGCACATTATTACCAGAGCCCCATCTGACGCCTATCTTGCTGTATTACTGCAACGTCTTTCTTCGTCCCGGATTAGCGACACCATCATGCATATATGTTCAGAAGTCTATTCTTATAATTAATTAATGAGTATCGTACAGCGTTGATCAAGATTAGACTGCACGAATGTGTTGTAGTGGTAGAGCGTCCGCCTCGAGTGCGGGAGGTCGCGGGTTCGATCACCGGCCTGGTCATACCAAAAACTTAAAACAGAGTAGAAATGGCTGCCCTTCTTGGCGCTCAGGATTGAGGGCATTACGACTGACTGGCTGGTGTCAGCATAAATGTACCAGTAGTACTTTACCTAGGAAACGCCGTGATATAACTGAAATATTGTTGAAAGCGTCATTAAACAACAAACAATTCGACTGGCATTGCTCATTGTTTTGAGCCACCTCGGCCGATTTAGGGTCTAAGGACATGTGAGCCGTCCAGCGAGAAAACCAACATCGTGGATTCTTCGTTAATTATCGACCCGGATCAGCCTAAGCATGCGGCGCAGGTTTACCAGGACAGACACCTTTTGCCTCTTGTAGATTTTCTGTTTCAGAAATCATTACTTTATACCTCTATCCACCATGAGACTGAATGTGTCGGCCCGGATTAGCCTGCGCATACTGCACAGGCTAATCAGGGTCGATACATTACGCAGAGTCCATAATGTTGGTTTTCTCGTGGAATGGCTTATGTATAGCTTAGTTTTATCAGGGACTACGTCCCTGGTTTTATTCAATATAACATTGGTGTAAAATTATTGGCGCTTCTTATTCATTTTGTGTTGATAGATTCCGTTTGGTCTCTATAACTTACAGACGTACACCGTTGGCTCATCTGAGTTTTCACCAAAATAAGACATCTAACCGCTCAACGTAGATTATAATATTATTATTATGTTTCAGGCTTGAACAATGGGATGTCAACAACGAAAATCTGCACTCAGACTTTTATGAAAACCATACCGGAAATCCGGATATCACCATGGAGATGTTTCGACAGGTGCACGCCGTCGACACAAAACCTCAACTATTTGTGAATGAATACAACGCCATTTCCTCAACAGAAGTGACTGTGGTAAACACTTTCCCCCTAAGACGGAATGTGTCGACCGGATCAGTCTGCGCGGACAGCGCAGGCTGATCTGGTCGATACATTACGCAGATTCTTTATTATTGAATCAAAATGAAACCTAAAATCCACAAGTATTATTCCACAATATTTACCTGATCTTATATGTTTGCTAAAGGGTTGAAATGGTTAAGATATATTACTACATCCTGAATTAGGTATTTATTTTTAATTATTTTCCACTGGAATAATGCAGAACATTTATTTATTTCCCATAAATAGATGACTCCTCTGCAGCAGACGAGCATTATGACCAAATTCAATTTCTCATTTTGCCACTTTGTTTTCAACTCTATTTAATGATTAAACTCTCATTTATGGAGAAGTTGTTTAACGTTTTGCCATTATGTCTTCAAAGTCATCGGCTACAGATGTGTTGTAAGTTCCCTGTTAGAATAAATACCCAATTGTTATCATATTTCAGGCCCTTAAGAACGACGCTGTAAGATTTAAGAACAACAATGTCCCCATCGGCGGGATTGGCGTCCAATCACATATGCACACAATAGACCTCCCGTCCATCAAGGTAGGATGGATTGATTAATCGTGGTTTAACGCCATTTTAAACTTATTTTCAGTGAAATCACGGTGGCCATTTCAGTTATCCATGTGTGTTCTGGCTTTCTAAGACCAAAACTCCACACAACATTTAAATGTTTAAAAGAATTCTGGCCGAGCTTGAATTCGAACTCACAACCCGTAAATTGACAACCCACGTCGCTACCGATTGAGCTACGGAGGCTCGGGTCAAGGAATGACAAGGTTAGTTAACCATTGTGGGCCGATAAAGGGTTCTTAATCCATCTGCGATCAGCGAGGACTGGGGTGAGTCTTGCAAACGTACTGTCTCACTTAAGTCTTCGCTGCTTGTATATGAGCCTTTACAGGAGAAAACAAACAGTATGTACTCTGCTTAATGCATCGATCCAGATCAGCCTGCGCAGTCCGCGGGGCTCATTCGGGCCGAAACATTCCGTCTCATGGAGATAGAGGTATAGAGTAATGATTATACACAGGAGGCGAAAAGTGTCTGTCCGGGTTTGCCTGCGCGGCATGCTTCGGCTTATCCGGGTCGATACTTTATGAAGAGTTCACACTGTTGGTTTTCTCGTGGAATGGCTCATATGATCAGAAGGCTTGAAAAACACAAGAAAATGAACCGTCATTTGATCTCCCTGAACCTCTAATCTGATGCTGAAAAGGAGATGCGATAAGATCCCTTATCGCCTGACGTGATGCATACCATTTAACATTTCCACGTACAGTCGGATGTACGGCAGACAAGTTTTAAACACATTTTGCCAAACAAGGATAATGCTCATAATCAGCAATTTCTTGCGTTGCGAAATGTGTTTTGCACTATGCAATAATTAAACTTTCATTTAGAATGATTTTCAAAATTTCTATCTGGATCTAATTGATGTCGTCTGCTGCACGTTTGTCGTATGGGGGAAAGTGTGTTCAGATTGTAGATATCCCTGGTAACTTAAAATTGAGTTGAGGTAAACTCGAGTTGTGATACCACTTTAGCATGTAGGTTTTAAAAACCCTTGCGAGAAAATCACATGGATTTCTAATTTATATCATGAATATTTTCATTTTTCCAAAATATCTATTCTTTGGTTTAAAGAAGATTTCGTTTGTTGATTATTCAATATTTGATTTTGTTTTCCCTTGCCGTGCAGAATGAACTTTTTGGCGAGCAAATTTGTTGAAATTTTAAACTTCACATATATAATTCAAGGGTGAATTACATAGTATGCATGCAGTCGGTTACCTGAGGTTCAAGGGTGAATTACATTATATACATGCATTCGGTTACCTGGGGTTCAAGGGTGAATTACATTATGTGTATGCAGTCTGTTACCTGAGGTTCATGGGTGAATTACATTATGTGCATGCAGTCGGTTACCTGAGGTTCAAGGGTGAATTACATAATATGCATGCAGTCGGTTACCTGATGTTCATGGGTGAATTACACTGTGTGCATGCAGTCAGTTACCTGAGGCTCAAGGGTGAATTACATTATGTGCATGCAGTCGGTTACCTGAGGTTCATGGGTGAATTACATTATGTGCATGCAGTCGGTTACCTGAGGTTCAAGTGTGCATTACATTATGTGCATGCAGTCGTTTACCTGAGGTTCATGGTTGAATTACATTATGTGCATGCAATCGGTTACCTTAGGTTCATGGGTGAATTACATTATGTGCATGCAGTCGGTAACTGAGGTTCAAGAGTACATTACATTATGTGCATGCAGTTGGTTATAGGAGTTAACCTTGTTCGCCCGTCTTCTCTTTCGGCAAAAGTCATAATATCTGAAGTGTTACAGTTACCATATATCGAATGTACACACATCTTGTGAGAAGGGCGTATCGTGCTCTAAAACGTGGTCACTATGACAGAAAGGTCATGACTTACATGTAAAATATTTTCTATGATACAAGTTTGGTACCCTGTCTACTATAAGTTTGCATGAAAAATTCATGGCGAATTGAAGTTAAGTCTGATGACTGGCGTACTATAATAAATATTACGTTTGACATTAGAATGGCTCCCGGCGTATTATGGTTAATTCGTTAATATACAATTGGTCTTCGTAAACTCTACATGGTACCAGTACAACTTGATGATTGGAATCAATACATATATAATGAAGCAACCTACATTCCGAGTTTGAAAGGTAAAACCGACTGTGTCCACAACACCCTTGTTGTCTCTATAGCTTTTGGATTTCTGGCCAAAGTTCATTATTGGTGTACGCCTGACCAAATAATGTTACAGTAGGGGCTTATTACTCGAGACTACTATACAATAATGTGCATGTTAACTGTCCATCCATGTACAGTGTATTGAGTCTTTCTTATATCTAAATGATACACCCAAGGAACTGAAGACTTATGGGTTTTGTAAAGTTTACATTAGCCGATCTCTTTTTTTCCAGGGTCGACTGGATATTCTTGGTGAAGCTGGATTACCTATAATGGTTACAGGTATAGTATATTGGCAATCTCATTGAAAGTTTGTCTGTACGTATATTTGATCTGGCGACACAACATAAAAGGTCGTCTCAAATTGACTCCTTTACATCTAAATATTCTATACAAAATGAACACTCGGCAATCGTCTCTTTTCTATCGCGTATTGGTTATCTCTCCTGTTGACATATTACTATTTTGTAGGCGACAAATTGATTGGATGACGCAAAGGTCAATCTGAGACGACCTGTAGCAGGTAATCGTCAGATCTGTACCGTGTGTTACTGCAGCGAAGTTTAAGTCTGGTTTGAATGAGAATTGCTGCCGTATACGCTTTGTTCAAATAATAAATCTATTCTAAGAAATGGTTCTAGTTAAACCGTATATTCGAATAAACACATGGTACCCAAGTTCACTGTAGATAAAATATGTTCTATTTGGATACGAAATGGCTATACGAAATACATATTTCCTAAATCAGCAAGACATAGTCGGCGATTTAAGGACATGCGTCTAATTAAATCAGTGCTAATATACAAGCTGATTTACTCTTTAATTTTATAATTTAATTGATTGGGGTTTAATGTCGTGTTTTAACGGTAAATTAATCACGCCGGCCAGTTAACCGTATGTGAGTTTACCCTTTTCCACCTATACACGCATTTTGACGCATCTGCAGCAGACGACTTTTAAAAACATTATGGCCAAAGGTGAAATTGCTCATCATGAGCAATTTCTCCTTTGGCCAAAATGTTTTCAACTTTCTTTAACAATTAAGGTATCTTTTATGGAGAGAATTCAGGTTTTTGTCACACTTCTTTTAAAGTCGTCTGCTGCAGATTTGCTGTATGTTGGAAAGGGTTGAAAGGCTTTCTAACACCTGTACTCCAGACAAATTTATTTCTATGTAACATAAACTATCTATAAACAATGGGGACTGATTTAAGTCTGGGGCTGTATTATCAGGGTTAATCATTCGGCTTTGATTGACCCTTTCCCACATACAACAAGTCTGCAGCAGACGATTTTGAAAATATGTAGTGTAATATGAAACTTAATATTAAATCATTTGATAATGTTAAATATATTGTGGCGAAAATCGTCTGCATGTTGGAAAGATTGTATTAATCAGCTAGACCAAATTTGTATTTGACAATCTTCTTAATAAGCCAAAAATTTACCATTTTCGTTTTTGGATTGACTGAATAATAAAGTGACGCTCTAGGAAAACCAAAACTTAGAACTTACGCGTTGAGTGTCGATCTAGATCAACGTCCTCTTCGCGTCGTAATTCGTTCTGGTTCTGCAATGGTCGGTTATAAGTCGCCAGAACTTAGAAATGATTATAATGAAAAGAAAGCCGGTGAAAAATGTCTTATCAAGAACACAGCGCAAAAAGTATTATTAGCAATCAGAACTGCTGCTACACTGTAATCCCAAGCCAATCATGCGCTGAGCATCGTCACAGGAAAACTGACCTTCGAGAAAGTGTATCCAGTAAATATCCAAGTTATAACTTTACCACAAACACAAATCAGCAGCAGACGACTTTGAAAACATATTGAAAACATTTCAATGAAGGAAAGTATTTATTTATTGAAAAAAGAAGTGATACAAAATGAGAAATAGCTCATTTTGAGCAATACTGCTTTTAACATAATGTTTTCAAAAGTCGTCTGGTGCAACTGCATCCATATGTGTTAATCATTTAAAATGCTCTGTACCCTCATAGTACCTTTCATCTAGCTTTAAAAGCATTATGTGTGCCTTTCCTCTGCTGTTGATATATTAACCTGTTCCCACTTACAGGCATATTCATTTCGACGCAACTTCAAACGACTTTTTAAAACATTGTTGCAACAGGATAAGTTACTCATGATGACGAATTTCACTATTTACGACAGTACAACTCTAAGCAGTAATGATACTTTACTTTAGTAAAGAGAGTCACCATATTTCTGTTTGGACGTTTTCAAAGTTTACTGCTTACATAATTGCTGTATGTGGGAAAGGGATACAACGAATAAATAGGGGTTTGAATATCATTTTATTTTGTCTTGTAACACAGAACTTGGTGTCAATGATGCTAACGTCAATAACAGAGCAACCAAGCTGTCGGACCTGATGTACTTGTTTTTTAGCCATCCCTCCGTCCAAGGAATAATGTTCTGGGGTTTCTGGGACGGACAAATCTGGGAAAAGGACGCTCCTTTATTCTCGGGTACTAATGTCACGGTATGTAATAGATCAAATTACGCCAAATACATCTGAGGTCATGCTGATCTAGAGCCAAAAAGTCCACACAAAAACTTTGTTTGCGTAGAAATGAGTGAATACCATCATCAGAATGCAATGAATATATGACATTGAGTTTGAGTTCAATGTAAATGTGTATATGATGCACTGGGAATTATTGATTTTATCGCTTTTAGTATTTTGACCTCGTTTGAAAGTGTAAATAGAGAATGTGAAACACCGGTTTTGATCGGTCCCGAGTTGGTGCATAATAACGGTAACCATTTTCGCCTGGATGATTCCGTTAACGTGTGGTAATCTCCAAACAAAAACGTCAGTTATCCCCCCCGTTAATGTGCAGTAATCCCCAAAACAATTCGTATGATCTTTATTCTTTGAACCGGAAATACACCACGAAAATCTTGTCTCAAAAGGATAAACGGCCATTTATCAATTGTACATTAATAGAGAATTTCCATAGTTTTCCCTAGATGTTTTTAAAGTGGTCTGCTGCAGATTTGTTGCATGTGGGCGGCTTATAATCTCGAAGGTTTAATTTTTTTTAAATATCCGAGTTAGTCTGATTGAAGCAAGCGACTGTGTTCATCTAATTTTAGCCGAACGCTGCCGGACTGATGTATCAGAGCCTCAAGCAGAAATGGACAACCCAGACGGATACAACCATACACGGACAGAACCGTTTGACGGTGAGAGGATTTAAAGGAAGCTACACCTTGGAGGTGAAACATAACGGAACCGTCCTGAAAACAGAGGTATTCACTCTCGGTGACAATGGAATCAACCTTGACGTTCATCTCAATGGGCAATCAGGTGAGTCTATTTACGTGTGGTGACTGGATGTTAGAGGATGGTATCGTTGTAAGTATCATTTCAATGGGCAATCAGGGGAGTCTATTTACGTGTGGTGAATGGATGTTAGAGGATGGTATCGTTGTAAGTATCATCTCAATGGGCAATCAGGTGAGTCTATTTACGTGTTGTGACTGGATGTTAGGGGATGGTATCGTTGTAAGTATCATCTCAATAAGCAATCAGGTGAGTCTATTTACGTGTGGTGACTGGATGTTAGAGGATGGTATCGTTGTAAGTATCATCTCAATGGGCAATCAGGTGAGTCTATTTACGTGTTGTGACTGGATGTTAGGGGACGGTATCGTTGTAAGTATCATCTCAATGGGCAATCAGGTGAGTCTATTTACGTGTTGTGACTGGATGTTAGGGGACGGTATCGTTGTAAGTATCATCTCAATGGACAATCAGGTGAGTCTATTTACGTGTTGTGACTGGATGTTATGGGATGGTATCGTTGTAAGTATCATCTCAATGGGCAATCAGGTGAGTCTATTTACGTATGGTGACTGGATGTTAGGGGACCGTATCGTTGTAAGTATCATCTCAATGGAAAATCAGGTGAGTCTATTTACGTGTTGTGACTGGATGTTAGGGGACGGTCTCGTTGTAAGTATCATCTCAATGGGCAATCAGGTGAGTCTATTTACGTGTTGTGACTGGATGTTAGGGGACGGTATCGTTGTAAGTATCATCTCAATGGACAATCAGGTGAGTCTATTTACGTGTTGTGACTGGATGTTATGGGATGGTATCGTTGTAAGTATCATCTCAATGGGCAATCAGGTGAGTCTATTTACGTATGGTGACTGGATGTTAGGGGACGGTATCGTTGTAAGTATCATCTCAATGGAAAATCAGGTGATTCTATTGACGTATGGTGACTGGATGTTAGGGGGTGGTATCGTTGTAAGTATCATCTTAATGGGCAATCAGGTGAGTCTATTTACGTGTTGTGACCGGATGTTATGGGATGGTATCGTTGTAAGTATCATCTCAATGGACAATCAGGTGATTCTATTGACGTATGGTGACTGGATGTTAGGGGACGGTATCGTTGTAAGTATCATCTGAATGGGCAATCAGGTGAGTCTATTTACGTATGGTAACTGGATGTTAGGGGATGGTATCGTTGTAAGTATCAACTCAATGGGCAATCAGGTGAGTCTATTTACGTGTGGTGACTTGATGTTAGGGGATTGTATCGTTTTAAGTTTCAACTCAATGGGCAATCAGGTGAGTCTATTTACGTCTTGTGACTGGATGTTATGGGATGGTATCGTTGTAAGTATCATCTCAATGGGCAATCAGGTGAGTCTATTTACGTATGGTGACTGGATGTTAGGGGATGGTATCGTTGTAAGTATCAACTCAATGGGCAATCAGGTGAGTCTATTTACGTGTGGTAACTGGATGTTAGGGGGTGGTATCGTTGTAAGTATCATCTTAATGGGCAATCAGGTGAGTCTAGCGACACGGGATGTCAATCCAGGGGTTGTGAATTTCAACCCCAGCCCGGCCAACATTCTTTGCGACGTTTGAAAAAAAACATTGTGACAAGGGTCATTCGTCTTCCAGCAATAGGCTAACAGCATATGTGGAAAAGCAGTCAGTTGCTTGGAAAGTATGGTGTTTTGAGTATTAGTGTTAAAAAGCCAGGAGACACATGGGTAGGTGAACTGGTCGCCGTGATATGATTGAACAATTGTTGCAAACGGCGTTAATAATTAATCAATCAATCGTTTTAAGTGCTCGTTTTGACCTGATTAACTTATACGCCAGGATTAGCTTGATACGGAACTCTGTACAACATATTTTAGGTAAGACGGGCAGTCGTACTGACCTCCCATGTTCACTTCGGGCAAGATGTTTGTTTGTTTTTGTTGTATGGTATTTTACGCCGCTTTCTAAAGTTGTTCAGTTATATCAAGGCTTCTTCTGGATAAGTTACCAGTTCTACTGATCCATAAAACCAGCGGGTCAGTTGTAATGTTAACCCCATACTCCGGATCATAAAGGACTCTATTAAATCGAGGTATGATTATTTAAAACAGTTGAAAACATTGTGGTAAACGGAGAAATTTGTTCAATGTGATAATAATCCATAAATTATGCAATTGTGTTTTTCCTCAAAAATAAAACAAAATGTATATTTTCAGGAAATTCGCCGTCCATCTCGCATATCGTCGTCGGATGAACACCAGCGTGGACTTGTTAATCCTCCGAAATAGATTAAGATAATAATTTAAATATATACATATTTCCTTTTCTTTGTATTTCATGCGTTTATTTCCCAATTTAGAAATATAGCTAATGTATGTGTATAATGGGACACTTATAAGGCCTTGCTATGTAGCTAGCTTTAATAGCGACGAAGTAGAGCGTTCGCCTCCGGATCGAAAGGTCCAACTTTCGAGCCCTGGTCAGGTCTGATATTTTAGGACTGCTACAACAATAACAGTCTTGTTGATCTTGTATGCTAACTTCGTGGGCTTTAAATGCCCAGGAATCAAATGTAACTGGACATCAATCGTTAGAAATGACGTCATAATTGCTCTCCCTCTTTTTTTTATCTTAGATTGCGTCACATTCTAAAATAAAGATTATCGTAATTTGGGTTTCTTTTTGAAGAATTAGAAACGATTTAAAGTAAACAAAATCAGATAAAAACACCTGCTATGATAGTTGGATGCATTAAGAGTCCAAGATGGTGGATTCAGTTTTATGTTTACTCCGTAAGAGTTATAGACGGACTGGTGTCAAAGAGGGCTACATGCAATATATATATATATATATAAGGGGTCAAGATGAGTAACTCTGTATTAACAACAGGAGTAACATGAAACCTCTAAGAGTTGTTTCCCATAATATAACAACTAACCCGAAAGCTGGGAAATTACATCTTGTTGAATTCTCTTAATTAATTTAACGCAGTTACTTCACCAAAAATAGAAATAGAAATAGAAAAACAACGTGTATTTTTTTAACAACCAATTTATACAAAGGTGTCTTATAAGCCAGAAATAGCTTCTGGCCCTTTCGATAGAGGACTATAATAAACAAACACTTTACTTTTATACCGTGCATCCTTTCCTAAGCAGGTGACTTTTAAAAAAACAACAGCAGGTGTTATGGATACAAACACAACCAAAAGTGCAGCCTATACTAGGGGTTAAAGGACCAGAATCATTGAAACGCCATACATTGCCGCGAGAGGTCGCTACAGATGGGCATTGTCCGTGGGGCTGTCGGTTCTAGTTTAACTCTTTCACTGCCGAATTTATTTCACAAAGTCGACTCTTCCATGTTTAAAATTGGTCCACTCCATTTTTCGTCCAACGGGAATTTTGGTAAAGTTTAATGTCTTAGTGGCAAACAATGCATATTTCAGGAGAGACAGCACACACGAGCAGTCTCAACTGATTCTGCATTGTTAGCAAAAGCCTTTAATTATATTTTGCAGTAAAAGGGTTAAGCTCAGTTTCATATCATACATTACAAACCTCGAGTGTGGCCGATCACGGGTTCGTTTCCCGGCCGTGTCATTTAAAAGAGACACTTATAAACATGGTAGTTAATGCTCTCCCGCCTTGGCGCTCAGGAGTGTGGTGTTAGCATATCAACTGACTCGCAGGTGTCTCATCTATTTACTTATTTAAATTCAAAGAACAGCTCATTTTCAGTAATTATTTTCGAACAAAATCCGTGATTTTATTGTTCGACTCAATTTGATTTATAGAGATCGACCAGACTCGAGTTAATAATAAAACGTTATCAAGGGGAAACCAGTCTCAACGTATTTTATTTTTACTTATGACCCAGATCAGACTAAGCATGCCGCGCAGGCTTACATGGACAGACACTGTTTGCGTCCTGAAGATTTTCTGTTTCAGGAATAATTACTATATACCTCTATCCCCTGAGACGGAATGTTTCGACCCGGATCAGTCTGCGCGGACTGCGTAGGCTGCTCTGGGTCGATAAATTACGCAGAGGCCATAATGTTTGTTTCCACGTGGGATGGCTCTTTAATCTTGAAAAACACCCTAGTACTGTGCCATGCTTCATGATCCAGATGTACACGTTTTACCAGAGGCTTCTCCAACTCGAATTCTTCTGTGATATAAAACAATCGAAAACCAAATATTAGACTGTGCGTATTGCACAGTGTGGTCTAGACCTTCACAAGTCTCGAATGCACCGCTCCATTCAAGATGGAAATAGCTAAAACCTTTTAACGAAAAACATGTTATATTTCATTGATGTTGAGGTGATTCATTGAAGTTGAAAATGTTCTATGTTTTGCAAAGAAATCAAATGATAAAATCTGTCATGAGTTTCGTTCAGCAGTTCGGTAGTGCACGAAGTGTCACGGTATCAGGGTGAAGTAAGACGACTGAAAATTGGCTAACGTTAGCGTGCGTAACATTTCACTGAACGCACTGCAGGAAATGCACAATGTGTGCCTTCTATGAAGGGAGAGTACTCTATACATTCATCCATGATGCCAATGTTGTGTAAAAGGTATCAGATTTTCATTCTGATCGAGAACCATGGAAGGTAAACACATTCTATTGACCTCTAAGGACATTGTTTATTTCATTGTCATCAATAATTCAGAATACGATGAATTATACAGATTGTATATCTGACAATTCACATCGAAAGCTTTGTTTGTTTATTTCAGATGTTATGCTACTCTATGATAGTGATCGGATCCGCTTTAATGATGTTGTGATTTGAGCGTCAACATCGAGAGCGGACAACCAGGCTAGGGTACGATCCTAGACTTTAACCCTTTCCCACATATAGACGCTTGCTGACGCCTCTGCAGTAGACAACTTTTAAAAGCATTGTGACAAAAGAAGAAATGGATCAAAACGAGCAATTATTAATTTTGCCACAATATTTTCAACTCTTTTCAGTAATTATACCTCCATTTTCAGAGAGTTTCCATAATTCTTTCTAGATGCTTTCAAAATCGTCTGATTTGTTGTATGTGGGAAAGGATTAAATATATTTAGTAGTGACTTCCCTCATCGGAGCTTAGGGGTGGCTGTATGGATGGCATTACTAATGTAATGTAATGTAATTATAAAGTACTGTAGAGCAAGTATAGAGTACTTCTCCCTTGTCCACGATCTCTTCATAGAAGTCACACAGTGTGCCTTTCCTGCAATTCGTTCAGAGAAATGTTACGTACGTTAATATACTCTATATTACTAATTATAGAGACCAATTGCTCTTATTGAGTATAAGCTTTTCGGCTTCTTCTAAAGGCCCGTTTGATAGCGTTCATTTATTATGTACAAGCATCCGATGGGTGCAGATAAGATCTACAGACATAGTTAGATACAAGGGAGTCAGGGTGTGATACCCAAGCTCTTTCCGAAAAGACTCCTTGGTTCTTTAACGAGCTCAACGTATAGCACCGATACACGCGAGGCACTTTTTCCTGGAAAGGACCTGTACATTACCTCTAGTTGAGTGGGAGACAATTGAAGCACCTCCGGAACTCCTAAACCCGGACCGGCATTTGAACCCCAAACCTCTAGATTGACAGTCCAACGTGGTAATTACATAACCTTTAGTTGAGTGGGAGACAATTGAAGCACCTCCGGAACTCCTGAACCCGGACCGGCATTTGAACTCCAAACCTCTGGATTGACAGTCCAACGTGGTAATTACATTACCTTTAGTTGAGTGGGAGACAATTGAAGCACCTCCGGAACTCCTGAACCCGGACCGGAATTTGAACTCCAAACCTCTAGATTGACAGTCCAACGTGGTAATTACTAGACCACCAGACCACTACTTATTGCTGATGTCAAGATAGGCTTACAGTGCAGTACTGGAGGAAAATTACACAGGAAGCGCCGTGATATAAACAAAATACGTTTGAAGACGATGTTCGATACCATGTACACAAAGACACATAGTCTGAATCTGACATTTGAGAAGACCTGTATATTTATTTGATGCGAGCGAATTTTCGTTCGATTTAAACTTTGTGACAATTATCCCATGTTATATTTTCATAAAAATATCTAAAAAAAAAAACATCACAAATTCGGAGAATATACATGAAGTTCATTATTACAATGATAAGCATTGCAACAAGGTCAGCGTCGTGTCATAATTATGAAGCATTAATGCAGCTTCAGCACTTTTTCAGCGCTGAATTTATAAAAGTAGACTATTCGCTGTTCAAAAACCGGGTGAATCTAATTGTTATGTAACAGGAGTAAAGTTTGTAACCTAAAAGGTAAATACTGCTGATATCAGGTGAGACAGCTTTCCCATAAAACCTGGATGATTGCAGAGACAAAATTCTTTATTATTGCCCATCAAAACATAATCAGCAACAGTCAGTGAAAACATCTTTGGGAAAATATAAACATCTTAAAAATAGGATTATAATTATCAAAAAGAGTTTTAAAAAAAGGCCATATGACAAAAGAAAAAAGAATTGATATTCCAGAATGTTTACAAAAGTTGACTGCTTCAGGTACGAATAACCTGTGCTTTTCAACAATATTTTCATCCATAGAATACTTCGCGTTATGCAAGTGTCACCATGCATT